>JASEVX010000001.1:185516987-186090283 GCA_031761405.1 Serripes groenlandicus
ACAATCTGAGCGGAACGTCATAAAATTGACAATCTAAGCGGAACGTCATAAAATTGACAATATATACGGAACGTCATGAAATTGACAATCTAAGCGGAAAATCATGAAATTGACAATCTGAGCGGTGCGTCATTGGATCGTGAGCGTGATTGGAACGAGGTAGGAACGCTTTAACATCGGAACGGAATTTTGCGCTCTGACCGAAACAATCATAATGAACGAAACAATCCAATCACATGACATTGAGCTGTTGCGACAACATATTCGATAATTATTTTACGAAACTTCTTTTGATCGAAAAAAAGCGTTCCCAATGAGCGTCAAAAAGCAATCAAATTGATCGGAACGGAAAAAAGCAATCACAATGATTTGAACGACTGAACGCTTTAAGAGCGGATTGGAATGTGAGCGGAGCGGAACTAAACGTAACGGAGCGGAGCGTGATCGATGAATTTGTCGATGTCATGATGTTTATAACTGTAAATCGGAATCTGCTGTGGTCGAGTGGTTAGCGTCGGGGATTTCGAAACCGGGTGTCCCGGGTTCGATCCCCAGTCGCGGCACTACAGTCATGGTGGAGTGCCCTTTGGCAAGGCACATTTTCTAGCCTAGTACTTGTTTGTTTACCCAGGGATCATGAATAAGTGAACTGTCGCCGTGATATAACTGAAATATTGTTGAAAGTGGCGTAAAACCGCAATAAATAAATAAATAAATTATAACTGTAAATCACAGCGTTTGTATAGCAATCGCACAGCACTCGGTGCGTAAGAATCATCTGAATCCACCCTAGTTGTGTTGTAATGTTTGATCTTCGAATTCTTGCTATTATTGCACAAACGTGCGTCTGCACGTAGGGACAGTTTTAACTCGATACAGACACCAGAAATACTCAAAAACATGGATTGTCATTTAGCTTCCTGTTTCATGATACGATATATTCGAGTCCCGGTAGCTCAGTCGGTAACGACGCAGGCTGTCAATCCAGGGGTTGTGAGTTCGAATCCCGGCTCGGCCAACTTTCTTTCCGACTTTTGACAAAAGTCATTGCGACATGCGTCATTCGTCTTCCACCACTGAGCTAAGTCTATGTGGAAAAGCAGCCAGTTGCTTGGGAAGATTGTTGTGTGGAGTACTGGTGTGCGAAAACCAGGAAACATATGAGTAGGTGAACTGGCCGCCGTGATATGACTGCGAAATTGTTAAAAACGGCGTTAAACCCCAATCAATCAATCAATTCATGATACGATAATGAGTAATCCCTCTCAACATTGGATAAAACCCAAAACAGTCCGTATGCATCACATCCGTAAAGTATTACGCAATATACGTCACTCGAGTCCGTCAATGGAAAAATGTGAACGATGGCACCTTAGATCACCTTCACTCGTAATATACTCGAGTCTCAATATACGTCACTCGAGCACGTCCATGGATAAAGGTGCACGTTGGCACTTCTGGATCACCTTCACTCGTAATATACTCGAGTCTCAATATACGTCACTCGAGCACGTCCATGGATAAAGGTGCACGTTGGCACTTCTGGATCACCTTCACTCGTAATATACTCGAATCTCAATATACGTCACTCGAGTACGTCAATGGAAAAATGTGCACGTTGGCACCTTAGGTCACCTTCACTCGTAATATACTCGAGTCTCAATATACGTCACTCGAGCACGTCCATGGATAAAGGTGCACGTTGGCACTTCTGTATCACCTTCACTCGTAATATACTCGAGTCTCAATATACGTCACTCGAGTACGTCCATGGAAAAAGGTGCTCGATGGCACCTTAGATCACCTTCACTCGTAATATACTCGAGTCTCAATATACGTCACTCGAGCACGACCATGGATAAAGGTGCACGTTGGCACTTCTGGATCACCTTCACTTGTAATATACTCGAGTCTCAATATACGTCACTCGAGTACGTCCATGGATAAAGGTGCACGTTGGCACTTCTGGATCACCTTCACTCGTAATATACTCGAGTCTCAATATACGTCACTCGAGCACGTCCATGGATAAAGGTGCACGTTGGCACTTCTGGATCACCTTCACTCGTAATATACTCGAATCTCAATATACGTCACTCGAGTACGTCAATGGAAAAATGTGCACGTTGGCACCTTAGGTCACCTTCACTCGTAATATACTCGAGTCTCAATATACGTCACTCGAGCACGTCCATGGATAAAGGTGCACGTTGGCACTTCTGGATCACCTTCACTCGTAATATACTCGAATCTCAATATACGTCACTCGAGTCCGTCAATGGAAAATTGTGCACGTTGGCACCTTAGGTCACCTTCACTCGTAATATACTCGAGTCTCAATATACGTCACTCGAGCACGTCCATGGTAAAAGGAAATCGTTTGCACATCTGGATCACCTTCACCCGTAATAAACTCGAGTCTCAATATACGTCACTGGAGCCCGTCCATGGAAAAAAGGAAATCGTTGGCACATCTGGATCACCTTCACTCGAGTCTCAATATACGTCACGTCCGTCCATGGAAAAAGGTGCACTGATCTGGCTTTGCATTGTTCGATTATTTGTAAAAAGTAGGATTCAAGACACTTTAGTACATCATTGTCCAATAGAATCCATTAGCGTGGATGCGTCAGCATGAACCCCTATAAACCACATACAACAAATCTGTAGCAGACGACTTTGATGAAAAATATAGAATATTTGAAAAAATCTCTTTCAATGTTGAATAAAGTTGAAAACATTGTAGCTAATGGAGAAACTGCTCGTTTTGAGCAATTTCTCCTTTTGTCACAGTGTTTTCAAAAGTTGTCTGCAGCAGAGGCGTCAAAAAGCGTCTATATGTGGGAAAGGGTTAAGGCATTTTAACACATGTGTAATGACTAATGTTGAGTACACCTTTCATAAAATAAAAAAAATTACTGCCGCTTCTTTTTTATTTTATTTTAAACTGATTTTTTTTCACATCGATTGCAAAACAAGAGATTATAACATTATAAATCCCTATTAAATACAGAACAATATCTACTTATAGACATGCCGTTAAACCATAAAATTGCTCTAGCAAAATTTCGTTGCTCGAATCACAAGTTTAGCATTGAGACCGGTCGACATAGTAAAATTACTCGAGAAAAAAGGATATGTTTATACTGTCTTCAAAAATTTAATCAAAACATTATTGAATGTGAATATCATGTATTTTTCCAGTGTGAAAAGTTCCCCGAAATCAGACAGCATTTCCTTTTCACCTGGTATAAATCTTATACTAACATAACTTGTTTCTATAGCTTACTACAATCCGATAACCCTTTGTTAATTAGAAAATTAGCACACTATGTACACATGCTGTTGAAAGAGTTTTAGTTTTAGGGACATTTCATATATTGTAAAAATTGTATAAATATGATATATTATGGGCCGGTGGCCTAAGTACTTCTGAATAAAGATTTGTCATATGTGATTATATAAATATTAATCATCTTCGAACTCTTTAAATGAAGACTTCAATAGCACTCACGCGACGTTTGTATAAAAAATATCCCAAACGCAGAATCCGCTCATAACTGGATTTTGGACCGGGGACCTTTTGTACGAGCGACTGACGCTCTACCTCTGCACCACTATCTGCCACTGTAGTGAGGTTTAACTTGCGTGGGAGACTGAGATAATCGATCGCTTAGATAGTTTTAATCCTTTCCCTCATACGACAATTCTGAAGCAGACGACATTGAATGGATGACCTATGACTAAAAGTGGTAAACATTGTGGCAAAAGGAGAAATTGCTCGTTTTGAGCAATTTCTTCTTTTGTCACTATGTTTTCAAACAACCGTCTGCTGCAGAGGCGTCAGAAAGCGTCTATATGAGGGAAAGGGTTAAACCGTTTGATGCTGAACCATACGGATAAAACCGATAGAGGTATTTCGCTGAACTGAACACACTGGGGTTTTAAGAACTACTCGCCATTACGTAATATTTAAAAGCTTTAAAACTTTCCTTATATATTCATCGGATCTAATTCATCGGATCTAATATGTCTCTGATCTAATTGATTTCAAAGCATTTTGGGAAAAGAACGAGATGAAAATAGCGCCTACATTTATCAATTATTTAACTGTCAAGTGAAGTAGATATAAATTTCGAAGAATCTGAATTAAACGCTTTCTGACGCAGACGACAACAGACGACATTTGAAAACGTTGTGGTGAAAGGAGTATTTGCTCATAATGAGCAATTTCACCTTTTGCCACAATGTTTTCCACTGTATTCAATAAGTGGGCTTTCTTTTTTAGAAATGTTTCATAGTATTGCCTAGAAGTATTCTATGTCGTCGCATGTGCACATATTTATTGCATGAGGAAAAAAGTTTAAGCTGTCTGTCTGTCCGTCCGCATGAGAGAGTACTTGTGGGGTGCGTGAAGCCCGCTCACCGCCCTTATAAAGACACTTAGATAAATAGTTATTTTTTATTTTTTATAATAGGTATCTCATTTGCATATTAATGTTATTCATTCCGTTAAAGGGGGTTAATTACGGAATGAATTGCATACTTGTGGGGTGCACCCCACAAGTAAACATCAAAGGAAATAACCCCACAAGTACACTTCCATGAGTTCGTCCGTCCGTCTGTCTGTCTGTCTGTCTGTCTGTCTGTCTGTCTGTCTGTCTGTCTGTCTGTCTGTCTGTCTGTCTGTCTGTCTGTCTGTCTGTCTGTCTGTCTGTCTGTCTGTCTGTCTGTCTGTCTGTCTCTGTCTGTCTGTCTGTCTGTCTGTCTGTCTGTCTGTCTGTCTGTCTGTCTCTCTCTGTCTCTCTCTCTCTCTCTCTCTGTCTCTCTCTCTCTCTCTCTCTCTCTCTCTCTCTCTCTCTCTCTCTCTCTCTCTCTCTCTCTCTCTCTCTCTCTCTCTCTCTCTCTCTCCTCTCTCTCTCTCTCTCTCTCTTCTCTCTCTCTCTCTCTCTCTCTCTCTCTCTCTCTGACTGGCTGGCTGGCTGGCTGGCTGGCTGGCTGGCTGGCTGGCTGGCTGGCTGGCTGGCCGGCTGGCTGTCTGTCTGTCGGTCTGTCCCTTACCGTTAGTCGGTCACATTAAAATCGCTGAAACAAAGCGTTGTAACTCAACAAATATGAATCTTATCATGAACTCGGTGACGTCACACGAAAACCATCCTTTTGGACTATTTCCACCAGCGAACATTAAAAGCAGTTCGCGCCAATCTTCCCTGTTCGTCATCATGGCGTTGAGGCAAAATGAAAATGTCGGGAACACTGTTCTGAACAAAACCCAACTTAAACCTGCTAATATCCTGCTACATGTACTTGTTTTTGGTTGAGTGAGGTTTTTAACGCCGTTTAGTCGTACCGATGCATTAGTCGTAAGGCTATCCCCGCAACCCTGTGAGCACCAGGAATTAAAGCCGATGCTCCGATGTTTAAAGTGTTAGTGTTTGATTCCTGCAACTGTTATATTCACCATTGCATTGATTTTTTGGAAAAGTTCTTACATGTGTATAGACTGGTTTATAGACTGATTGAAAAAGAATGAACGAACACTGTAGATCAAGATGAGACTGTACGAGACTGTACGAGACTCTTTACGAGACTGTACGAGACTGTACGAGACTGTATGATACTGTACGAGTGTGCAGCCTGATCTTGATCTACATTGTTCGCCATTATTGTATAAGAGTTGCATCCCTATATACAATAAATCCGCAGCAATCGACTCTGAACACATCCAGTTAAAGTTATCGGAAATCTCTATGATATAAGGAAAAGTTCGATAAGTTCGTTATGAGCAATTTCTCATTTTCCCACAATGTTTCGCAAAACTGTCTAATGCAGAGGCATCAAATTTCGTTTACATGTTGGAAAAGGATAACGAGGCGTTGAACGTAAATAGGTATGTTATTTCATTGTAATTGTCGTTAACTTCAGACGTCCGTATGCTTCTATTGTTATAGTCACTGTTTTTATTGTTGGAAAAATTGTTTAATATTCATAATTTATATTATTTTATCTTTGCTTTTCGTAAAGGGATTACGTTTTGAAAATTGTAAATACTTGTTTGTAACTTACTATAGGCAAATGTGCCTGAATGTAATACAATGCATTGTATTGTATGCGGTTGATCAAAGACAGATATCACATCTGATGTAAGAAACCGTGCGTCAATTCATTAAAATTATGTAAATATAGTTTTAAAGAAGTCTTCAAATATAATAAGGTGATTAAGATGCACATGAAAGCAGGCGCAGGTGTTTGTTTCCACCCCCCACCCCCCACCCCCAACCCCCAGCATTGTTTAGGGTTAACTTATTTAACCCTGTCTCGTGGTATATGATGTCATCTGTCGCATCTTAAGCTTGGGGAATTTTCGTAGACATCGTGGAAAAGGGAAAATTTAAGCATACTGATCAACGTTTCCTTTTCATTAACCATTTCCTCCATACGACAATGCTGCAGCAGATGACTTTGAATATATTTTGTCAATAAATAATAAATCTCTATAATTGAATGGATAACGTTACTATGACTAAAAGTGGAAAACATTGTGGCAAAAGGAGAAATTGCTCGTTTTGAGCAATTTCTTCTTTTGTCACTATGTTTTCAAAAAGCCGTCTGCAGAGGCGTCAGAAAGCGTCTATATGAGGGAAAGTGTCAGCTGAAGACTTATTATGCCTTATATATAGGATCTTACATGAGTTGTCATTTCATATAATTTAACGAGTTCAAGAAATGTATTATGAAGCAAGCCTATGGCGAGTCTAATAACACCTTTCTTGGACGAGTTTAATAAAAGTTTATGAAATGACAACGAATGTCAGATTCTTTTTATCACATGACGAAACACAAAAATAAAATCGGGTTTTCGGGGTCAGAAAATAGTTCCAACATGTAATACTTAATAAACTGTAACACAAAAACATATTTGTATGACTGATAATGGTCCCTTTACCTCGTCCATCTATCGTGACGTTTGTGTTTACCGGATACACGTTCTCAGCCATTTTGTAAACATTCGCGGATGGATACAAAAATAGTGATTCGGTCAAGTTATATTACACACGTTTCATATAAAGAAACACGTAACGGGTATATTAGATCGGATACAAGCATTGTCATGCGATAAATAGGCAATATGTTCACCTTTGCATAAGAAACACTCTTCTTATCCTTAGAATATCTGTAATCATTGAATGTATGGAGTTGTATATCGCATTCAACAATTGTTTAGTTACATCACGGCGTTTCCCGAGAAAGTTACCAGTACTACTGGTCAATTCATCCTGACACCAGACAGTCATATGTGTAATGCTAAACCTGCAACCCCGAGCGCCAAGGAGAGCAGCCATTATAGATCACCATTTTAAAGTCGAGTGCGGGACGTTGTGGGTTTGATCCCCGGCAGATTCATTCCAAAGGCTTTTGTAATGGTTGTATTGTATTTCACTCCTTAGCGCGCAGTTGTGTGGCCGTTAGCATTAAACATGACTCGCTGGTATCAGGAAAAAAATAGCTTGTAGTAACTAGTACTGCTAACTTACTCATGAAACTGTGATATAATTAAAAAATGTTGAAAGCGGCGTTAAACACCAAATAAAACCAAAAACAAACCAAGGTTCAGACACATGTTTGCATATCTGCAGCGCACGACATTTGAAAACAATGTGACAAAAAGACAAATTGCTTATAACTGTTCACTTTGACTAAATTTTTACACCTCTTTGACAATACTTGAAGTATCGTATCCTTTGATATTGTTGTTTCAATATTGTTTTCCTATCTTTTTCTTTTCGAATTCACTTTCTGCAGATATGATCATGTGTTGAAAAAGGGTTAAACATAAATCGGTATAAAAAATACTTTAAAAGGACTTTAAGGGTTTAAGCTGTGTATTACATGTTTGCATTTAGTGGTACGCCTTTTTGAAAATCATGTTTGTAAATACAACATCAAAGAACATTTTCGAATGAAAACACATAACATACAGTTTAAATGGACTGTGGAATTTATTCAATAATACAAATAAAATCCACCTGTATTAAAAAGCTGATGTTGAAATTATTTATTTCAGTTTTTTTTGTAAGTTTAAGTATTAATTTAAAGAAGTGAAAAAGACATAAATACACAATTGTTTACAGCGATCCTCGAGTTTCGAATGCCGGTATTTAGCATTAACCCTTTCCCTGATATAGACGCTTTCTGACGCCTCTGCAGCAGACAGCTTTTTGAAAACATAGTGACAAAAGAAGAAATTGCTCAAAACGAGCAATTTCTCCTTTTGCCACAATGTTTTCCACTTTTCGGTCATAGGTTATCCATTCAATTATAGAGAGCCGAGTCCCGGTAGCTCAGTCGGTAGCGACGCGGGCTGTCAATCCAGGGGTTGTGAGTTGGAATCCCGGCTCGGCCAACTTTCTTTCCGACGATTGACAAAAGTCAATGCGACATGCGTCATTCGTCTTCCACCAATGGGATAATGTCTATGTGGAAAAGCAGCCAGTTGCTTGGGAAGATTGTTGTGTGGAGTACTGGTGTGAGAAAACCAGGAAATGCATGAGTAGGTGAACTGGTCGCAGTGATGTAACTGAGAAATTGTTGAAAACGGCGTTAAACCCCAATCAATCAATCAATCAACAATATATGTTCAAAGTCGTCTGCTGCAGAATTTGTCGTATGAGGGGAAGCGTTAAGACTGTCTGTGTCGCGTGTGTCAGGATACCCGGACCAGTAGTAATGAGAACTTCAACAAGAAACGCCGTGATATAACTGAACAAGAGTTGAAGGGGGCGTGACCACCATGTGCACAAAAACGCCTACGTGTTGTAATCGGATTTTTTTTCAAACTGTATCCTCATACTCATTGTATTCAAGTGGTCCGGGTAGCTCAATCGGAAGAGCATCAGACTTCAAAGTTTGACAATATCTCAGGCATCTGAGGGTCAAGGGTTCGAGTCACTTATCGGGCGCAAAAAAAATCATACTCATTGTTTTTCAGTGGTCCGGAAAGCTCAGTCGGAAGAGCATCAGACTTTAAAGCTTGCCAATATCTCAGACATATGAGAGTCAAGGGTTCGAGTTCCTCGATATTAACCTCGCAACGCTGAGCGCCAAGGAGGGCAGCTATTACTACTATTTTTTAAAGTCTTTAGTTTTCTTTGATATTACTCGACCTGGGATTGAACTCGCGACCTTTCGCACTCGAGGCGGACGTCCTTCCACTACACCAACGAGGCGGTGCACGAATGATGTTGGTCAAAATGGTAAGAGCAAAACATCTGAACGACAAATTCGAACTTCCTTTTTGTAATTTTGTTAAAACTTCGTTTAAAATTTACTTGTTTGCGCATGTATATAGAACAAATATCGGAATATATTTATGATTGAATGACTCGAGCTTTACGAATTTCCAATAGTATTTCAGTTTTATCAAGACAGAAGATCATCTTTATCATCCTAATCTGAATCTATTGAAGACAAAACAAACAAAAAATAGCAAGCATTATAAACAACGGCCTGGCTATATCAATCGGTTGAGCATATGCATACAGTAGCCCGGTTAGCTCAATCGGTAGAGAATCATACTTTTTTAGGCCTGACCATGTCTCAGATATCTGAAGAGCAAGGGTTCGAGTCCCTTTTAGGTCGAATATTTACTTTGTCTCAATTTGTTTTCTCGGCTTTTTTTGGCATCAGTCCATCCAAACTAGTTACCTTGCAAAAAAAATATATTTAGCCCACCCATTGCTTGAAGATGAATGATGCTGGTCACAATGACTTTCGTAAACAATGTTAACGTTGAACCTAGGTTGAACTTTCCAAGTGTTAAGGCAACACTCCCCTTTAAATCGTCGACGCGACGAAGTAGTGTAGTGGAAGAGCGTCTGCCTCGGGTGCGGGAGGTACCAGGTTCGATACCCGGTCTGGTAATACCAAAGACTTTAAACTGATAGGAATGGCAAGCTCTCCATGGCGATCAGGCTTTCGGGGTTAGCTTTACGACTGACTGGCTGGTGTCAGGATAAATATACCAGTAGTACTGGTAACTTACACAGGAAACGCAGGAATAAAATTGAACAATTGTGTTGAAAGCGGCGTAAAACACAAAACAATCAGCCAGACCTTTAAATCGTCGGAATAACAAACGTCAAAGAAATATTGAATTCGATTTGGATTCTTACGGGCTCTCCGTAACGGGGTCATATTCAGGTAGTTTGGCCTAAATTTAATGAAGCTACGCTTCACGATGTTTGTTAAAAGATAAATCTAGGACTTACTTACATGTAGACGGAAAGTGCAGACTCTGATAAGACTGTACAGTTACTCAGCATCGTTCGAGTCTTCACTATACGTATATGCATTAGAACCCCAAATTGCTAGACATGGTTCATAAAGCGAAAACGGTGTAACGTAAAATTGTAGAGACCGTGAAAAATACGATATCAACTGGAAGGTTGACTCATTTTTCAAAAGAATTCAGACTAAGGCAATTTGATTTTGACGCATATTCTCAACACTTTTTCAGTACAATCTAGACGGAGAGTTCTTATCGGATTGTGCTAGATTTTTTTTTCGGCGATAGCTGATTAACGTGGGTTTTGACCTAGATGTTAAACAAATTATCTAGATTGTAGACCAATAGAATGTTGTATTAAATTAATAATGTCGAAGAAATAAAGGAAATGAAACATTTTGATTGGTTCATAGTTAAGTTGGCGATCCTACGAGAGGCACCAATAAGGTGAAGTTTTAAAATGAAATGTTCTGCTTACTAACCTTTAATTGTTTTCCTTAAGAAAAAAAATTCAGTGAAAAAAAATCAGTGAAAACGTATAAAATATAATATTTAAGAGCAAAATATTAATTATTTTTGAAACATGATATGTTTTCAGTTATTTATCGTCAATTGAAACTTATTCTGTGTTACATAATACACCCCTTGGGAGCCTCGCGTAATCTCCAGTCATTTGATAAATCCTCTGCCTTGCCCGGAATGTACATCATGTCGCGCTAGTGTAATGGATGTTGACTTGGATTGTCAAGTGAAAGGTCTGTCGTTCGCTTCCCGGCAAAGGCAAGCTTTTTTTTCCCTTTTCTCATTCATATCAAAACCAAAGTATATATATGAACTTAAACATTTATAAACCAAATATTACATATTTAACGTTATTGTTTTCTGTCATTCTAATAAGTAAGATAAAATATCAAATTATATACCCATGTTCCATTTCTTAGTGTTTTCTCATATTTATCGCCGTTTATCTTTTTTTAAGAGATATCTTGTTTAACATACGCGCAACAATTAATAGCACGGTTAGCTTAGTCAGTAGAATATCAGACTTTTAAATCTTGCTATGTGTCAGTCATCTGAGTGTCAAGGATTAGAGTCCCTTACTGGGCGCATATTTGTATAGTTTATTCACCACAAATCCTCTACTCTGCCCATTGATGAAAGATGAATGACACTGTTCACAACTATTTTCTAGTTTATTTACACAAATAGTCCACTCAGCCCATTTATAGAAGATGAATGACACTGTTCACAACTATTTTCTAGTTTATTCACACAAATCGTCTACTCAGCCCATTTATAGAAGATGAATGACACTGTTCACAACTATTTTCTAGTTTATTCATACAAATCGTCTACTCAGCCCATTTATAGAAGATGAATGACACTGTTCACAACTATTTTCTAGTTTATTCACACAAATCGTCTACTCAGCCCATTTATAGAAGATGAATGACACTGTTCACAACTATTTTCTAGTTTATTCACACAAATCGTCTACTCAGCCCATTTATAGAAGATGAATGACACTGTTCACAACTATTTTCTAGTTTATTCACACAAATCGTCTACTCAGCCCATTTATAGAAGATGAATGACACTGTTCACAACTATTTTCTAGTTTATTTACACAAATCGTCTACTCAGCCCATTTATAGCAGATGAATGACAATGTTCACAACTATTTTCTAGTTTATCCACACAAATCGTCTACTCAGCCAATTTATAGAAGATGAATGACACTGTTCACAACTATTTTCTAGTTTATCCACACAAATCGTCTACTCAGCCCATTTATAGAAGATAAATGACACTGTTCACAACTATTTTCTAGTTTATCCACACAAATCGTCTACTCAGCCCATTTATAGAAGATGAATGACACTGTTCACAACTATTTTCTAGTTTATTCACACAAATCGTCTACTCAGCCCATTTATAGAAGATGAATGACAATGTTCACAACTATTTTCTAGTTTATCCACACAAATCGTCTACTCAGCCCATTTATAGAAGATGAATGACACTGTTCACAACTATTTTCTAGTTTATTCACACAAATCGTCTACTCAGCCCATTTATAGAAGATGAATGACACTGTTCACAACTATTTTCTAGTTTATTCAAACAAATCGTCTACTCAGCCCATTTATAGAAGATGAATGACACTGTTCACAACTATTTTCTAGTTTATTCACACAAATCGTCTACTCAGCCCATTTATAGAAGATGAATGACACTGTTCACAACTATTTTCTAGTTTATTCACACAAATCGTCTACTCAGCCCATTTATAGAAGATGAATGACACTGTTCACAACTATTTTCAAGTTTATCCACACAAATCGTCTACTCAGCCCATTTATAGAAGATGAATGACAATGTTCACAACTATTTTCTAGTTTATCCACACAAATCGTCTACTCAGCCCATTTATAGAAGATGAATGACACCGTTCACAACTATTTTCTAGTTTATTCACACAAATCGTCTACTCAGCCCATTTATAGAAGATGAATGACACTGTTCACAACTATTTTCTAGTTTATTCACACAAATCGTCTACTCAGCCCATTTATAGAAGATGAATGACAATGTTCACAACTATTTTCTAGTTTATTCACACAAATCGTCTACTCAGCCCATTTATAGAAGATGAATGACACTGTTCACAACTATTTTCTAGTTTATTCACACAAATCGTCTACTCAGCCCATTTATAGAAGATAAATGGCACTGTTCACAACTATTTTCGTTAACCGACTGAACGTCACTCGTCAGTATTCGAACTCCCAAAGGAGAATTTAAAATCCTACTTTTTGCACTTCGCGACTCATAAACCGTTTCCCATTAATAACCGCTTTAGTGCTACTTTTGCTATAATAATAATTATTGATAATGGTCAGTCAGCTGCCCGGTTAGCTCATTCGGTAGAGCATCATAATTGTAAACCTTTCTATATCTCTGGCTGCTGAGGGTCAAGAGTTCGAGTCCATTATTAGTCACATATTCTTTGTTGGTGAGTTTATACGGTCTAGTTTCGTCCCAAGTTTTTGTCCAGGCTAAACCGCAGCAATAATGCACACACTAATATAGTCAGGCAACGAGAATCCTTTCTTCATAGTCATTTTTTCTTAGCCAATTATTGGAACACAAAGGAGTCAATGACTTAAAAAGAGAATCATAGTAAAATATGAACAAATGCAACCATTTTCATACAAGCTTGAACAACTTGGGGGAAAAGGATAAATGGCTTCCATTCGTGTTAGGATGCGAACTTGCAAACCCGTTATCGATGTTACTGAAAGTCTGAAGGACAGATTTGCTTGCCATGGAGTTTTACGCCGCTTTTACAATCGTTCCGTTATATCACGGCGCTGCCTCGGTAAGTTACCAGTACTGCTGGTCTATTTATCTTAGTTTGAGTAAGTTAGCAGTAGTACTGGTTTATTTATTTTGACACTAGCGATTTAGTCGTATTGCAGACAGACCCCTCAATACTGATCACCAAGTAAGGAGAGAAAACCATTAAATCCGTTTTTGACGATTTTGGGGATCTAACCCGCAACCGCCATCACCACGGGCGGACGCTCTACCAAGACGGTCGATAGAGACTATAAGAAAAGATTTACACGAGCTATATGTAGATGCATCTTACAAATGAATTATGAATTATAATCTATCCGTTGTATGTTAAAAAGAATGAATTCCTTTTGAAATTAAGTTTATACAGTTATCAGCAGCCTTAGATGATAGTTTACAACTTCCGAATAGATTGTTTATGTTTTTTATATGTGTTAATGCTGAATGTAAAGCTTTATTTATATACCTGATTATATATATCGTTGTGTATTGAGCGGATAAGTTAATTCTACTGTACGACAGCAGTCAGTTATCATCCTGTTTTCGATAGTCCATAAGTGTTAACATACAAGTTGCATAGTATGAGGTCTAAAATTCATTAGATAAACATGTTAGTTTAACACGTATTAAGGCTGCCATATTACGTACACTGTTTAACTGCTTCTTGCTCAATAAATAGACTATTTGCATAGGGGTTTTTATGGTTTAATTTAGTATACGTTTAGAGAAGACTTTGACCGATTGACGTAGATTTCAATATGAACTGACATGTATGATGAAGTTATCAGATCTATATACGAGACAGCGAAGTTAGATTTGGTTTGATAATATTGGGCGGATTAGCCCGACGTTATCGGATTACGTTACTTATTTCATTCGCATATGTACATAAATAGTAGCCCGGTTAGCTCAGTCGGTAGAGCATCAGACTTTTAAGCCTGAATATGTCTCAGACATCTGAGGGTCAAGGGTTCGAGTCCCTTATCGGGCTCATATTTTTTGTTAGTAAGTTTATACGGTTTCTTTTTGTCCCAAGTTTTCTTCCAGACATACCCGCAGCAATAATGCATACAATAGTATTATCATGCAACGTGCTTCCTTTTTTCATAGTCACTTTCTTAGCAAATTTTTGAAACACGAAGGTGTTAATAACTTAAGAACAGAATAGTAAAATAGGAAAAAATGCAAATATTTTCATACAAGCCTGAAAACCTTGTGGGAAAAGTAGAAATGGCTTACCTTCGTGTAAAGGATGCGAACTTACAAACCCTTGATCGATATAACTCGTCTCCATCGGTAGACTGAATGACAGATTAGCTTGTGTGGGGTTTTACGCAGCTTTTTACAATCGTTCAGTTATTCTAGGCGTTTCTTCGGTAAGTTACCAGTACTGCTGGTCCATTTATCTTAGTTTGAATAAGTTAACAGTAGTACTGATTCATATATTTTGACACTAGCGATTTAGTTGTATTGCAGAACCCTCAATACTGATCACCAAGTAATGAGGGAAAACCATTAAATCTGTTTTTAGCGAGTTTGGGTATATAACCCGCAACCTCCATCACCCTGGGCAGACGCTCTACCATTACACTACCGAGATGGTCGATATAGACTATAAGAAAAGATTTACACGATCTATATGTAGATGCATCTTAAAAATGAATTATGAATTCTAATCAATCCGTTGTATGTTAAAGAGAATGAATTCCATTTGAAATTAAGTTTATACAGTTATCAGCAGCCTTAGATGATAGTTTATAGCTTCCGAATAGATTGTTTATGTTTTTATATGTGCTAATGCTGAATTTAAAGCTTTATTTATATACCTGTTTATATATATCGTTGTGTATTGACCGGATAAGTTCATTCTACTGTAAGACAGCAGTCAGTTATCATCCTGTTTTCGATAGTCCATTAGTGTTAACATATCCACAAGTTGCATAGTATGAGGTCTAACATTCATTAGATAAACATGTTAGTTTAACACTTATTAAAGGCTGCCATATTACGTACACTGTTTAACTGCTTCTTGCTCAATAAATAAACTATTTGCATATGGGTGTTAATGGTTTAATTTAGTATACGTTTAGAGAAGACTTTGACAGACCGACGCAAATTTCAATATAAACTGACATGTATGATGAAGTCATCAGATCTATATAAGAGAGAGCGAAATTTAGATTTGGTTTGATAAGATTGGGCGGATTAGCCTGGCGTTATCGAAATACGTTACTTATTTCATTCGCATATGAACATAAATAGTAGCCCGGTTAGCTCAGTCGGTAGAGCATCAGACTTTTAAGCCTGAATATGTCTCAGACATCTGAGGGTCAAGGGTTCGAGTCCCTTATTGGGCTCATAATTTTTGTTAGTAAGTTTATACGGTTTCTTTTTGTCCCAAGTTTTCTTCCAGACATACCCGCAGCAATAATGCATACAATAGTATTATCATGCAACGTGCTTCCTTTTTTCATAGTCACTTTCTTAGGAAATTTTTGAAACACGAAGGTGTTAATAACTTAAGAACAGAATAGTAAAATATGAAAAAATGCAAATATTTACATACAAGCTTGAAAACCTTGTGGGAAAAGTAGAAATGGCTTACCTTCGTGTAAAGGATGCGAACTTACAAACCCTTGATCGATATAACTCGTCTCCATCGGTAGATTGAATGACAGATTAGCTTGTATGGGGTTTTACGCCGCTTTTTACAATCGTTCAGTTATTCTAGGCGTTTCTTCGGTAAGTTACCAGTACTGCTGGTCCATTTATCTTAGTTTGAATAGGTTAACAGTAGTACTGGTTTATATATTTTGACACTAGCGATTTAGTCGTATTGTAGACCCCTCAATACTGATCACCAAGTAAGGAGGGAAAACCATTAAATCTGTTTTTAGCGATTTTGGGTATATAACCCGCAACCTCCATCACCCTGGGCAGACGCTCTACCACTACACTACCGAGATTGTCGATAGAGACTATAAGAAAAGAATTACACGATCTATATGTAGATGCATCTTACAAATGAATTATGAAATCTAATCAATCCGTTGTATGTTAAAGAGAATGAATTCCTTTTGAAATTAAGTTTATACAGTTATCAGCAGCCTTAGATGATAGTTTACAGCTTCCGAATAGATTGTTTATGTTTTTATATGTGTTAATGTTGAATGTAAAGCTTTATTTATATACCTGATTATATATATCGTTATGTATTGACCGGATAAGTTAATTCTACTGGACGACAGCAATCAGTTATCATCATGTTTTCGATAGTCCATTAGTGTTAACATACAAGTTGCATAGTATGAGGTCTAACATTCATTAGATAAATATGTTAGTTTAACACTTATTAAGGGCTGCCATATTACGTACACTGTTTAACGGCTTCTTGCTCAATAAATAGACTATTTGCATATGGGTGTTAATGGTTTAATTTAGTATACGTTTAGAGAAGACTTTGACAGACTGACGCACATTTCAATATAAACTGACATGTATGATGAAGTCATCAGATCTATATAAGAGAGAGCGAAGTTTAGATTTGGTTTGATAAGATTGGGCGGATTAGCCTGACGTTATCGAAATACGTTACTTATTTCATTCGCATATGGACATAAATAGTTGCCCGGTTAGCTCAGTCGGTAGAGCATCAGACTTTTAAGCCTGAATATGTCTCAGACATCTGAGGGTCAAGGGTTCGAGTCCCTTATTGGGCTCACTTTTTTGTTAGTAAGTTTAAACGGTTTCTTTTTGTTCCAAGTTTTCTTTCAGACATACCCGCAGCAATAATGCATACAATAGTATTATCATGCAACGTGCTTCCTTTTTTCATAGTCACTTTCTTAGCAAATTTTTGAAACACGAAGGTGTTAATAACTTAAGAACAGAATATTAAAATAGGAAAAAATGCAAATATTTTCATACAAGCTTGAAAACCTTGTGGAAAAAGTAGAAATGGCTTACCTTAGTGTTAGGATGCGAACTTACAAACCCTTGATCGATATAACTCGTCTCCATCGGTAGATTGAATGACAGATTAGCTTGTATGGGGTTTTACGCCACTTTTTACAATCGTTCAGTTATTCTAGGCGTTTCTTCGGTAAGTTACCAGTACTGCTGGTCCATTTATCTTAGTTTGAATAAGTTAGCAGTAGTACTGATTCATATATTTTGACACTAGCGATTTAGTTGTATTGCAGAACCCTCAATACTGATCACCAAGTAATGAGGGAAAACCATTAAATCTGTTTTTAGCGATTTTGGGTATATAACCCGCAACCTCCATCACCCTGGGCAGACGCTCTACCACTACACTACCGAGATGGTCGATAGAGACTATAAGAAAAGATTTACACGATCTATATGTAGATGCATCTTAAAAATGAATTATGAATTCTAATCAATCCGTTGTATGTTAAAGAGAATGAATTCCTTTTGAAACTAAGTTTATACAGTTATCAGCAGCCTTAGATGATAGTTTACAGCTTCCGAATAGATTGTTTATGTTTTTATATGTGCTAATGTTGGATTTAAAGCTTTATTTATATACCTGTTTATATATATCGTTGTGTATTGACCGGATAAGTTCATTCTACTGTAAGACAGCAGTCAGTTATCATCCTGTTTTCGATAGTCCATTAGTGTTAACATATCCACAAGTTGCATAGAATGAGGTCTAACATTCATTAGATAAACATGTTAGTTTAACACTTATTAAAGGCTGCCATATTACGTACACTGTTTAACTGCTTCTTGCTCAATAAATAGACTATTTGCATATGGGTGTTAATGGTTTAATTTAGTATACGTTTAGAGAAGACTTTGACAGACTGACGCAAATTTCAATATAAACTGACATGTATGATGAAGTCATCAGATATATATAAGAGAGAGCGAAGTTTAGATTTGGTTTGATAAGATTGGGCGGATTAGCCTGACGTTATCGAAATACGTTACTTATTTCATTCGCATATGAACATAAATAGTAGCCCGGTTAGCTCAGTCGGTAGAGCATCAGACTTTTAAGCCTGAATATGTCTCAGACATCTGAGGGTCAAGGGTTCGAGTCCCTTATTGGGCTCATATTTTTTGTTAGTAAGTTTATACGTTTTTTTTTTGTCCCAAGTTTTCTTCCAGACATACCTACGGTTGCACAGAGGTGACATGTGTATGTTTTTATTTATCTCGTGCGCACGACATACTATGTCGTGCTCACGAGATAATTAAGTCGTGTGCACGACTTACTATGTCGTGCGCACGAGATACTAAGTCGTGCGCACGAGATAAATAAAAACATACACATGTCACCTCTATGCCACTGTACTGTGGCACAGAGGTGACATGTGTATGTTTTTATTTTTATTTTACTAAGTCGTGCGCACGACTTAGTAAGTCGTGCGCACGAGTTACTAAGTCGTGCGCACGAGTTACTAAGTCGTGCTCACGAGATACTATGTCGTGCGCACGAGTTACTTAGTCGTGCACACGAGATACTATGTCGTGCGCACGAGTTACTAAGTCGTGCGCACGACTTAGTATCTCGTGCGCACGACTTAGTAAAATAAAAATAAAAACACACACATGTCACCTCTATGCCACCGTACATACCCGCAGCAATAATGCATACAATAGTATTATCATGCAACGTGCTTCCTTTTTTCATAGTCACTTTCTTAGCAAATTTTTGAAACACGAAGATGTTAATAACTTAAGAACAGAATAGTAAAATATGAAAAAATGCAAATATTTTCATACAAGCCTGAAAACCTTGTGGGAAAAGTAGAAATGGCTTACCTTCGTGTAAAGGATGCAAACTTACAAACCCTTGATCGATATACCTCGTCTCCATCGGTAGATTGAATGACAGATTAGCTTGTATGGTGTTTTACGCCGCTTTTTACAATCGTTCAGTTATTCTAGGCGTTTCTTCGGTAAGTTACCAGTACTGCTGGTCCATTTATCTTAGTTTGAATAAGTTAACAGTAGTACTGATTCATATATTTTGACACTAGCGATTTAATCGTATTGCAGAACCCTCAATACTGATCACCAAGTAATGAGGGAAACCCATTAAATCTGTTTTTAGCGATTTTGGGGATATAACCCGCAACCTCCATCACCCTGGGCAAACGCTCTACCACTACACTACCGAGATGGTCGATAGAGACTATAAGAAAAGATTTACACGATCTATATGTAGATGCATCTTAAAAATGAATTATGAATTCTAATCAATCCGTTGTATGTTAAAGAGAATGAATTCCTTTTGAAATTAAGTTTATACAGTTATCAGCAGCCTTAGATGATAGTTTACAGCTTCCGAATAGATTGTTTATGTTTTGTATATGTAATAATGTTGAATGTAAAGCTTTATTTATATACCTGATTATATATATCGTTGTTAAGTTAAGACCGGATAAGTTAATTCTACTGGACGACAGCAATCAGTTATCATCCTGTTTTCGATAGTCCATAAGTGTTAACATACAAGTTGCATAGTATGAGGTCTAACATTCATTAGATAAATATGTTAGTTTAACACTTATTAAGGGCTGCCATATTACGTACACTGTTTAACTGCTTCTTGCTCAATAAATAGACTATTTGCATATGGGTGTTAATGGTTTAATTTAGTATACGTTTAGAGAAGACTTTGACAGACTGACGCACATTTCAATATAAACTGACATGTATGATGAAGTCATCAGATCTATATAAGAGAGAGCGAAGTTTAGATTTGGTTTGATAAGATTGGGCGGATTAGCCTGACGTTATCGAAATACGTTACTTATTTCATTCGCATATGAACATAAATAGTTGCCCGGTTAGCTCAGTCGGTAGAGCATCAGACTTTTAAGCCTGAATATGTCTCAGACATCTGAGGGTCAAGGGTTCGAGTCCCTTATTGGGCTAAATGTTTTTGTTAGAAAGTTTAAACGGTTTCTTTTTGTTCCAAGTTTTCTTTCAGACATACCCGCAGCAATAATGCATACAATAGTATTATCGTGCAACGTGCTTCCTTTTTCATAGTCACTTTCTTAGGAAATTTTTGAAACACGAAGGTGTTAATAACTTAAGAACAGAATATTAAAATAGGAAAAAATGCAAATATTTTCATACAAGCTTGAAAACCTTGTGGGAAAAGGAGAACTCGCTTACCTTCATGTTAGGATGCGAACTTACAAACCCTTGATCGATATAACTCGTCTCCATCGGTAGATTGAATGACAGATTAGCTTGTATGGGGTTTTACGCCGCTTTTTACAATCGTTCAGTTATTCTAGGCGTTTCTTCGGTAAGTTAGCAGTACTGCTGGTCCATTTATCTTAGTTTGAATAAGTTAACAGTAGTACTGATTCATATATTTTGACACTAGCGATGTAGTCGTATTGCAGAACCCTCAATACTGATCACCAAGTAATGAGGGAAAACCATTAAAACTGTTTTTAGCGATTTTGGGTATATAACCCGCAACCTCCATCACCCTGGCCAGACGCTCTACCACTACACTACCGAGATTGTCGATAGAGACTATAAGAAAAGATTTACACGATCTATATGTAGATGCATCTTAAAAATGAATTATGAATTCTAATCAATCCGTTGTATGTTAAAGAGAATGAATTCCTTTTGAAATTAAGTTTATACAGTTATCAGCAGCCTTAGATGATAGTTTACAGCTTCCGAATAGATTGTTTATGTTTTTATATGTGCAAATGCTGAATTTAAAGCTTTATTTATATACCTGTTAATATATATCGTTGTGTATTGACCGGATAAGTTCATTCTACTGTACGACAGCAGTCAGTTGTCATCCGGTTTTCGATAGTCCATTAGTGTTAACATACAAGTTGCATAGTATGAGGTCTAACATTCATAAGATAAATATGTTAGTTTAACACTTATTAAGGGTTGCCATATTACGTACACTGTTTAACTGCTTCTTGCTCAATAAATAGACTATTTGCATAAGGGTGTTAATGGTTTAATTTAGTATACGTTTAGAGAAGACTTTGACAGACTGACGCACATTTCAATATAAACTGATATGTATGATGAAGTCATCAGATCTATATAAGAGAGAGCGAAGTTTAGATTTGGTTTGATAAGATTGGGCGGATTAGCCTGACGTTATCGAAATACGTTACTTATTGCATTTGCATATGAACATAAACAGTAGCCCGGTTAGCTCAGTCGGTAGAGCATCAGACTTTTAAGCCTGAATATGTCTCAGACATCTGAGGGTCAAGGGTTCGAGTCCCTTATTGGGCTCATATTTTTTGTTAGTAAGTTTATACGGTTTCTTTTTGTTCCAAGTTTTCTTCCAGACATACCCGCAGCAATAATGCATACAATAGTATTATCGTGCAACGTGCTTCCTTTTTCATAGTCACTTTCTTAGGAAATTTTTGAAACACGAAGGTGTTAATAACTTAAGAACAGAATATTAAAATAGGAAAAAATGCAAATATTTTCATACAAGCTTGAAAACCTTGTGGGAAAAGGAGAACTCGCTTACCTTCATGTTAGGATGCGAACTTACAAACCCTTGATCGATATAACTCGTCTCCATCGGTAGATTGAATGACAGATTAGCTTGTATGGTGTTTTACGCCGCTTTTTACAATCGTTCAGTTATTCTAGGCGTTTCTTCGGTAAGTTACCAGTACTGCTGGTCCATTTATCTTAGTTTGAATAAGTTAACAGTAGTACTGATTCATATATTTTGACACTAGCGATGTAGTCGTATTGCAGAACCCTCAATACTGATCACCAAGTAATGAGGGAAAACCATTAAAACTGTTTTTAGCGATTTTGGGTATATAACCCGCAACCTCCATCACCCTGGCCAGACGCTCTACCACTACACTACCGAGATTGTCGATAGAGACTATAAGAAAAGATTTACACGATCTATATGTAGATGCATCTTAAAAATGAATTATGAATTCTAATCAATCCGTTGTATGTTAAAGAGAATGAATTCCTTTTGAAATTAAGTTTATACAGTTATCAGCAGCCTTAGATGATAGTTTACAGCTTCCGAATAGATTGTTTATGTTTTTATATGTGCTAATGCTGAATTTAAAGCTTTATTTATATACCTGTTAATATATATCGTTGTGTATTGACCGGATAAGTTCATTCTACTGTACGACCGCAGTCAGTTGTCATCCGGTTTTCGATAGTCCATTAGTGTTAACATACAAGTTGCATAGTATGAGGTCTAACATTCATAAGATAAATATGTTAGTTTAACACTTATTAAGGGTTGCCATATTACGTACACTGTTTAACTGCTTCTTGCTCAATAAATAGACTATTTGCATAAGGGTGTTAATGGTTTAATTTAGTATACGTTTAGAGAAGACTTTGACAGACTGACGCACATTTCAATATAAACTGATATGTATGATGAAGTCATCAGATCTATATAAGAGAGAGCGAAGTTTAGATTTGGTTTGATAAGATTGGGCGGATTAGCCTGACGTTATCGAAATACGTTACTTATTGCATTTGCATATGAACATAAACAGTAGCCCGGTTAGCTCAGTCGGTAGAGCATCAGACTTTTAAGCCTGAATATGTCTCAGACATCTGAGGGTCAAGGGTTCGAGTCCCTTATTGGGCTCATATTTTTTGTTAGTAAGTTTATACGGTTTCTTTTTGTTCCAAGTTTTCTTCCAGACATACCCGCAGCAATAATGCATACAATAGTATTATCGTGCAACGTGCTTCCTTTTTCATAGTCACTTTCTTAGGAAATTTTTGAAACACGAAGGTGTTAATAACTTAAGAACAGAATATTAAAATAGGAAAAAATGCAAATATTTTCATACAAGCTTGAAAACCTTGTGGAAAAAGTAGAAATGACTTACCTTAGTGTTAGGATGCGAACTCACAAACCCTTGATCGATATACCTCGTCTCCATCGGTAGATTGAATGACAGATTAGCTTGTATGGGGTTTTACGCCGCTTTTTACAATCGTTCAGTTATTCTAGGCGTTTCTTCGGTAAGTTACCAGTACTGCTGGTCCATTTATCTTAGTTTGAATAAGTTAACAGTAGTACTGATTCATATATTTTGACACTAGCGATTTAGTTGTATTGCAGAACCCTCAATACTGATCACCAAGTAATGAGGGAAAACCATTAAATCTGTTTTTAGCGAGTTTGGGTATATAACCCGCAACCTCCATCACCCTGGGCAGACGCTCTACCACTACACTACCGAGATGGTCGATAGAGACTATAAGAAAAGATTTACACGATCTATATGTAGATGCATCTTAAAAATGAATTATGAATTATAATCAATCTGTTGTATGTTAAAGAGAATGAATTCCTTTTGAAACTAAGTTTATACAGTTATCAGCAGCCTTAGATGATAGTTTACAGCTTCCGAATAGATTGTTTATGTTTTTATATGTGCTAATGTTGGATTTAAAGCTTTATTTATATACCTGTTTATATATATCGTTGTGTATTGACCGGATAAGTTCATTCTACTGTAAGACAGCAGTCAGTTATCATCCTGTTTTCGATAGTCCATTAGTGTTAACATATCCACAAGTTGCATAGAATGAGGTCTAACATTCATTAGATAAACATGTTAGTTTAACACTTATTAAAGGCTGCCATATTACGTACACTGTTTAACTGCTTCTTGCTCAATAAATAGACTATTTGCATATGGGTGTTAATGGTTTAATTTAGTATACGTTTAGAGAAGACTTTGACAGACTGACGCAAATTTCAATATAAACTGACATGTATGATGAAGTCATCAGATCTATATAAGAGAGAGCGAAGTTTAGATTTGGTTTGATAAGATTGGGCGGATTAGCCTGACGTTATCGAAATACGTTACTTATTTCATTCGCATATGAACATAAATAGTTGCCCGGTTAGCTCAGTCGGTAGAGCATCAGACTTTTAAGCCTGAATATGTCTCAGACATCTGAGGGTCAAGGGTTCGAGTCCCTTATTGGGCTAATATTTTTTGTTAGTAAGTTTATACGTTTTTTTTTTGTCCCAAGTTTTCTTCCAGACATACCTGCAGCAATAATGCATACAATAGTATTATCATGCAACGTGCTTCCTTTTTACATAGTCACTTTCTTAGCAAATTTTTGAAACACGAAGATGTTAATAACTTAAGAACAGAATAGTAAAATATGAAAAAATGCAAATATTTTCATACAAGCCTGAAAACCTTGTGGGAAAAATAGAAATGGCTTACCTTCGTGTAAAGGATGCAAACTTACAAACCCTTGATCGATATAACTCGTCTCCATCGGTAGATTGAATGAGAGATTAGCTTGTATGGGGTTTTACGCCGCTTTTTACAATCGTTCAGTTATTCTAGGCGTTTCTTCGGTAAGTTACCAGTACTGCTGGTCCATTTATCTTAGTTTGAATAAGTTAGCAGTAGTACTGTTTCATATATTTTGACACTAGCGATTTAGTCGTATTGTAGACCCCTCAATACTGATCACCAAGTAAGGAGGGAAAACCATTAAATCTGTTTTTAGCGATTTTAGGGATATAACCCGCAACCTCCATCACACTGGGCAGACGCTCTACCACTACACTACCGATATGGTCGATAGAGACTATCAGAAAAGATTTACACGATCTATATGTAGATGCATCTTAAAAATGAATTATGAATTATAATCAATCCGTTGTATCTTAAAGAGAATGCATTCCTTTTGAAATTAAGTTTATACAGGTATCAGCAGCCTTAGATGATAGTTTACAGCTTCCGAATAGATTGTTTATGTTTTTATATGTGCTAATGCTGAATTTAAAGCTTTATTTATATACCTGTTTATATATTGACCGGATAAGTTCATTCTACTGTAATACACAGTCAGTTATCATCCTGTTTTCGATAGTCCATTAGTGTTAACATATCTACAAGTTGCATAGTATGAGGTCTAACATTCATTAGATAAACATGTTAGTTTAACACTTATTAAAGGCTGCCATATTACGTACACTGTTTAACTGTTTCTTGCTCAATAAATAGACTTTTTGCGTATGGGTGTTAATTGTTTAATTTAGTATACGTTTAGAGAAGACTTTGACCGACTGACGCAAATATCAATATAAACTGACATGTATGATGAAGTCATCAGATCTATATAAGAGGGAGCGAAATTTAGATTTGGTTTGATAAGATTGGGCGGATTAGCCTGACGTTATCGAAATACGTTACTTATTTCATTCGCATATGAACATAAATAGTAGCCCGGTTAGCTCAGTCGGTAGAGCATCAGACTTTTAAGCCTGAATATGTCTCAGACATCTGAGGGTCAAAGGTTCGAGTCCCTTATTGGGCTCAATTTTTTTGTTAGAAAGTTTAAACGGTTTCTTTTTGTTCCAAGTTTTCTTTCAGACATACCCGCAGCAATAATGCATACAATAGTATTATCATGCAACGTGCTTCCTTTTTTCATAGTCACTTTCTTAGCAAATTTTTGAAACACGAAGGTGTTAATAACTTAAGAACAGAATATTAAAATAGGAAAAAATGCAATTATTTTCATACAAGCTTGAAAACCTTGTGGAAAAAGTAGAAATGGCTTACCTTAGTGTTAGGATGCGAACTTACAAACCCTTGATCGATATAACTCGTCTCCATCGGTAGATTGAATGACAGATTAGCTTGTATGGGGTTTTACGCCGCTTTTTACAATCGTTCAGTTATTCTAGGCGTTTCTTCGGTAAGTTAGCAGTACTGCTGGTCCATTTATCTTAGTTTGAATAAGTTAACAGTAGTACTGATTCATATATTTTGACACTAGCGATATAGTCGTATTGCAGAACCCTCAATACTGATCACCAAGTAATGAGGGAAAACTTTTAAATCTGTTTTTAGCGATTTTGGGGATATAACCCGCAACCTCCATCACCCTGGGCAGACGCTCTACCATTACACTACCGAGATGGTCGATAGAGACTATAAGAAAAGATTTACACGATCTATATGTAGATGCATCTTAAAAATGAATTATGAATTCTAATCAATCCGTTGTATGTTAAAGAGAATGAATTCCATTTGAAATTAAGTTTATACAGTTATCAGCAGCCTTAGATGATAGTTTACAGCTTCCGAATAGATTGTTTATGTTTTTATATGTGCTAATGCTGAATTTAAAGCTTTATTTATATACCTGTTTATATATATCGTTGTGTATTGACCGGATAAGTTCATTCTACTGTAAGACAGCAGTCAGTTATCATCCTGTTTTCGATAGTCCATTAGTGTTAACATATCCACAAGTTGCATAGTATGAGGTCTAACATTCATTAGATAAACATGTTAGTTTAACACTTATTAAAGGCTGCCATATTACGTACACTGTTTAACTGCTTCTTGCTCAATAAATAAACTATTTGCATATGGGTGTTAATGGTTTAATTTAGTATACGTTTAGAGAAGACTTTGACAGACTGACGCAAATTTCAATATAAACTGACATGTATGATGAAGTCATCAGATCTATATAAGAGAGAGCGAAGTTTAGATTTGGTTTGATAAGATTGGGCGGATTAGCCTGACGTTATCGAAATACGTTACTTATTTCATTCGCATATGAACATAAATAGTTGCCCGGTTAGCTCAGTCGGTAGAGCATCAGACTTTTAAGCCTGAATATGTCTCAGACATCTGAGGGTCAAGGGTTCGAGTCCCTTATTGGGCTCATATTTTTTGTTAGTAAGTTTATACGTTTTTTTTTTGTCCCAAGTTTTCTTCCAGACATACCTGCAGCAATAATGCATACAATAGTATTATCATGCAACGTGCTTCCTTTTTACATAGTCACTTTCTTAGCAAATTTTTGAAACACGAAGGTGTTAATAACTTAAGAACAGAATATTAAAATAGGAAAAAATGCAATTATTTTCATACAAGCTTGAAAACCTTGTGGAAAAAGTAGAAATGGCTTACCTTAGTGTTAGGATGTGAACTTACAAACCCTTGATCGATATAACTCGTCTCCATCGGTAGATTGAATGACAGATTAGCTTGTATGGGGTTTTACGCCGCTTTTTACAATCGTTCAGTTATTCTAGGCGTTTCTTCGGTAAGTTACCAGTACTGCTGGTCCATTTATCTTAGTTTGAATAAGTTAACAGTAGTACTGATTCATATATTTTGACACTAGCGATTTAGTCGTATTGTAGACCCCTCAATACTGATCACCAAGTAAGGAGGGAAAACCATTAAATCTGTTTTTAGCGATTTTGGGGATATTACCCGCAACCTCCATCTCCCTGGTCAGACGCTCTACCACTACACTACCGATATGGTCGATAGAGACTATAAGAAAAGAATTACACGATCTATATGTAGATGCATCTTACAAATGAATTATGAATTCTAATCAATCCGTTGTAGGTTAAAGAGAATGAATTCCTTTTGAAATTAAGTTTATACAGTTATCAGCAGCCTTAGATGATAGTTTACAGCTTCCGAATAGATTGTTTATGTTTTTTTATATGTGTTAATGTTGAATGTAAAGCTTTATTTATATACCTGATTATATATATCGTTGTGTATTGACCGGATAAGTTAATTCTACTGGACGACAGCAATCAGTTATCATCCTGTTTTCGATAGTCCATTAGTGTTAACATATCCACAAGTTGCATAGTATGAGGTCTAACATTCATTAGATAAACATGTTAGTTTAACACTTATTAAAGGCTGCCATATTACGTACACTGTTTAACTGCTTCTTGCTCAATAAATAGACTATTTGCATATGGGTGTTAATGGTTTAATTTAGTATACGTTTAGAGAAGACTTTGACAGACTGACGCAAATTTCAATATGAACTGACATGTATGATGAAGTCATCAGATCTATATAAGAGAGAGCGAAGTTTAGATTTGGTTTGATAAGATTGGGCGGATTAGCCTGACGTTATCGAAATACGTTACTTATTTCATTCGCATATGTAAATAAATAGTAGCCCGGTTAGCTCAGTCGGTAGAGCATCAGACTTTTAAGCCTGAATATGTATCAGACATCTGAGGGTCAAGGGTTCGAGTCCCTTATTGGGCTCATATTTTTTTTTAGTAAGTTTTTATGTTTTTTTTTTGTCCCAAGTTTTCTTCCAGACATAGCCGCAGCAATAATGCATACAATAGTATTATCATGCAACGTGCTTCCTTTTTTCATAGTCACTTTCTTAGCAAATTTTTGAAACACGAAGGTGTTAATAACTTAAGAACAGAATAGTAAAATATGAAAACATGCAAATATTTTCATACAAGCTTGAAAACCTTGTGGGAAAAGGAGAACATTCATTAGATAAACATGTTAGTTTAACACTTATTAAGGGCTGCCATATTACGTACACTGTTTAACTGCTTCTTGCTCAATAAATAGACTATTTGCATATGTGTGTTAATGGTTTAATTTAGTATACGTTTAGAGAAGACTTTGACAGACTGACGCTCATTTCAATATAAACTGACATGTATGATGAAGTTATCAGATCTATATAAGAGAGAGCGAAATTTAGATTTGGTTTGATAAAATTGGACGGATTAGCCTGGCGTTATCGAAATACGTTACTTATTTCATTCGCATATGAACATAATTAGTAGCCCGGTTAGCTCAGTCGGTAGAGCATCAGACTTTTAAGCCTGAATATGTATCAGACATCTGAGGGTCAAGGGTTCGAGTCCCTTATTGGGCTCATATTTTTTGTTTGTAAGTTTATACGGTTTCTTTTTGTTCCAAGTTTTCTTCCAGACATACCCGCAGCAATAATGCATACAATAGTCTTCAACGTGCTTCCTTTTTTCATAGTCACTTTCTTAGCAAATTTTGAAACACGAAGGTGTTAATAACTTAAGAACAGAATAGTAAAATATGAATAAATGCAAATTTTTTCATACAAGCTTGAAAACCTTGTGGGAAAAGGATAAATGGCTTACCTTCGTGTTAGGATGCGAACTCACAAACCCTTGATCGATATAACTCGTCTCCATCGGTAGATTGAATGACAGATTAGCTTGTATGGGGTTTTACGCCGCTTTTTACAATCGTTTAGTTATTCTAGGCGTTTCTTCGGTAAGTTAGCAGTATCGCTGGTCCATTCATCTCACTTTGAGTAAGTTATCAGTAGTACTGGTCTATTTATATTGACACCAGCACTTTATTCGTATTGCTTACCACTCAATCCTGAGTGCCGAGAAGGGAAAATCATTAGTAGCTGGGCAGAAGCCCGCGACTTCTATTTTTAATAGGTTTTCGGAAATCACATGGGAGGGCGGCTTATTATTAGAAAGAAACAAATCTAGATGATTTGAACATATTACAATTGTGGTTGTTTACGAACACTAATAAATGACACATCTAAAATGAAATAAATATTCCGATTTTTTAATGTTTGCATTTTTTTTTATTTCACTCGCATTTAAGTTCTTTGTCTTATTTACGAAGACAAAAGTGGTCCCTTCAAGACGTGAACCAACACCCCCTAATGCAGACTCTTATGTGTCATCATTCGGAGGTCAATTTCGGATTCTCCTTTTAATAGCAATTTTAACTTACTAAATGTTGTTTTCATGTTCAAAGAGATGTCTTGATTTGTGTAGAATTCATTTAATAATGTTAATCCATGAATATCTAAAGTAGGAACTGTTTCTAAGCTAAATATAGACCCTATTCTGTTGTGTAGTTTCGTGACCTTTAACATCGATTTTCGCGCATGCGCATTTCGATATGAAAAAGCGAGTGATATTATTTTATTTTAGACAAGTACAAGACGAATGTTTGACGCAAAGCGTCAAAGAGAAGCCGCAATATTTCGTTGTACATGTAGAAATAAGAAAAAAAGAATTTTTTTAAATCCACAAACAATAGAACAAATTAAACTGTAGACGGTAATGCTGATATATTTCTCCTTTTGAAGACTTTTGTTTACTTCAAATTACCTCCCTTTAAAGCAATACCAGGATATTTACCTTGTGATTCGAATAAGATTGACAAACATTGAAATTATATGAATGAATACTATTATTTAAATAAGTAACAACAGCAAAATTAAATTTAAGTCAAGATAAATGTGTACACATTTCGTTATTTTTTTATAGATACCCTAATGTATAGGTATGAATATAAAATTTATAAGCAAATGTTTTCATTTCAACGTTCCTAATGTTTGAATAGACTAAGGAAAGTCAAGAATACATAAATAAATCAATGCAGTCTTTTCCGGCGACATTGATGCCTTGCATCAACTTTCTCTTGTTACATCCATTTAAAAGTATTTGGGGATCTAACTCGCAACCTCCAACACCGCGGACGGACGCTCTATCACTGAACAAACGGGATGGTTGATAGAGACAATGAGAAAATAATTACATGATCTATATGTAGATGCATACTTTATAAAAACCGTTGTATGTTTCGGAGAATGTTATCCTTTTGAAATTAAGTTTATACAGTTATCAGCAGCCTTAGATGAACGTTTACAGTTTCCAAATAGAATGTGTATGGTTTGAATATGTACTGATGCTAAATTTAAAAATTGTATTATATACCTGCTTGTATATATTGTTGTGATTTGGCTGGATAATTTAATTCTACCGGACGACAGCATGATGATCACATATTGTTTTCGATAGTCCGTTAGGGGTAACATATCTACAAGTTGCATAAGAGGGTCAAGGGTTCGAGTCCCTTATTGGGCGCTTAGTTTTTGTTGGTGAGTTTATACGATTTCTTTTCGTCCCAAGTGTTCTTCCAAACTTAACCGCAGCAATAATGCTCACAATATTATAGTCATGCAACGTGGTTCCTTTTTTCATCGTCAATTGGCCAATTTTTGGAACACGACGGTGTTAATGACTTAAGAACAGAATAGTTAAATATGAACAAATGCAAATATTTTCATACAAGCTTGAAAACCTTGTGGGAAAAGGATAAATGGCTTACCTTCGTGTTAGGATGCGTACTTACAAACCCTTTATCGCTGTAACTCGTCTCCATCGGCATTCCGAATGACATATTTGCTTGTATGGGGGTTTTACGCTTCTTTTTACAATCGTTATTAGTCGTATTGCAGACCCCTCAATCCTGAGCACCAAGGAGGGAAAACCCTTACATCCGTTTTTTAAAATCTTTGAGGATCTTACTCGCAACCTCCAACACCCCGGGCGGACGCTCTACCGAGATGTTTGATAGAGACTTTTAGAAAAGAATTACACGATCTATACGTAGATGCATCTTAAAAATGAGTTTTTAATTATAATCAATCCGTTATATGTTAAAGAGAATGTATTCCTTTTTAATTTAAGTTTATACAGTTATCAGCAGCCTTAGATGAAAGTTAATAGCTTCCAAATAGATTGTGTATTAGCCTAACGTTATCGGTTTGTGTTATGAAATTCATTCTCATATGCAGGCAAATTGTAGCCCGGTTAGCTCAGTCGGTAGAGCATCAGACTTTTAAGCCTGAATATGTCTCAGACATCTGAGGGTTAAGGGTTCGAGTCCCTTATTGGGCGCATATTTTTTGTTGGTTAGTTTAAACAGTTATCAGCAGCCTTAGATGAAAGTTTACAGCTTCCGAATAGATTATGTATTAGCCTAACGTTATCGGATTGCGTTATGAAATTCATTCTCATATGCAGGCAAATTGTAGCCTGGTTAGCTCAGTCGGTAGAGCATCCGACTTTTAAGCCTGAACATGTCTCAGACATCTGAGGGTCAATGGTTCGAGTTCCTCATTGGGCGCATATTTGTTGTTGGTTAGTTAAAATGGTTTCTTTTCGTCCCAAGTTTTTTGCCTGGCTAAACCGTAGCGATAATGCACACAAAAGTATATACTCTTGCAACGTGCATTTTGTAATAGTTACTTCCTTAGGCTAGTGTTGGAACACGAAGGTGTTTCTTAGTGTCAATGACTTTAGAAAAGTAAAATATAAAAAATGCAAATATTTTTATACAAGCTTGAAAACCTTGTAGGAAAAGGAGAAATGGCTTACCGTCGTGTTAGGATGCGAACCCAAAAACCCTTGATCGATATAACTCTTCTCCATCGGTAAACTGAATGACAGATTAGTATATATGGTGTTTTAAGCCGCTTTTTACAATCGTTCAGTTGTATCACTGCGTTGCCTCGGTGAGTTAGCAGTATTGCTGATGCATTTATCTGATTTTGAGTAAGTAAGCAGAAGTACTTGTCTATTTATCTTGACACCAGCACTTTATTCTTAAACTGACCCCTTAGTCCTGATTGCCGAGAAGGGATAATAAATACATCCATTTAAATGTTATTGGGGATCTAACCCGCAATCCCCAACATCCTGGGCGGACCCTGTACCACTACACCACCGAGATGGTCGATAGAGACTATTAAAAAATAATTAAACGACTCTGTAGATGCATCTTGAAAATGAATTTTGGATTCTAATCAAAACCGTTGTATGTGAATTTATTCCTTTTGAAATTAAGTTAATACAATTATCAACAACCTTAGATGAAAATTTACAGTTTCCGAATAGAACTTGTATGTTTTGAATATGTACTAATGCTGAATTTAAAGATTGTATTATATACCTGCTCGTATATATTGTTGTGATTTGGCGGGATAAGTTAATTCTTCCGGAAAACAGCATGATGATCACATATCGTTTTCGATAGTCCGTTAGTGGTAACATATCTACAAGTTGCATAGAATGAGGTCTAACATTCATTAGATGAACTTGTTAGTTCGACACGTATTACAAGCTGCCACATGACGTACTTCACTTGCTTCACTAACTGCTTGATCCTCCAAAAAAGACTCGCCTTCTTGTATTTGCATATGGGTGTTTGTAGTTTAATTTATTACCTTGAGAGAAGACTTTGACCGACTGACGCAAAGCTGAATGTGAACCGACATGTTTTAGGCAGACATCAGATCTATATACGAGAGATTGAAGTTGAAATTTGGTTTAATAGTATTGGGTAGATTAGCCTGACGTTATCGGATAACGTTATTAAATTCATTCTCATATGCATGGAAAAAGTAGCCCGGTTAGCTCAGTCGGTAGAGCATCAGACTTTTAAGCCTGAGTGTGTCTCAGACATCTGAGGGTCAAGGGTTCGAGTCCCTTATTGGGCGCATGTTTCTTTTCCAGACTTAACTGCAGCAATAATACTCTCGATATTATAGTCACGCAACGTGCTTCCTTTTTTTATAGTAACTTAGCAAATTTTAGAACACGAAGGTGTTAATGACTTAAGAACAGAACAGTAAAATATGAACAAATGCAAATAGTTTCATGCAAGCTTGAAAACCTTGTGGGAAAAAGGAGAAATGGCTTACCTTCGTGTTAGGATGCGAACTCACAGACCCTTGATCGATATAACTCGTCTCCATCGGTTGACTGAATGACAGATTAGTTTATATGGTGTTTTAAGCCGCTTTTTACAATCGTTCTGTTATATCACGACGCTGCCTCGGTAAGTTAGCAGTATTGCTGGTGCATTTATGTCATTTTGAGTAAGTTAGCAGTAGTATTGGTCTATTTACCTTGACACCAGCACTTTATTCGTATCGCTGACGCCTTAATACTGATTGCCGAGAAGGGATAATCATTAAATCCATTTAAATGTATTTGGGGATCTAACTCGCAACTTCCAACACCCTGGGCGGACGCTGTACCACAACACCACCGCGATGGTCGATAGAGACTATTAGAAAAGAATTAAACGATCTATATGTAGATGCATCTTGAAAATGAGTTTTGGATTCTAATAAAAACCGTTGTATGTTTAAGAGAATGTATTCCTTTTGAAATTAAGTCAATACAATTATCAACAACCTTAGATGAAAGTTTACAGTTTCCGAATAGAACTTGTATGTTTTGAATATGTACTAATGCTGAATTTAAAGATTGTATTATATACCTGCTTGTATATATTCTTGTGATTTGGCAGGATAAGTTAAAACTATCGGACGACAGCATGATGATCACATATTGTTTTCGATAGTCGGTTAGTGGTAACATATTTTCAAGTTGCATAGAATGAGGTCTAGCATTCATTAGATGAACTTGTAAGTTCAACACGTATTACAAGCTTCCACATTACGTACATGTACTTCACTTGCTTCACAAACTGCGTCTTGCTCAATAAAAAGACTCGCATTGTTGTATTTGCATATGGGTGTTTGTAGTTTAATTTATTACCTTGAGAGAAGACTTTGACCGACTGACGCACATGTTGGGCGCATATCTTTTGTTGGGTATTTTATACAGTTTCGTTTCGTCCCAAGTTTTTTCCCAGACTTAACCGCAGTAATAATGCTCACAATTGTATAGTCATGCAACGCGGTTCCTTTTTTCATAGTCACTTAGCCAACTTTTGAAACACGAATGTGTTAAAGACTTAAGAACAGAAAAGTAAAATATGAAAAAATGCAAATATTTTCATACAAGCTTGAAAACCTTGTGGGAAAAGGATAAATGGCTTACCTTCGTGTTAGGATGCGAACTTACAAACCCTTTATCTATATAACTCGTCTCCATCGGTAGATTGAATGACAGATTAGCTTGTATGGGGTTTTACGCCGATTTTTACAATCGTTATTAGTCGTATTGCAGACCCCTCACTCCTGAGCACCAAGAAGGAAAAACCCTTACATCCGTTTTTAAAGATTTTGGGGATCTAACCCGCAACCTCCAAAACCCCGGGCGGACGCTCTACCACTACACTACCGAGATGGTCGATAAAGACTTTTAGAAAAGAATTACACGAAATTCACCCTGGTTATATGTTAAAGAGAATGTATTCCTTTTGAAATTAAGTTTATACAGTTATCAGCAGCCTTAGAAGAAAGTTAACAGTTTCCGAATAGATTGTGTATTAGCCTGACGTTATCGGATTACGCTATGAAATTCATTCTCATATGCATGTAAATTGTAGCCCGGTTAGCTCAGTCGGTAGAGCATCAGACTTTTAAGCCTGAATATGTCTCAGACATCTGAGGGTCAAGGGTTCGAGTCCCTTATTGGGCGCTTAATTTTTGTTGGTGAGTTTATACGGTTTCTTTTCGTCCCAAGTTTCTTCTAGGGCTAAACCGCAGCAATAATGCACACAATAGTATAGTCATACAACGTGCAGTCTTTCGTCTTAGTCACTGTCTTAGCCAATTATTGAAACACAAATGTGTTAATGACTTAATAAAAAAATAGTAAAATGCAAATATATTCATACAAGCTTGAAAACATTGTGAGAAATGGCTTACCTTCGTGTTAGGATGCGAACTTACAAACCCTCGATCGATGTAACTGGTCTCCATCGGCAGTCCGAATGACAAATTAGCTTGTATGGTGTTTTAGTCCGCTTTTTACAATCGTTCAGATATCACGGTCTTCCTCGGTAAATGATCTGTACTGCTGGTCCATTTATCTCATTTCGGGACAGTTATCATTAGTACTGGTTCATTTATCTCATTTCGGGACAGTTATCATTAGTACTGGTCCATTTATCTCATTTCGGGACAGTTATCATTAGTACTGGTTCATTTATCTCATTTCGGGACAGTTATCATTAGTACTGGTTCATTTATCTCATTTCGGGACAGTTATCATTAGTACTGGTCCATTTATCTCATTTCGGGACAGTTATCATTAGTACTGGTCCATTTATCTCATTTCGGGACAGTTATCATTAGTACTGGTTCATTTATCTCATTTCGGGACAGTTATCATTAGTACTGGTTCATTTATCTCATTTCGGGACAGTTATCATTAGTACTGGTCCATTTATCTCATTTCGGGACAGTTATCATTAGTACTGGTCCATTTATCTCATTTCGGGACAGTTATCATTAGTACTGGTTCATTTATCTCATTTTGAGAGTGATCACTAGTACTGGTCCATATATCATTTTGAGTAACTAAGCTGTAGTACTGGTCTATTTATCTTCACACCAGTGATTTAGTCGTATTGCTGACCCTTCAATTCTGAGCTCCGAGAAAGGAAAACCATTACATCCATTTTAAAGTCTTTGGGGATCTAACCCGCAACCTCCAACACCCGCGGGCGGACGCTCTACCACTACACCACCGAGATGGTTGATAGAAACTATAAGACAAAACTTAAACGATCTATATGTAGATGCATCTTGAAAATGAATATTGAATTAATAAAAACTGTAGTATATTTAGGGGAATGTTTTCTGTTAGAAATTAAGTTCATACAGTTATCAGCAGACTTAGATGAAAGTTTGCAGTTTCCGAATAGATTGTGTATGTTTATAATATATGTTAATGCTCTTTTTAAAGATTTTATTAAATACCTGCTTGTATATATTGTTGTGTATTGGCGGGATAAGTTAATTCTACCGGACGACAGCAAGATGTTCACATCTTGTTTTTAATAGTCCATTAGTGCAGGGAGACTATATAACAATATAAAACATAGTGTCCCTGATTAGTATAAAACATATTTACAATTTGCATAGAATGAGATCTAACATTCATTAGATAAACGTGTTAGTTCAACACGTATTACAAGCTGCCACATTACGTACATGTACTTCACTGTTTAATTGCTTCTTGCTCAATAAATAGACTCTCCTTCTGGTATTTAAATATGGGTGTTTGTAGTTTAATTTATTACCTTGAGAGAAGACGTTAACCGACTGACGCAAAGGTCAATGTGAACCGACATGTATGAGGCAGTCATCAGATCTATATACGAGAGAGCGTAGTTTAAATTTGGTTTGATAAGATTGGGAAGATTTGCCTGACGTTATCGGATTACGTTATAAAATTCATTCTCATATGCAAATATATCGAGCCCGGTTAGCTCAGTCGGTAGAGCATCAGACTTTTAAGCCTGAATATGTCTCAGACATCTGAGGGTCAAGGGTTCGAGTCCCTTATTGGGCGCTTAATTTTTGTTGGTGAGTTTATACGGTTTCTTTTCTTCCCAAGTTTCTTCTGGGGCTAAACCGCAGCAATAATGCACACAATATTATAGTCATACAACGTGCAGTCTTTCGTCATAGTCACTGTCTCAGCCAATTATTGAAACACAAAGGTGTTAATGACTTAATAAAAAAATAGTAAAATGCAAATATATTCATACAAGCTTGAAAACATTGTGAGAAATGGAGAAATGGCTTACCTTCGTGTTAGGATGCGAACTTACAAACCCTTTATCGATGTAACTGGTCTCCATCGGCAGTCCGAATGACAAATTAGCTTGTATGCTGTTTTAGTCCGCTTTTTACAATCGTTCAGTTATATCACGGTCTTCCTCGGTAAATTATCTGTACTGCTGGTCCATTTATCTCATTTCGGGACAGTTATCATTAGTACTGGTCCACTTATCTCATTTCGGGACAGTTATCATTAGTACTGGTCCATTTATCAGATTTCGGGACAGTTATCATTAGTACTGGTTCATTTATCTCATTTCGGGACAGTTATCATTAGTACTGGTCCATTTATCTCATTTCGGGACAGTTATCATTAGTACTGGTTCATTTATCTCATTTTGAGAGTGATCACTAGTACTGGTCCATATATATCATTTTGAGTAACTAAGCTGTAGTACTGGTCTATTTATCTTCACACCAGTGATTTAGTCGTATTGCTGACCCTTCAATTCTGAGCTCCGAGAAAGGAAAACCATTACATCCATGTTAAAGTCTTTGGGAATCTAACCCGCAACCTCCAACACCCGCGGGCGGACGCTCTACCACTACACCACCGAGATGGTTGATAGAAACGATAAGACAAAACTTAAACGATCTATATGTAGATGCATCTTGAAAATGAATATTGAATTAATGAAAACTGTAGTATATTTAGGGGAATGTTTTCTGTTAGAAATTAAGTTCATACAGTTATCAGCAGACTTAGATGAAAGTTTGCAGTTTCCGAATAGATTGTGTATGTTTATAACATGTGTTAATGCACTTTTTAAAGATTTTATTAAATACCTGCTTGTATATTTTGTTGTGTATTGGCGGGATAAGTTAATTATACCTTACATGTTCACATCTTGTTTTCGATAGTCCATTAGTGCAGGGACACTATATAACAATATAAGACATAGTGTCCCTGATTAGTGTAAAACATATTTACAATTTGCATAGAATGAGGGCTAACATTCATTAGATAAACGTGTTAGTTCAACACGTATTACAAGCTGCCACATTACGTACATGTACTTCACTGTTTAATTGCTTCTTGCTCAATAAATACTCTCCTTCTGGTATTTAGATATGGGTGTTTGTAGTTTAATTTATTACCTTGAGAGAAAACGTTAACCGACTGACGCAACGGTCAATGTGAACCGACATATATGAGGCAGTCATCAGATCTATATAAGAGAGAGCGAAGTTTATCTTTAATTTGAAAGATTGGGAAGATTAGCCTGACGTTATCGGATTACGTTATAAAATTCGTTCTCATATACATGTATATCGTAGCCCGGTTAGCTCAGTCGGTAGAGCATCAGACTTTTAAGCCTGAATATGTCTCAGACATCTGAGGGTCAAGGGTTCGAGTCCCTTATTGGGCGCATATTTTTTGTTGGTGAGTTAATATGGTTTCTTTTCGTCCTAAGTGTGCAGCAATAATGCACACAATATTATAGTCATGCAACGTGCATTCTTTCATAGTTACTTTCTTAGCAAATTATTGGAACACGAAGGTGTTTCTTAGTGTCAATGTCTTTAGAAAAGAATAGTGAAATATAAAAAAATGCAAATGTTTTCATACAAGCTTGAAAACCTTGTGGGAAAAAGAGAACTGACTTACCTTCGTGTTAGGATGCGAACTTACAAACCCTCGATCGATGTAACTTGTCTTCATCGGTAGATTGAATGACAGATTAGCTTTTATCACATAAATACCCTTATTTTCAAGTTGAGAACAAATCACGGAACAACGATATCCAACATGTGTGATAACAAAAACACGTCATACACGCGACTACTGATGACGTCATTTTGACCTTTATCTTTATTATGTTTATTGTTAAGTTGTTAAATTTTACACATTGAAAAATGCAATAATACGTTATTTTGAATAAATAACAAGTCTTAATTGTTTAAAACATTGTTGTTTCTTTTCTTCTTATTCAAAAATGATGAGGACTACTTTTTTATGCGGTGAATCACAAGTTCTCATGAAGAATAGGTTATTCGGTCTTTGTTTTGATGTTGTCAATATTTTTCATTAAAACACACTGTTAAGGTGATAAAAAGAATCCATCACTCGTTTTTCTTTGGAGAAGATTTCTTAAATTCGTCTCGAAAAAGAGAGTTATTAACCTCGCCAAGAGGCTCGGTTAATAACCGTCTTTTTCTAGACTCATTTAAGAAATCTTGATCTCCAAAGAAAACTCATGATGGATCCTATATGTATGGGGTTTTACGCCGCTTTTTACAATCGTTATTAGTCGTATTGCAGACCCCTCAATCCTGGGTACCAAGAAGGGAAAACCCTTACATCCGTTTTTAAATATTTTGGGGGTTTCTTACCCGCAACCTCCAACACCCCGGGTGGACGCTCTACCACTACACTACCGAGATGGTCGATACAGACTTTTAGAAAAGAATTACACGAAATTCACCCTGGTTATATGTTAAAGAGAATGTATTCCTTTTGAAATTAAGTTTATACAGTTTTCAGCAGCCTTAGATGAAAGTTAACAGTTTCCGAATAGATTGTGTATTAGCCTGACGTTATCGGATTACGTTATGAAATTCATTCTCATATGTGTGTATATTGTAGCCCGGTTAGCTCAGTCGGTAGAGCATCAGACTTTTAAGCCTGGATATGTCTCAGACATCTGAGGGTCAAGGGTTCGAGTCCCTTATTGGGCGCATACTTTTTGGTTGAGGATTTTATACGGTTTCTTTTTGTCCCAAGGTTTCTTCCAGACTTAACCGCAGCAAAAAAAGAATTACACGAAATTCACCCTGGTTATATGTTAAAGAGAATGTATTCCTTTTGAAATTAAGTTTATACAGTTATCAGCAGCCTTAGATGAAAGTTAACTGCTTCCGAATAGATTGTGTATTAGTCTGACGTTATCGAGTCCCTTATTGGGCGCATATTTTTTGTTGGTTTGTTTACATACGTTTTCTTTTCGTCCCAAGTTTTTTTTATAATGACGTTTGGTCTCGCGAGATGTCAATTTACTACGCCCCTCGTAGTACAATACAAAACCCAGTATCGATACTTCAATATAACATTCCCTATATATGACCGAACGATTCTCAAAGAAATTCTAAAATCCTCATTTGACATTTAAACCCTATGTTGTGGGTACTCAAAATAATCGTCTCGGTGAGACGATTATTTTGAGCACCCACAACATAGGATTTAGTTGAGAAATAAGAGAAATATTTTTGGGAAAAGACCTGTTCATTCCCTCTTATCGAGTCCTCTGGGGATCTATTGAAAAAACCAGCATGTGAACCAACGCAGGTGCGATGATTTCTCAAGTCATAAACCGCGTGGGTGTCGACTTCTCAAACGGTGTACTGAAATGATATCCAAAGTATATATAGGAATGTTTTAAAAAATTGATTTTGAAAAATCGAGATCGTTTGAGTACTTGCGTTAAATAATTTCGTAATTGCCATAATTTAGTTTGATAAGGTGCAATCGCGAGGTGAAATGTGTGCATACCTTCTGTTAAACCCTATTCCCTGACACACCATACTTAACTTCAGAGTCGTCTAAATGAAAATGGTAATAAATTATATAGAGTGTTTTGGAATGCGAATTTGGTAAAGAAATGAAAACGATTTGGGAAATGGAGAAATTACTGTTTTTTTTGGATTGGAATTTTCTCGTTTTTCTCTGAAAGCGTCGAAAGTCCTCTGCAGCAGGGAAAGGGTTAGCTATGATAACGATCACGCTTTATTTAATCATACCTTTAACCCTTTCCCTCATATAGACGCTTTCTGACGCCGGCTTTTTGAAAACATAGTGACAAAAGAAGAAATTGCTCAAAACGAGCAATTTCTGCTTTTGCCACAATGTTTTCCACTTTTAGTCATAGGTTATCCATTCAATTAAAGAGATTATCTATTGTTTGACAAAATATGTTCAAAGTCGTCTGCTGCAGAATTGTCGTATGAGGGAAAGGGTTAAAGGATCCAGATATTGCCAGATCTTAACCTTTTCCCATGTATTTTAAAAAATCTGCAGCTGACGACTCTAGCCAAACATATAGTACACATATATTAATGAAAGTATATTTATTGCAAAGAGTTTAAAACATTGTGTCAAATTGGGAAAATGCTCGTTATGAGCAATTTCTTCCTTTCCAACATTGTTTTCAATAGACGAATTGCGTCGATATGCTAATTGTTCCTATTGCGTTACTTCTATCACGAACTTTGAATCTCGAATATCGTCAGACAGTGCAAGTAAAAACAGAACTTAACCCTTTCTCCACATACAGCAAATCTGAAGCAGACAACTTTTGATGTCTTCTTAAAAACATAGGAAAATCTCTATAATTGTAGGTATAATTACTGAACAAAATTAAAAACATTGGGGCAAAAGGAGAAATTGCTCATTTTGAGCAATTTATCCTTTTGTCAGGATGTTTTCAAAAGTCGTCTGCTGCAGATGCGTCAAAAAGCGTTATAGGTTGGAAAGGGTTGCAATATTTGGGAGACATTTTCTGAAAGCGTGAACAGTCAATTTTCTATTGCTCTAGATAACTTGAAATGCATATTATACTTTTTATAATGATTTACCCTTTAGATAAATGACTCTCTCAACCTTTAACAAACTTACAACTTATGCCCAGAGCTCTAGGGGCGTCTTGGATGCTCTAAACTACTTATTTTCATAAACTGTTGTTTTTTTAAAATAATAAAACAACATTATATAACACACATATATATATGTATAACATTTAATAAAATTAAAAAGACGATGGATTACTAGGCATTAACCCTTTCCCACATACAACAAATCTGCAGCTGACGACTTTGAAAATGTCTACTCATAAATATGAAAAATCTGAAGATATAATTACTGAAAAAAGATGAAAACATTGTGGCAAAAGGAGAAATTGCTCATTTTGAGCAATTTCTCCTCTTGTCACAAAGTTTTTTCAAAAGTCGTCTACTGCAGAGACGTCAAACTGCGTCCTATAGTTGGGAAAGGTTTAAAGAGATTCGTATACAATTGTTATACGCTGGGGGTAGCCTTCGACAACCCCCACCGTGACTTCGCGGACCTACCAGCGAGCTGGGACAAAGGTTTATTTTCTCACAACAAAGACACAAATATGATCTTTGTTATCTGCTGTATTTACCTGCAAAGTATTACATAAAACGCTGAAATACCACGAAATGATTACTTTAAACGTTACGTTTTGTTTCCATTGTCCCGCGGTGTCGCCATACGTATAAATCGCAATCTCTCGTAGTCAAAAGAGTTTAATTGGAGCACCTCATTGCTTGTCCTTAACCTTTGTTAGACATTTAATAACGTTATTTACATTTTTCACTCACAATGAAATGCTTTCATAATCGTTTTTAAGTATATCTACCTACGATAAACTATGCATGAGGTTTACCCCCCTTCACGTGGGTATCTTTTACCCTGATAAAAGGTTGATTTGAAACGAAATGTTGCGATTATTTTAACCCTTTCCCTCATATAGACGCTTTCTGACGCCTCTGCAGTAGACGGATTTTTTGAAAACATAGTGACAAAAGAAGAAATTGCACAACACGTGCAATTTCTCCTTTTGCCACAATGTTTTCCACTTTTTGTCATAGGTTATCCATTTAATTGTGGAGAAATTCTAACTTTTGACAAAATATGTTCAAAGTCGTCTGCTGCAGAATTGTCGTATGAGGGAAATGGTTAAACTAAGATCATGCAGCCTAATGTTGCAGTCTTTTAGTGGTTTAAATCGTTCGCTTTTTATACAGTGTTACCTCTCATAACGAAAGCGGAAGAAGCAGTGGTAAAGCGTCGGCCTCTCGTGCCAAAAGTCCCTGGTTTGAATTCCGTGATGAGTTTCCCCATAAAATTGGCGCGAGTATGGGTTAAGTCTCCAGATATCGGACTTGGGAGCGTGATTAATGTAAGCTGATATCTCGTTTCGCAATCGATGTGAAATAAATAAGTTTAAATCTCTGTGGAGCAAAAGTATTTTTAAAACCACAGTTTAATGTTTTCCTGGTCTAATTTAAAGTAAGTGGAACATACGGACAACATAACTGATATACTCGAACTTAGATGGATCTTATAGGGTGTTCTTAGGTGGACACCTTTTTGGAGTCTGGTTCCCGAATTAACTATATATATTTCTATTTGAAATTGAGGATCCAATTGATGTATGCTTTTTCCAAATGCAACAAAACAATAGACCGTCAGTGGTATCGTCCAATCAGAACGAAAGTCTTACGTATGAGGCTTTACTGCTTTTCCTACAGACGTGCTTTGACGCCTCTGGTGCAAGCAGGCTCCTTTTGATATTTCTTTAGAAAAATTAAAAATTATTCAAAAAGCGGAAAAGTATTTTTTTTTTTTTTTTAAATATTTTCAATTACCCCTTTCCCTCATACAGACGCTTTCTGACGCCTCTGCAGCAGGCGGCTTTTTGAAAACATAGTGACAAAAGAAGAAATTGCACAAAACGTGCAATTTCCCCTTTTGCCACAATGTTTTCCACTTTTTGTCATAGGTTATCCATTCAATTAAGGAGATTTTATATTTTTTGACAAAATACGTTCAAAGTCGTCTGCTGCAGAATTGCCGTATGAGGGAAAGGGTTACTCCATCAAACTTAGTATCCAATTTACCAGATTTCACAATTTCACTCATATGAGCCGTCCCGCGAGACAACCATTGTGGACTCAGATCAGCATAGGCATGCCGCGCAGGCTTACTCAGATATACACTTTCCGCCTCCTGTGGTTTCTCTGTTTCAGGAATAATTACTCTATACCCTATATTCCCCTGAGACGGAATGTGTCGGCTCGGATCAGTCTGCGAGGAATGCACCGGCTGATCTGGGTCGATATATAATGTTGGTTTTTCTCACGGGACGGCAGACATCTGGTATCATACAATGTCCCAAATACAAGAAATCTGCAACAGAAATCTTTAAAAAACCATATTGAAAATCTATAAATGTAAGAATTATTGACGCCGCGTGGAAGCGCGTCGTCAGTATTGAATAGGTTTTAATCTTGTACCATGGGGTGACGTAATCGAAAAGGGAGCATCCAACATTATTATTGTAAAGATAAACTCTGTAATATGTTCTAAAAAAAAAATACTTTTATGAATCAATCAATTGTATTAACGGATTTAAGAAACATCAAGATGCAAAATACGTATGTCTTCTACCGTTATTACAAATCTTTTAACACATTTAATTTAGATTTAATAACTTTTCCCCAACTTCCTAGGTTACACTTTGTTACGGCCCTGACGACACGGTTAATCAAAGCTCAGAAAAAAAATAACTTTTCTCCAACTTCCTAGGCTACGCGTTTTTAATTGTTTGGTTCACGGCCCCAAAATTCGGTGGATGTTTTTGCCTATTTATAAAATTCTGTTGTAAATTTCTAAACTTAAAACGTTCCTCCCCATACAGTTTGTTCATTCAGACCATTGTATTCTTGCTATATGTTGACAATAAATGTGAACTTTTTCTTTTAATTTCATAAATGCTCAATTTTAATCATAAATATCTTTAAACTTTTTAAAATTACTTCGCATTTTTTGTTTATATACTCCCTTTTTTGTTATCATACTTCTGCTAAACTGGAAGGAGAGTATACTTCTCCCTCTCCTTCCAAAGCTTGTGTCACACTTAACTTATAACTAGAAGCATTCAAATTTAATATATGTTAATATTTAAGCACCTGTGTTTTTGTTTTATCTAATTTATCTAGTTAGAGCAGATTTAAAACCGTTTATTGGTAAACAAATAAGATCGCAGCATATAAAACGTATAATTCCTACGTCAAAATTGACCCTTTCTGCTCTTGGTAACCTTTTATTATAGGCTATGGTAGCCAGGTGAGCAATATAGGCACATCTTGGCCTTCTTGTTTACAATAAAGGGACATTTGGCCTTCTTGTTCGAAATATTTACATCCTGTCTATTTGCACACGTTATTTAAATGTACTGAACTGCATCTGCTTCCTTTCAGTCATGCATCAAAAGCAGGCGCAACGGCGTCTTTGATGCTTTGCATCAAAATTCGTCTTGTTATTTAATAGAATAAAAAATAATGTGGTCTAAGAGAACAAAATCATAATATTTCAGGAATGTCTCCATTTCCCACAAACATCCGATGCTGCAGATGCTTCTTAACCCATTACTTCTTACAGATGACATTTGACACCAGCCATTGAACATGACTTTTGAAAACATTGCAATAAAAGGTGAAATTGCTCAAAACGAGCAATTTCACCATTTATTGCAAAATTTTCAACTCTTTATCAATATAAATCTACAAGTTTTCTAGATTGTTGAAATTGTTCGTCTGATGATTGTAAAGCAGACGACCTTTGAAAAGTCATGCGAAGTAATGGGTTAATGGGGTTACATGTGGTAAATGGACACCTGGATCGAATTTGAGAGACATCACACGAAAAGAGACCTTTGTTGGTTTCTTACATTTGCTCACATGCAGACGCTTTCTGACGCATCTGCTGCAGGACAAATTGTAAAAAACAATGTGACAAAAGATGAGAAATTGCTCATACCGAGCAATTTCTCTTTATGCCATTTTGTTATACAACTCTAATCAGTTATCACACTTTCATGTTTAGAGATTTGTTCATACTTTTGCATAGATGTTTTCAAAATTGTCTGCTGCAGATTTATTGAATGTGGGATAGAGTTAAGTTAATGGCGATAACAAGAAAAGCAAATTAGGCGACAGAGAAGTTTGTCACTAGAATACATATCATGATAGATAGATATATACATATATAGATATATTTGATCTTCCTTATACAAATACATGTATTTTATTATTTACATACATTTACATTAACACATTTATACGTGAAAATCAAATAATAATCCGAAATAACTGAAAGTTTCCTGATTTTAGCAGGGACGTAGATAAGAGGGATAGGTAACTAAACTGTATACTAAAATATCACCCGTCCCAACATTTGTAGCAAGTAAAACTCAAAATCTATTCAAGATATAAAAATAAAAAATAAAAATTAAACATTCTTCTATTGCAGTAGATAAAACTATTTTAATATACTACAGGTTTTGATGATATGTTATCCTTTTGAAAAATGTCAGTCTATTAATTTTTGGAAAAAAATAATATAATTCAGAAATCCCAATATCTGGGTCTTTTAAACCAGTCAGTGTTCAAAGTACAAAGAAATTCCAGTTGTTCATGGTATCTCTAACTTAAGTTGAAATGTTAAGCTTTCAGAATATGTATGTTTTGTTCATATGCCAAATGTGACTTTAAAGTTTTATTTGCTACAAAATGTGAAAATGTCCCTGAATTTAGTAATGCTCAAAAATAGCTTATACTAAATATAGAAAACGTAATCCTTAACTTAAAGCAGTCTAGGAGAATGTTAATATAACAAATATTGAAAGATATATCTTACTCTATATTCATAATGTCACTCACTTACATATATACTATTATGTTTAAATTATTACTCTGTACATAAAGTGACTTATAGGCCCAACGCGGCCGGGTGTGTTTATTGTATTAATATTTGTATGTAATTGTTATACACATGTCACTCTAATAAAATATATCTTATCTTATATATAACTTCAAATGTCATCTAATACAGATGATATGAAGCTTATAGTATGTGAGTAATGAGTAATGGTTATTTAGGAATATATAAAACTGTTGGGCACTTAGCAACAACAAATATCATATAAGCCATCCCCTTGAGAAAACCAACATTATGGCCTCTGCGTATGTATCAACCCAGATCAGCCTGCGCAGTCCGCGCAGACTGATCCGGGCCGATACATTCCGTCTCAGAGGTATAGACTAATTTTTCATGATACAGAAACTCCACAGGAGGCGAAAAGCTTTCCGGATAAGCCTGCGAGGCATGCTTAGGTTGATCCGGGTCGATACTTTTCGCAGAGTCCACACTTTTGCAATATTATGTCCTGGTCGAGAACTCCTAAAAGTCGGTTTGCCGTTGACGTGGGTCATAAGAATAATGATTGGATTTTTTTTTGTATCGTGTGTGAATGGGAATAATATGTTGTACAAAAATGATTCCCAAAGTTCGCAGCCATTGTTTAAACTCATTAGCCCAATCGATAAATCAATTAGAGCCATTGCATGAGAAAAAGGTACAAGTTTGCATTTCTGAACTGTATAGGTTCAGATCATCTTTTCCGCCTACCCCGTCTTATCAGAATCTATACATGTTGACATAATCTTCTAAAACGTTTGTGGAAGTAATATGTGAACCGTGTAGATCGTGATCAGACTGTGCAGATGCGTATGCTTATCCAGATCTATACTGTTTCGAAAAGTCAACTAACAAGTATACATTTTTCAATGCTCGGGTTAAATTAATGATTTAACGCCAAGACCAGAACGCCAGAAAATGAGTCACCGTTACCAGACGGAACATGGCTATTATACGTTGATTTAATCTATTATCTGCCATGACATATTTAATGATTGATTGATTTGGGTTTAATGCCGTTTTCAATAATTTTCAGTCATGTCACAGCGGCCAGTTCACCTACCCATGTTTCCTTGCTTTCTCACACTATCCCAAAAAACGTCGATAACAAGAGGGATAACTTCCGTCGATAAGCCAAGAAAATGTCTTAAAAACCAACAACATGAATTTATAATAACAGAAATAATACATACAAAGCGTCATTCGTCTTCCACCAATAGGCTAAGTCTATGTGGAAAAGCAGCCAGTTGCTTGGGACGTTTGTTGTGTGGAGTACTGGTGTGAGAAAACCAGGAGTAGGTGAACTGGCCGCCGTAATATAACTGCGAAATTGTTAAAATGGCGTTAAACCCCAATCAATCAATTCTCAGACTAGAACTCCACGCAACATTACAGAATACATCGTCGGACATCCACGGTTGTTGACTGGACGCTAAAGCTCCAACATCACCCGTGGGATTTTTTTGCTGTCGTTTCGCCGTTTTGACAGAACAGAATAGAATACACATCAACCAATCGAAATGACGCTTACAATTCCGATGTTCTCCTACGTGGAGGCGCATAGAAAAATGGTTGCGCCCACGGATCGTAAATGTGTGTTGAATCAAAATGCAGTAAGGAGCAGTCCGAGTTCATATTTAATGATCCTAATATCAGAAATGAAGGGGAAAAATACGATGCCAGTCTGGGGATTGAACCCGGGAACGCTTGTTTTCAGAGCGAATAATCTAACGACTGAACTAACCGCGCATTTGTGTACAAATAACATGACATGTCTGGCAACACAAACTTTTCCCACCGTCTGTCTTCACTGATAAAAACACAAGTCTTTATCTTATCAATACGTCAACTGTAGCATTCTGGAACTGATGCAAATTGTCAATTGTAGAAAGTTAATTTCAAATGAGACCAGTTTTAAAAGTGAACCTGTAATGATTTTATTACGAGGGATCTGATTGGCTTTTTTAGCGCAGTAAACCATTCTACTGCATCCAATCAGAATTGGCTATCTGTTAAAACGGCGAAACGACAGTGAATTATCCCAAGGGTGATGCTGGAGCATAGCGGGGTCAACAACCGTGGGTGATGCTGGATGTGGTGGGTGTCCGACAATGTACAGAATACAGAATTATACGGAAATTTTATTTTGTAAATAAAGGCCTCAGTCTTTTCAGGCAACTTGATAATTGTTCACAAAGACTCAGCTGTTAGCTCAGTGATGGAAGATGAATGACGCTTGTCGCATTGGCATTTGTTAATTGTCAGAAATAAATTTGGACGAGTTTGAATGTGAAATGACAAACCCCCCTGGATTGACAGTTTTCAATTCAATTTTCAATAAGTTTTTCTTTCAATTCTTTCCCACCTACAAACGCAATTTGGCGCGTTTGCAGTAACCATGTAACTTTTAAATCTATTCAATAGTTTAACTTTCGCTAATGAAGATTTTCGATATTTTTGCCTCGATGTTTTCCAAGACGATTGTTGCCGAGTGTGGTAATTGTTCAATTGCTTTTTATGGGTAGAATCGTGCGGAAACAGATCAACATTATGTCCTTTAAATGAATATCGAATGACAGGTGCTTCTTAACCCTTTCCCTCATACGACAATTCTGCAGCAGACGACTTTGAACATATTTTGTCAAAAAAAAGAAAATCTCTATAATTGAATGGATAACATATGACTAAAAGTGGAAACCATTGTGGCAAAAGGAGAAATTGCTCGTTTTGATCAATTTCTTCTTTTGTCACTATGTTTTTAAAAAACCGTCTGCTGCAAAGGCGTCAGAAAGCGTCTATTTGAGGGAAAGGGTATAACTTCTTCGACTTACAAGCGAACAGTAGGTGATCTGGATCAACATTGGAAGTAAGTAAATGTCGGTTTTCAAGGATGGACGCTCAATTTTGTTTGCATGATAATAATAATAATAATAATAATAATAATAATAATATCTTTAATTATTTAAGGTAACATCTAAGATATATACAGATAATTTAACAATAGCTATGCATATCTTATTTTCATATGACCTTCAATAATATTATAACACACACAAACATTACATTTAAACAACATACAAATTTAAATGAAAAATTATGGCATTAAATGACATTATTTATGTCATATAAGTCCAACCGCTCTTAGGTTCTTGTTGTCTTTCTTAATAGCAAGACTGAACAAAACATAAATACATATATAATTAATTTTCAATCATGTAAAGACAGACACTCCAAATACTTTAAACACAATTCTTAACATAATAACGGCAAGTAATCAAGATAGTGTTAGTATGGAACCTTCATATGCAACAATTTGTCTTCTACCGATCAGTCAAAAATCAATAATCGGCTATATAGAAATAAGAAGGGCAGTGTAACAAATGTGGGCATAACTTTCTTAATATTTATTATATTTTAAGTTCGCATTCATATTTGGGAAGAACAAAATCTCTCGATTTCAAATATGTAATTTGTTTTAATTAGAAATAAAATTTAGGTGGGGGAATTTATATAAACATTAGGTGACCCTATATTCCTATTGAATTACATATGATTTTTGATAATTACACAGAAATTGCCATCAAATTTCGTTGGTTAATTAGTTATAACTTGTTTTCCTTTAAACTTTTTATAAGTTCGCATTCACATTCGTAAAGTATATTCATTTGTTTAAAGAAGGATATCATTTTTTATGAAATTAAGAAAAATTTAGGCGGGGGAATTAATGCTTTTGTCAAACAACATGTAAGTATTTTTTGTGTTCGGTGGAGTCCGTCAAACAGTAGCGGAAACTTACGAAGTTAATCGGATTTCACCGCTACTGGTTTTATGACTTCGATGTTTTATTGCAGGGCAATAAAATCTTACTCCTTCAGGGCAGGTTTTAAATATCTGGATAATTAAGGATTGAATTAAGAGTTTAATCAAATAGTTTTTATCCTCGCGCAATAACAATAGGAATATTATTAAATAATAGCCCGCCGTTGACATAAATATTACCTATAAATTAAGGCCAATTATGTATTTGTCATATTTAAATGTGTTAAAAGAATAGGAATAATAATTCATTTTGAGTATCAGCGAAAAATAAGTATACATGATACGTTGTCAATCTCACTAGGATTGATTATCCGATGTTGGTTATGGAAATAATACTGACCAAAAACTGTTAAATACATACGTTTGATGCGTAATAAAAAACAAAAACAAAAAATCATGTAATCTACACAAATGTTATTAACTTTACTAAAATCATCTTAGATTAATACACTTTATTGTTCACAAAGTGTTAATGTATGTTGACAATATTTCTGTGCAAACGGAAATGCAGTATACACTATTCCTGATATCATAAAAACTGTTTTCATAATATACAAATAAAAACATTTTAATTGCTACCTTTTTGCAATAAAAATATGCCAGCTTCTTGTAATTTTTATATAAAATGTGAAAAGAATTAAGGAAACACAATTTGTGTTATTAAGATAACCCTTTTGTTATTAACACACTATTATTTCTACCCAAGTTAATTAAAACTACAAAATGTATTTTCTTTTTTTTTAATACTGTTTATGAGAACTCTCAATGGATACCGTTTTTATTTTTAATGCTGTTTTTCAAAACATCATCTCAATTTTAATGTATTATTATAAGTGTCAAATGTGTGTATTCAGGTTAATCTGTAATGCTCTAATAGACACTGCCTCGGGCGTTTTATAAGTTAATTGGGTCATAAAAACCAGGATTGACATTTTCTTCCATTTGTTATTATCAGCGTGACTTAAAATAGATGTACTTGTGTTAAATTAAAAGTTACGACATAATATTCATTATTATTGTTATCAGCTTCATGAAAATATTTAATATCATTTCTGAATAATGGATTTTCTGTATTGTTTATTTTGATACAGGTTGGATTGAATTTATTTTCAAACTTATGAAGTATGGGTTCTGATCTTCGTATACAAAATAGCTAAAATCTGCATATTAAGCTGAGAAGTTAAAAATCTTACATTATCATTTTTGATTTTTTTTTTTTTATATATATATATAGCGACTTTCAGTTTTATATTGGTGGTTGAAGTCAGCCCTAAGTGAATCTGTTTGTTTTTTAATGACCAAAGTATAACTGCTCGGATTATACTTTTTAATTAAACACTTTATTATAAATTCATGATTCGGCTTTTTTTTAATTAAATTAATGGTTATTTTTTTATGAAAAATCAATTTTAAACTTGATTTTATATTAAAACGTAAAACACAAATTTTGCTATGCTCGTTTAAATATAGCATATCCCTATAATAAAACCGTTAACCTACCAAGATTAAAACTGCTAAATCCGTTTGAATTACCCTGATGATTTATGATTTATGACCCCTACGAATTGCGTCGGTTATCTTCGTAAACTGCCGAAAGATAAGAAACTCCGGCGATCGATTAGGTGAAATATCGATAAAAGTTATTGAGTGAAACCGGAGAAGACAGATTGTTGGATATGTTCCAGAAGGGTATTTCTTATAATTTCGTTTGAATGATACAATAGCCGTTGAATGCCTTATATGTGATGGAATGCTATTCCCGACTTTAAAACCAAAATATCTAAATGAATTTAACATGTAATTTGTTCTAGGTTTGTAGGTCAGTGCTAAATTGAAGTCAATTCCTTGATGATATCAAGGCGTATCATGGGTAAGTTACCAATACTACTGGCCATTTTATCCTTACATCAGCGAGTTATTCGTACTACTAACCACACAAACCTTAGCGCAATGGAGGCTAAGCCATTACTTATTGTTTTTAAAGTCCTAGGAATGAACCAGGCGGGAATCGAACCCGCGACATTCCGTATCCGAGGCGGATGTTCTACCATTTCAATACCGCGGCGTTTTAAGAGGTAAAAATAACACAAAATGCGTAGTAATACTGTAGTAGACCTAGGTATCAGTCATAAAACACGCCTACATCTAAATTTATGTTACAGTCAATCTGTGTAACTAGGAATTTCACTTGGGGATTTTTCATGCGTTCTTGAATACGACTAAATGTAAATCACCGGGATTCCCAAAAATATTGAACTAAATATGTAGATTTTGATTTAGTCGAAAGGCTACATTGGAAAGTATGGTGAATACAGACCCTGTTTTTTTTGTCAGGGATTTCGTGAAATTTCTAGTTACACAGTTTGACTGTAAGCATATAAACGGTTATTACGAACATCCAATCTTGTTAAAATCAGATCTTAACTTCGCCGTAGTAGCAGACGCTTAAAATGGTCTGATGGCTGGCTGCCTATTACAAAACCCGTCCACCTACCAGGATGATTTAAGTTATTTCTTAATCAGCGGAAAGACCTTTAGCTAACCTTTCCCATATACAGTCGATAGCTTTCGAACGCCTCTGCAGCGGAGGTTTTATTTGCAAACTGTGTGGGAAAAGCAGAAGTTGAATATTGAGTAATTTACTATTTTGCCCCATTTTCTTTTATCTCTATGAAAACAAAATATAATTTTTAAATGAGATTTTCCTAATATTTTTGCTATTTTCAAAGTCATCTGCATATTTGAGCCGTCCCTCGAGAAAAACAACATTGTGAACTCTGCGTAAAGTATCGACCCGGATCAGCCTAAGCATGCCGCGCAGGCTTACCCGGATATTCACTTTTCGCCTCCTGTGGATTTCCTGTTTCAGGAATCATTACTCTATACCTCCTGAAACGGAATGTGTCGGCCCGGATCAGTCTGCGCGGACTGCTCAGGCTGATCTGGGTCGATACATTACGCAAAGTCGATAATGTTGGGTTTTCTCGCGGCACGGCTCATTTGGTATAAATCCCCCGAACACGTGGATAACTCGAGCTATTTGGAGGTTTCATGTTTTCTCCACGTCTTTCTTATAATGAATATTGATCCCTTTCTCATGTTAATTATTTAATTTAGATACAATTATTTGACGTAGATACGTGCTTATGAATCAACCAAACGACGGGCAACGTGTACCAAAGATTACACTGTGTGTACGTATAGTCTAGCCTCAGTCTATATGATTTGGCATAGCTTAGCATAAACCATATCACGATGAATTCACAATCTTTCATTTTAGGTTAGGTTCGTGTATATTCATTTAACTCTTTCTCAGATATAACAAATCTGTATCAGACGTCATTAACCCTTTCCCTCATATAGACGCTTTCTGACGCCTCTGCAGCAGACAGCCTTTTGAAAACATAGTGAAAAAAGAAGAAATTGCTCAAAACGATAAATTTCTCCTTTTGCCACATTGTTTCAATGTTTTCCACTTTTCGTCATAGGTTATCCATTCAATTATAGAGATTTTCTACTTTTTGACAACATTTGTCCAAAGTCGTCAGCTGCAAAATTGTCGTATGAGGGAAAGGGTTAAACACATAACAGCAAAACTGTATAAACACTATGGGTAAATAATACTAAATATATAATAAGAGTCAGAATTGAAATTGAGACAACAGAAAAAATTGCTAATGATGAGCAATTTCTACTTTCGTCTAAATGTTTTCAACGTCATATGCGTCAACATTCGTCTGCAGGTGAGAAAGTGTTTACTAATAAACCGATTTTGCTTTAAATAAATTAACGAGTATCGAACTGTGTAAACCAAGATTAGACTGGTGAAACGTGCAGGCTGCTCTGGGACTGAACTGTTTGCAAATGCAATCTCAAGTCATTCATAGCATGAGTTACAGATGTCTATATTTACTGATATAGTTGTTGGTTTTTCTTATTGATCTATGTTATTGTATTTTAAATCTTGCTTATTGATCTTTGTTAAAATATCTGGTTATATTATTTGGCTATACTCACAACAAGTGTTTAATCATTTCCCACATGCTGAGACGTTTCCAGACTTCTTTACTTTAGATGACTTTTGAAAAACATTGTGGCAAATGGAGAACTTGCTCAAAAGGACCAATTTCTCATTTCGCCATACAGTTTACATCTTTATTCAATAATTTCATTTATAGAGATTTTCCATATTTTTGACTAAATGATTTCAAAAGTCGTCTGCTACAGATTTGCTGTTTGTGGGAAACGGGTTAAAGCCTCCTCTGAAGACAGTGGTACAGAGGTAGAGCGTCTGCCTCTTGTACCAAAGGTCACGGGTTCGAATCCCGTGATGAGCGGGGTCTGCCTTTTGGGATTTTTCAACACAAACGGCGCGAGTACTGGTTAAGTATCCAGGAAGCCGACATCGAGCGTGATTAATATAAGCTTAAAGCTTGTTTCGCAATCGATGTAAAATAAATTAGTTTAAATTAAAAAAAAAAAGAAGCCTCATCGGAAATGAAAAAGAGTAATAAAATAAAGTTTTTACCGCGGTAAGGGTTGAATTATTCACAGGTTATAAGGTTAAACTGATCTGGTCTACGATGATATCTGGGCCAATAAGTCTTCTTTGATCTTCACTCGGTGATGAATGACTCTAAACTCGCCTAAAGTCTGGGCAAAAACAATGCCCTTTAATGCTAATTAATCGATTATCGACCGATAAATCTAATTAACATTAATTCATGCCATTTGGAAACAATGACACCGCATTTAGTCTGACGCCGTTAAATTTGGACCGAGTAGTACAAGAAGGGGACTTCTTTTACGTTTATGATCAGTTAACACTTTTTAAAGACGAGCCAGTACACCCGTACAGTCTTCCATTTGCATATAGAGTTGGGAGTATTTGTATAAGCTTTGTAAACAAAAAAAATGTTTAGATGCCACTTGGCTTGGTGCAAATACGGTTAACCCTTTCCCTCATACGACAATTCTGCAGCGGACGACTTTGAACTTATTTTGTCAAAAAATAGAAAATCTCTATAATTGAATGGATAGCCTATGAATAAAAGAGGAAAACATTGTGGCAAAAGGAAAAATTGCGCGTTTTGAGCAATTTTTCTTTTGTCACTATGTTTTCAAAAAGTCGTCTGCTGCAGAGGCGTCAGAAAATTTCTTTATAAGGGAAAGGGTTAAGAATATTATTTTGTATTAGTATCTGTAGCCTGTCATCATTGATAATATATGGACAATATTGTTACACGTATACCATACGGATTTTAAATCCGTTCTGTTTGAACATTGCATGACGATCTGCATTCGTTTGCGCCGGAAAATGTGCAGGTATATATACTAAATACCTAAATGCACCCTCTGTCAAAGACGTGTAGCCCCAATAGTTGTATGCCAATATAACTGTAAATGATGTCAAAGTGGAGTGGCGCTAATACCTTACATCGCTATACGCGACTCGATACCTTTTGGTTGTTTTAATTATTGATTAGGATTTAACGCCGTTTTCAGCAATTTTTCAGGCAAATCACGGCGGCCAGTTCCCATAACAATGTCTTTTAAAGCTCTCACACACCAGTATTCCAAACAACAGCCTTTCCAAGCAACTGGCTGATTTTTTTTCACATAGACTGTTAGTCCATTGGTGTAAGACGAATGTCGCATGTCGCATTGATTTTTGTCGAACGTCGGAGAGAATGTTGGCCGAGCTGGGATTTCGTACTGATAACCCCTGGGTGGCTGCCCGGCGTCGCTACCAAACTGGGCTACCGGGGCTCGACTTGAATCGATTTGGAATGCACCTAGATGTTTGTACATGTATGACTAACCGATCGATTGTAATTTAAATTCAAATGAATGAGATGAATGCGCGAATGAATCATTAGTTAATTAACGCAACAATCTTAAATGACCTTGTATGACCTTGAAACTCGATAAATTTCGATTGTTCTCTGATACAGAGCCCCGGTAGCTCAGTTGGTAGCGACGATAGCTGTCAATCCAGTTGTGAGTTCGAACTCCAGATCAGCAAACATTATTTCCGATGTTTGACAAAAGTCACTGTGACAAGCGTCGTTCGTCCTTCAACAATGGGCTATTAGTCTATGTGGAAAAGCAGCCAGCTGTTGTTGAGTTGAGTACTAGTGTGAGAGAGCCAGGAAACACATGAGTAGTTGAACTGGCCTCCGTGATATGACTAACAAATCGTGAAAACGGCATTAAACCCCAAATCAATCAATGAATCTCTAATACAGACTTTTGACGTTTCTGTACCAACCAACTTTTGAGATTCAGAAACTCCAAACGTCGAATTTTCTTGTGACATGACCAAATTGTTAACGTTATTACTATACGTAGTTACGATATTTTGTATTTATAATCGAATTCATTGCTGCTAACATACACACATACAGCATTTCATTCTGACGATTGTCAAACAGCAATGCGACAAGAGTCGTTCGTTTTCTACCCATGGATTAACAGTCTATGCAGAAAAGCAGCCAGTTGCTTGGATATACTGTTGTGTGGAGTGCTGCTGGGAGCAGGCAGGAAGTATATGGGTAGATGAAATGGCCGCCGTGACATGACTGGGAAAGTGTTGAAAACGGCGTCAAACCCAAATCAATCAATCAATCAATCAATCAATATACACAATCGAACAGTGGTAGAGAGTCGGCTTCTCGAATCAAAGATCCCAGATTCGAATAACGTGATGAACGGGTTCTGCCTTCGGTATTTCTCAACACATACGTATGCCTCGTAATTGCGTCTGATAATAGGAAAGGGTTAACTCTCTTATCAGTAGATACTAATGGAGCCGTCCCGCGAGGAAACCAACGTTGTGGACTTCTTTGTGTACAGTATCGACCCGGACCAGCTAAAGCATGCCGCGCAGTCTAACCCGAACAGACACTTTTCGTCTACTGTGGATTTTCTGTGTTAAGTCGCCGTGATATGATGTTGAAGACCGAGTTAAACTCAACTTAAAGCGAAAGTGTTATTAAGATATATATTTCAAAAGAAAGAAAGACAAGTCACCACTGCACAGCAGTAACGGTGCTTTAATAAACAGTCTACAACAGAATACTTCTTAACGAATTGTGACACAATGAAAATTGCTCCTAGCGAGCAAGTTTGCATTTGAAACAATGCTTTCAGCTAGTCAATAATTGTACTTTCCTTTTTTAGATATATTTTTTCATATTTTACCTTTACGTTTTAAAAGTCGCCAGGCGCTGTTTTGTTTTATGTTGAAAAGGGGCCATTTTAAAGCATTTAATATGACCCGACCGAATACAAAGATATGGTAGAATAATGTACACGTTCCTGGTGCTGTATAGAACGGCCTGTGTTTACGTATTTAGGAGAAAACTCCACCCTAACCACACCCTAGGTAAGGGCACAACATGATACGGAAGCATTTAATACAAAAATAATATTTATAGATATCAACATGTTTAAATGTCTTTGAAGTATATAACCTTATTGTAATAATCATCCGCCCATTTGTACCATTAATACATTTTGATATCGATTGTCTACATGATAAGTTGTAGAATGTAACCCTTTATCCCTATGTACGCGTTTTTTTTATAAACGTTTGCGTGTTTAATAAACCTTTGCGTGTTTTTTTTATGCTTGGCGTTAAACATATAATTGCGAAAAATGTGGACAAAGATAAACCTGCACGTTCGTGCCGTCTAATCTGGGTCTACATTAATCGCTATTCCTGTATCAATGTAAAGTCAAACTAGTCCATATTTTATAGGAACTGGCGATGGAACGAATTGCAGGAATTCAGCGAGATAAGGGTAAATAAGGACAACGCCCCTAAATAAGGAAGGGTTAGTAGAAACAATAGCTATCTGAATTGGGTATCAGGTGCATCGAAGGCCAATCCTAATTTAACAACATCCCCTTATACGACAATAACAAGTTGAATGTTCCAAGTTCAAAGTAATCAATGTGCGTGCAAACTTAATCATGGTACGAACAAAGACAACACTTTGCGTGGAAAGTCAATAATGTGCGTGGAAAGTTAATAATGTGCGTGGAAAGTCAATAATGTACAAGCAAAGACAACACTTTGCATGGAAAGTCAACAATGTGCGTGGAAAGTCAACAATGTGCGTGGAAAGTCAACAAAGTGCGTGGAAAGTCAACAATGTGCGTGCAAAGTTAACAATGTGCGTGGACAGTTAACAATGTGCGTGGAAAGTCAACAATGTGCGTGGAAAGTCAACAATGTGCGTGGAAAGTCAACAATGTGCGTGGAAAGTCAGCAATGTGCGTGGAAAGTCAACAATGTGCGTGGAAAGTCAACAATGTGCGTGGAAAGTCAACAATGTGCTTGGAAAGTCAACAATGTGCGTGGAAAGTCAACAATGTGCGTGGAAAGTCAACAATATGCGTGCAAAGTCAACAATGTGCGTTCAAAGTCAACAATGTGCGTGCAAAGTCAACAATGTGCGTTCAAAATCAACAATGTGCGTGGAAACTCAACTGTGTGCGAACAAATTCAACCTTGTGCGTACACTGTTAAATATATGAGTGCAATCTCAACAATGTACGTGCAATTCAACCGTATGAGTGCGAAGTCACCCATGTGTGTAAAAAGTCAACCAATCCTGTAAATGCGAAATCAACCATGTATGTGTTGAAAAGTCAACCATGTGCTTGCATAGTCAGTTATGTGCGTGCAAAGTCAAAAAGTATCAGAGTCGGTCGACAAGGAGCCCATATGTAAACAGTGAAGACTAGGGTGCGTATACCATCCCGCCAGAGTCGTCACATACATGTATAAGACTTGCATCCATGTGTGTTACTCCTGTCCAGACAGCCTAGATATATTGTCCAATATGTTTCACTTCCCTTACACATTTGTTTGGTACCGAAATGAGGGAATGCAAAAAGATCGTTTATAACGTGGCTAGCTCCAAATAATTACCCATGGGCCGCATCATATGAATTAAATTCATTGATTGGTATTTTACGCCGCTATCAACAATTTTGCAGTTATAATTCCGCGTTTACTAGTTACATGTACCATCACTTCTTTTCCATTTATCCTGACACCGGTCGGTCAGTCGTAATGTTAAACCATGCAACTCTGAGCGCCAAGGAGGGCAGCCGTTACTACCATGTTTCATATGACTAGACGGGGGATCGAATCGTCGACCTCCAACAACCGAGGCGGACGCTCTACCACTACACCACCGAGGCGGTCAAGATTTTGTGATCGCGTTTGATTATTTGTTTGTATGATGTTTTACTGCTTAAAACAATGTTTCAGCTGCATCACATTATTTACCAGTATCCTTCTGTTCTCCTCCATTCGGCCCCTGCACTAGTTTCGTGACGTATAAGAAATCAATTTTTCGAGGGACATTCTTTGACTGCATAACTCTTAATATTTCTTATTTCTGTTTATGTTACCAGTTTATGTTGATTCTTATCTAAAATAAAATAATACTTTCTTCTCTTCTTCATATCGAAATGCGCATGCGCGAACATTGATGTTAAAGGCCACGAAACTAGGACACAACAGGATACTACTGCTGCGTTCGTCCTGACATCTGCGAGTCAGTCGTAATTCTTATTCCGCACTCATGAGCGCCAACGCATTCTGTTTCTGTACACTCAAACAGTTTACCCTTTTTGAGCCGAATATCTAACATGACCCCTTTTCTTGTGATGCGGTTCAACCTGTTAATGTGGTGTTTGTTTTTGCATCTCAGTAACGGGATCACACAAAAACGGACATCGCAGTAACACTCGTTGGTTTTCAATTCTAATGTTCACGGCATAAATAACATCTCGTTCTTTACTACAAGCACGTGGACAGTTAAACATATTCCCCACTTACGACCAATCAGCAGCAGGCGACTTTGAAAACATCAGGGCAACACTATAGACAAATCTCTTTAAATGCAAGTACTATTTTCGAATGGTTAACAAATGGTTAACAAATGAGTAAGTGATGCGTACAGTTTGTGTGTTTCGGTGTCTGTGCTTGTCACTCTCGTAACTCTTGCCTTCAGTCTGAACATTGGATAGCAGCTTGCTGTAAAACGGAAGCCGATAGCTAATGTCTTCAATGCCAGTTATAGGCTCTCACATAGTCATACCTATGTGACTAATATATGGGAATCTTCAAGAGTTGGCAGATGGTACATTGCGGTCCCAGGCAGAACAACAAGGCCTCGGGGGAGTCTAGGTACCCAGATGGACATGTTCTAATGCCTGCAAACATATATACCAGTTATGGGTCAAATATCACTGTCCTGTGGACGGTTTTGGGAAAGTAAACGGCTATGGGAGCATACCAAGATGAACAATCCGGGTAGATTGACCTCTGTAGAACTGTAAATTCAATCGTCTATGTGAAAGAAAACCAATACAGAAGTCTCAAACCTGGAGGTACACCAGGTTGAACGCAGGTTTAATCAAACTTCCTCGTACAAAACACATGACTACGGAAATTACGGTCAGGTATAAATACCAACAACAGGGAAGGTCAGTCATCAAACAAGCTCAAAGACATGCAAATGGAACTGTTAGTATGATGCGTCAAGATGAAAGCCAACCGGAAGTCCGCATGCTGCAAGATTCACTGGCTAATTGTAAGATTACTTGGGGAATATGAACTTTGAGCGTTCGAACCATGTACGGTAGTAGAAGGACTGCACAGGTCATGAAGAAAATGAAACGATATTGCCTGGATATAATACTGGGAGTCAGTGAATGCAGATGGAACGGGTCAGGAAAAATCTACACCCTAACTGTAGAGACATCAAAATACATAAAAACAACCATCATACAGGTTTACTAACGATGCTGACGAATACACTAACTATTGTTTTTACGGGCAGCTTCAGTAGGTTGTGTAGATAAAACCCCAAAGCACGATACCGTATTTGTCCTTCGAGACCTTAAAGCCGAAATTTGTAAAATATTGTTAGGAGAATTTTTTTTTTTGTCGGTAGACAACGGCATTAAATGGTAAAAAACCGATAATGGTGAAAAGATTGTCTCCTTTAGTGGACTTAACAACCTAGCCCATTCCAATGATAATGTTTCCTCAGAAGGAAATACATCAACACACATGCTCATCATCAAAATATAAACATAAAACAAAAATAGACAATGTTGCAGTCAACGGAAAATTCAAACGGTCCATGAAGGATGTCAGAGCAATGAGAGGTGAAGATGTAGGAAGTGATCACATTCTACGTGTTATTAAAACCCATATGTAACCAGAGACCATACTAAATAGAACATATACCAATTAAAGCATGAACACTGCTAACAAAAGATAGTGAGGTAAAGACAAGATGGCAAGGACAATTTAATAAAGTTCTAAATAGACCAAAACTATCAGAACAAGCAGAAATAAATAACGAAGAAGCTGAACTACACATTAATGTAAGATTTCTCGGTATACACTAAGTAAGGTAAGTCATAAACTAATTGAAAACAATAAAAAGGTATCTGGTATCGACAATATAGCTACTAATAGCAGATATAGATACCTCAACAAAGCGCATTCGTAATTCATGATTTAGACGACCCAGATAAGTTCGCAATACTATCCAGCACAATGAACTAACTGCAGAGGAAATTCGACAATGTTCACACAAATTCTCATTCTACTGGCCTCAATATCGATGTCGTAAAAAACACCAATGTGATGAAATTCAACATCGACACAAAACAACAAGTGCAAACGATAGAAAGAAAGAAAACAACAACGTTAAAACCTTTATGAACCTTGGTACAACAAAAACACTCACAGGAGGAACAAAGGAATACATCAAAAGAAAGCTTAAACTAACCAGAGCCACCTATTACAAGATATATGTTAACCGAAGCAACAACCACATCTAAAGAAAGACCAAAATCTGGCTGTTCAACTCAAATGTTCTCTTCGTCAAACTCTACGGATGCGAGAGCTGGAAGAGGAACAAAGGCGATTTAAACTTTCTAAACACCTGTCCTCACACACGTCTTAAAACAATGTTAAAGATATACTGGCCACAACAGGTAATACACAAGGAAATAAAGGAAATAGAATGAAAATGATCATTAAAATCATCAAAATACGAAGATGAAACGGCGGGAATGTTACGAGGATGGACAACAGCAGGCATGCAAAACTTGCTCTAACCGGAGGACAGGCAAAAGAATGGATGTCCAAAAGAATCCTGGCGAAAGAGAACCCATAGAAAGAGAAAAGAGATATATGTGTTGCAAAACATGAATTGAGGCAGCAAAAGAAGCAGAAAGGAGAAACATGGAGAAAATATTCTACAACAAGTGCAAACGATAGAAAGAAAGAAAACAACAACGTTAAAACCTTTATGAACCTTGGTGCAACAAAAACACTCACAGGAGGAACAAAGGAATAAATCAAAAGAAAGCTTAAACTAACCAGAGCCACATATTACAAGATATATGTTAACCGAAGCAACAACCACATCTAAAGAAAGACCAAAATCTGGCTGTTCAACTCAAATGTTCTCTTCGTCAAACTCTACGGATGCGAGAGCTGGAAGAGGAACAAAGGCGATTTAAACTTTCTAAACACCTGTCCTCACACACGTCTTAAAACAATGTTAAAGATATACTGGCCACAACAGGTAATACACAAGGTAATAAAGGAAATATAATTAAAATGATCATTAAAATCATCAAAATACGAAGATGAAACGGCGGGAATGTTACGAGGATGGACAACAGCAGGCATGCAAAAATTGCTCTAACCGGAGGACAGGCAAAAGAGTGGATGTCCAAAAGAATCCTGGCGAAAGAGAACCCATAGAAAGAGAAAAGAGATATATGTGTTGCAAAACATGAATTGAGGCAGCAAAAGAAGCAGAAAGGAGAAACATGGAGAAAATATTCTACAACAAGTGCAAACGATAGAAAGAAAGAAAACAACAACGTTAAAACCTTTATGAACCTTGGTGCAACAAAAACACTCACAGGAGGAACAAAAGAATAAATCAAAAGAAAGCTTAAACTAACCAGAGCCATCTATTACAATATATATGTTAACCGAAGCAACAACCACATCTAAAGAAAGACCAAAATCTGGCTGTTCAACTCAAATGTTCTCTTCGTCAAACTCTACGGATGCGAGAGCTGGAAGAGGAACAAAGGCGATTTAAACTTTCTAAACACCTGTCCTCACACACGTCTTAAAACAGTGTTAAAGATATACTGGCCACAACAGGTAATACACAAGGAAATAAAGGAAATAGAATGAAAATGATCAGTAAAATCATCAAAATACGAAGATGAATCGGCGGGAACATGTTACGAGGATGGCGAGGACATGTTACGAGGATGGACAACAGCAGGCATGCAAAAATTGCTCTAACCGGAGGACAGGCAAAAGAGTGGATGTCCAAAAGAATCCTGGGGAAAGAGAACCCATATAAAGAGAAAAGAGATATATGTGTTGCAAAACATGAATTGAGTCAGCAAAAGAAGCAGAAAGGAGAAACATGGAGAAAATATTCTACAACAAGTGCAAACGATAGAAAGAAAGAAAACAACAACGTTAAAACCTTTATGAACCTTGGTGCAACAAAAACACTCACAGGAGGAACAAAGGAATAACTCAAAAGAAAGCTTAAACTAACCAGAGCCACCTATTATAAGATATATGTTAACCGAAGCAACAACCACATCTAAAGAAAGACCAAAATCTGGCTGTTCAACTCAAATGTTCTCTTCGTCAAACTCTACGGATGCGAGAGCTGGAAGAGGAACAAAGGCGATTTAAACTTTCTAAACACCTGTCCTCACACACGTCTTAAAACAATGTTAAAGATATACTGGCCACAACAGGTAATACACAAGGTAATAAAGGAAATAGAAAGAAAATGATCAGTAAAATCATCAAAATACGAAGATGAATCGGCGGGAACATGTTACGAGGATGGCGAGGACATGTTATGAGGATGGACAACAGCAGACATGCACAACTTGCTCTAACCGGAAGACAGGCAAAAAGAGTGGATGTCCAAAAGAATCCTGGCAAAAGAGAAACCATAGTAAGTCACTATTATTGAAATAAATTTATTGGCATTTGTTCGTTAAGCCAACTTTTTTAAACGTCGTCCGCTGCATGGGTGTCCATTTGCGTCTGCATGTTGGATAGGCTTAATACTCTGTTGTTGAGGTGTAGTGAATATGCACCAGCTCGCTAATCCCTCGCTGTACGCAAATGTAACAGTACCCACTTTCCTTGTAGGCGGTTCAAATTATAAAAGCTGAGCCACGTTTGGCGATTTGGAGCCTCATTGGATATCCGTTTTGGTGTCCCAAAAGCGGATGAACGCGTGAAATAACATTGAATACAATTCTAGGTCAAATGTAACCAATTTAATTCCTGCTGAATTCAATGTAAATCAATAAATTTCAACCCTTAATTGTCACATTTTCTTCAATATTTACAGGTAGAGAACCGTATATTAATGAAAAGAGTTAACTTACAGCTTTAAAATCATTTCTAAAAAATGGGGGTCATTTATAATATTTAAGTCGCTTAGCACAGTTATTGAAGAGGTAATCATAATAATTTGTCATCGCTGAGTAAATTACTATATGTACATATATGTATATTTTGGTTCGTTTGTCAGAAATTCTGAATGAATATTATTTAAATTGAATTGTTCAGCTAAGAAATAGACATTTGAGATTGCAAAGTAGCAATCCGATCACTGTCCTTCTATCTCAGCCTTCGGACACTCAGACAATTTTGCAAAACAACGTTTAGTTAGTACTGGTTTATTATAAATCAGTTGCGAAGTTTATTTCTTATACATTTCATCATAATCACGCAAATTGTCTACATCCTAGATACTCAACTGAATTTATCGTCGAGTGTGTGTGGAGACCCGAAAGTTCGAACCCGCTTTCACGGGAATTGAACCTGGGACATTTGGGATCATGAGACCGGATATAAAGAACTCTCTGAGCCAATGTTTCATTCTTAGAAAATGTTAATGGTAATATAAATATATCAACTAAATTGGCACTGATATACTCGATAAAAACCTCTAAGTGGCCCTGCGATTTCTAAACACTGTCGATATTCATATTACCAATTACCGCCCCAAGTCGTCGTTAGAGATCGGAAATATTCGACGAGTTGTCGGTTATTTCCGGTGGAACTGACCGTCAAGCCCACGAACACTAACAACATACGGAAATCGAAGAACTAGTATCGGATCTTTTATCTTAAATCTGCCCCTTCGCTTGGTGATGGCCATTTTTGAAACTGCCAGTTAAGAGAAGCCAACAAAACAATGTGTCCTGTAAAAGTGTGTCCGTTTCTCACGAACAATATTGTAATCGTTTCCTCCATAGATACGACTTTGACCTACCTTTTTGCAGCAGCCAATTTTGCAAAGACATTGTTGAAATTGAGATATTGCCCAGAACGAGAAATATTTAACATAAATGTTCCTGGTGCTACTTTAATTCAATTGATTTTTATTCACATTCGCATTATACGACGAAATTTGAGCCGTACCACGAGAAAACCAACATTATGGACTCTGCGTAATGTATCGACTCAGATAAGCCTGCGCAGTCCGCGAAGGCTAATCCGGGCCGACACATTCCGTCTCAGGGGCAAAGAGGTATAGAGTAACGAGACCTGAAACAGAAAAGCCACAGGACGCGAAACGTATCTGTCCGGATTAGCCTGCGCGGCATGCTTAGGCTGATCCGGGTCGATACTTTACGCAGCGTCCACATTGTTGGTTTTCTCGCGGGACGGCTAATTTATCATTTCGGTTGTTCAACGGTTCGTCGTAGATGTTCTGTAAACGGCAAATACTTGTGAGGTGTTGGTTTTTTTTATAAAAAATACTCACCTAAATCAAAACTGCTTCTTTTGGCCATATCAGGCTTATCCATTGCCACAAACAGACGCATCCCTAGCAGACGACTTTCAACAATTGCGGCCAAGCATAAATATTAATAATGAGCATTTTCTCTTTTAGCCTCAATGTGTTCAATCATATTTAAAAACATTGACAAAAAGAGCCATGACTCACTATGAGCAATGTTTCTCCTTCTGCGACAAAATTTTCAAAAAATCGTCGTCTTCTGCAGATGCGTTAAATATCGTCTTGCAAGTGGGAAAGGGTTACAAGGTTGTTTTTTTAATGAGTTCACGGCGAATGAGAGGGAACGTCTGCAAAACGTTTTCCCTGAAAACCTGAGTGGACAGATTGACCTTTTCAAATGAAATCCCTTCTATTGTATCGCAGTGATAGCAATTACGCGACAAGCTACATAAATAATTGAGTTGTTAACCTCGCCGTAATTGAACAGGACGAGGCCGTCTGTTGACACCCCCGCCGCACTCTTCTGTCACCGTCAGTTAGTCGACCCGTCTCCGATATGTGACCTACAGTGTCATCCGTTGTATATGTGCGTGTTTTAAACCCTTTCTCACATTCAACAGCAGTTCTGTAGCAGACGACTTTAAACGACATCTGAGCCAAAAATATTTAAAGATTTATTTTCAAAGTATAATAATTAAAAACAGCTGAAAACATTGTGGCAAAAGGAGAAATTGCTCATCATGAGCAATTTCTCCTTTTGACACAATGTTTTCAAAATCCGTATACTGATGAGATGTCAGAATTTGTCTAGATAAGGTTGAACTTGTTTACTCAATCCTTTCTCTCGTGAAAACGCAGTTTAACGCATCTGAACAAGAACGACTTTCAAATACATAGTAGCTAAACAGAACATTCATCCCTTTTAAATAATATTTTCAACTTTATGCAATATATACTTATAGGTTATCATTTTATTTTTTTTGAGAGAGTTTCCGTGTTTTACCAGAATAGTTTTTAAAGCCGTCATTGGAAATACGGAGTAAAACATTTTGGCGTCTAGGCAATTTTTAGATCGCTTTTGACAAAGATTTGAAACCGTAATGGGAAAGGAGAACTTTCGCATTTAGATCAGATTCTCCCTTTTCCATGAGGATCACAAAATACGTTAGCGGCGAATGGGAAAACTAAAGTCCGTATCAGGGAAATGACTAATTGTTTAGTCACGATTATATAATTGATTGATTTGTTGGCGTTTTAACGCCGCTTTCAACAGTTTTTCAATTACATCACGGTGTTTACTGGGTAAGTTATCAAAAGCTTGTTTCGCAATCGATGTAAAATAAATATGTTTAAACTAAAGTTAACAACACTACACGGCCCCGTTAATCCTGACACCAGTCAGTCAGTCGTAATGCTAACCCCGCAAGGGAAGCGCAAGAAAGATGATCTCAACGTATCTATTGGCGACGTCATTTTGAAAAAATGGAAAGGATATTGGCTTGCATGATATTGTTTATGTTTTCTACTAGGGTTACTGTAGCGAGTCCATTATGGCCCTATTCCACTACGACCACGAATCCCACGAATCACCAAAAATAGCTAAATTTTAGGATTCGTAGATGGATCGTAATCATTTCGCGAAGTTCTTAACTCATTCGTATATATTCGTAGTCGGTTCTTGCAATTCTTGAGCGATCGGGAATTCGTGACAAAAGTTTTGAACTGTTCAAAGTTTTGGCCCCGAACTCCACGATTAAAAAAATCGTAGCTTATTCGTAACAACTTCGTAGTGCGTTCTTGGGCATCGTAACTGAAACGTAATCGATTCGTAGGTAATCCCACAGAATATGTATTCGTACCTGATTCGTACATGCATTCGGTGTGTTCTTAGCGTAGTCGTAACTGATTCCTAACGTCCGGGCAGTATTCGTAATAGATTCCTATACATCGTAGTCAATTCTCGCGGGACTCCAGCCGAACCAAATATATGTATCGTAAATGAATCGTCACGAATTAGACCAGAAAATTTGCAAAATATCACGAATCCTCCCAAATCCTAAAATTTAGCCACTTTTGGTGATTCGTGGGATTCGTGGTCGTAGTGGAATAGGGCCATTACATCAGCTCAATGAAGCGAATTCCACCCGAGTTAACGGTTGAATTAGATATATCTTGCTACTGTTTATGACATTTACGCGGTGTATTATTTAGATTTTGATTTTTACCAATTCTTATTTGGCCGTCAAAAACCCCTAAAAATTGACAATAATAACATATTTTAAAACAATACGGCTTCGATAGAATGTTATTTGGCGGCTTAATAAGACCAGAAATACACTGTATTTGTAAGAGAGCGCTGGATACAAATTAAAAGAACTCCGTTGAGATACATGTAACTGTATTATTTAAAACAGGCATACACATTTGCATCAGTATTTCAGACAGCATTCCTAAGTCATCCTCGGTACCCAGGCTATTCATAAAATATGTTATGATAAGCCTGGGTACCGAGGATGTACTAAGTACGCCAATCCAAGTATTAATCACACCCGAAAGAAACAGTGCATCAAATCACAAGTAAATATATTCGGTTAATTGTATACTTTGATAATTGGAATTCGTAAGAGAGCACTGGATACAAATTAAAAGAACTCCGTCGAGATACATGTAAACTGTATTATTTAAAACAGGCATACACATTTGCATCAATGTATTTCAGAAAGCATTCCTAAGTCATCCTCGGTACCCAGGCTATTCATAAAATATTTTATGAATAGCCTGGGTACCGAGGATGTCCTAAGTATGCCAATCCGAGTATTAATTAAACCCGAATGAAACAGTGCAGTAAATCTATTTGTTTTATTGTATACTTTGATATTGCTTTTTCTATTTTTCATACGAATGAAAGTATGCTGTATCTGTTGATATTACACGGTTTGATATTACACATTTTGATATTACACGGTTTGATATTACACGGTTTGATATTACACGGTTTGATATTACACGGTTTGATATTACACGGTTTGATATTAAACGGTTTGATATTACACGGTTTGATATTACACGTTTTGATATTACACGGTTTGATATTACACGGTTTGATATTACACGGTTTGATAATACAAGGTTTGATATTACACGGTTTGATATTACATGGTTTGATATTACACGGTTTGATAATACACGGTTTGATATTACACGGTTTGATATTACACGGTTTAATATTACACGGTTTGATATTACACGGTTTGATATTACACGGTTTGATATTACGCGGTTTGATTACACGGTTTGATATTACACGGTTTGATATTACACGGTTTGATATTACGCGGTTTGATTACACGGTTTGATATTACACGGTTTGATATTACACGGTTTGATATTACGCGGTTTGATATTACGCGGTTTGATTACACGGTTTGATATTACGCGGTTTGATTACACGGTTTGATATTACACGGTTTGATATTACACGGTTTGATATTACACCAATTGATATTACATGGTTTGATACAGTGTATTGCACGCCGTGATATTCCATGCATATGCTCGTTCCGTATTTACCAGGCCTTTCATTAATATATCCATGAACCCTTTCCAACATGGAACAATCTGGAGCAGACGACTTTGGAAACATTGGGGAAAAATTTGGGGACATTTTCATTAATGAAATATGTTGAAGTATAACTATTATAAAAACGTGTTGAAAACATTGGGTCAACAAGAGAAATTGCTCTTCATGAGCAATTTCTCCTTTTGTCACAATTAATTCAACAGAAACCGCCTTCAAATGCGATACAATGCATCTGCGTGTATAAGAGTCCAACACATCAGCGAAACTACTGCTAAAACCCAAAAGAATAACAAAACAATATGTTAATCAAAGTGAAATAATGTCTCTCTTTTATACTTTGGTTTCCAACATCAAATCCTCAAAAACAAATATCCCTAATATTTTCTCCAAATGTTTTCAATTCGAAAGGAATACAAAAAGGCATGTTAGGTAATATAATAAAGAGACAAGAGAATACGACTCGTTTTAGCATGACGTCTATCAGCCACTTTACGGGGGACAAGTACTCAATAATATTAGATAACGGGCGATGAAACGTCCGCCCACAACTTTATCTCACCATGGACACAAATAGACAATTGCAGGTCCCTTGATGACAAGTAAACGACAAATAACGAGAACATCCAATTGTATGTGCCCTGGAAATGCGGATATTGCGATTTGCCCCGGGTCGTCTGGAAATACTCTTGTGTGAGCGTACAAGTTGTCTATTGCAACTGCATGCAGTGTAATATCACTTTCGTTAATACTTTACCAGGTGCCTACGACTATTGACGCATTCTTTGTAGCTTACAAATTTGAAAGCATTTTCGTAAAAAATGAGAAACTGCTCATACTGAATAATATCTTCGTGTTCCCATTACCGTATTATATCCCCGTAACAAAACTTACAATTTTCCTGACGAAACCATATATCGAGGGCTTGGCGTGAAATGGTATTTTTTTTACCGAGGTTAATCACCTTGCCATCAAGTCTTTATAGGCGTTAAATATGTTTTCTTGGTAAACAATGTAAACTTTTGTGCCATTGCTCGTTCTGACCAATGGCACCTAAATTTGCATTGTTTACAAAGGGGTCAAAATTGCCCCTAAACCAGGGTTTTCAAAATAGGTTTTTAGTTACAACCGTTTCACGCCAAGCCCTCGATTTGTTACTAATGCGTTCCATAAGCTTCTGGTGAATCTATTGGATACTGATGAAGTTGCTTCGGTACACAGCTGGCTGATCTAAGTCGACACCGTAAACACATATTGAAGACATGGTTAGTTTTGAAGAGATGCGACTAAACTGCATTACTAAACGTGAGTTCAAATACTGAGAGCCATCTCGCACTGTGGTTAGACACATTTCCAGCAGTGCGTTCAATGAAAGTGTACATAAATTAACGTCAGCCAATTCACCAATCAATTTTAGCTACTGCACCTCTGGTGCGAGGAATCCGCTTTGGTCGAGTGGTTAGCGTCGGGGATTTGAAACCGGATGTCCCGGGTTCGATCCCCAGTCGCGGCACTACGGTCATGGTGGCACATTTTGTAGCCTAGTACTAGTTTGTTTACCAGGGGATCATGAATAAGTGAACTGTCGCCGTGATATAACTGAAATAATGTTGTGAGCGGCGTAAAACCGCAATAAAACAAAAAAAACTCGGGTGCGAAGTGTGTTAAACGGTGAGCTACAAGTACGCAGATCAAGTTGATTCATTCAACGGAAAGACTCTGCGTAATGAATCGACCCAGATCAGCCTGTGCAGTCCGAGCAGGTTAATCCGGGCCGACGCATTTCGTCTCAGGGGGAAAGAGGTATAGAATAATGATTCCTGAAACAGAAAAGCAACAGGCGGCGAAAAGTGTCTGTTCGGGTTAGCCTGTGCGGCATGCTTAGGCTGATCCGGGTCTATACTTTACGCGGAGTCCACAATGTTGGTTGTCTCGCGGAACGGCTCACATGGTTCTCTGAATACCATATTTTTCGGGGAAAATGCCCCAAAAATACAACTGCAGCGATAGACATCTGCGTAATGTATCGACCAGATCAGCCTGCGCTGTCCGCGCAGACTGATCCGGCCGACACATTCCGTCTTAGAGGGATAGATGTATAGAGTAGTGATTCCTGAAACAGAAAATCCATAGGAGGCGAAAAGTGTCTATCCGGATAGGCCTGTGTGGCATGCTTAGGCTGATCCGGGTCTATACTTTACGCAGAGTCCACAATGTTGGTTTTCTCACGGGACGGCTCGTACGGTTCCACACGCACCATCGACTCATACGGTAAGACTGTGCGATGTTCCCTATCGGCGTCTTACCTAAGCTACATGTCCTCTATTCAACTATCATCCGAGAACTAAAGCCATCTGGACAATGATAAAGACAATACGTTTACAGTATAAATCTGGTTGGGACGGATAACTCTTATGATGAGTATTTTCGCGTAGCTCTGCAAAAACCAACCGTAATGCATTTGAGACCGGCGTAGACCACGTTTAACTGGCGCATCCGGGCAGTCTAATCTGTCTCTGCACTGTTCCATAAATAAAAGGTTTCAATGAACTTCTTACATGTAGTATCCATTTGGATCGATTAGCATTGATGCGCAGAGATGGTAGTTCCTTTCTGCATGTGTAATAACGTTGGTTTTAGCAGAGAACGGTTCTTTTGAATTTTATTTCCCCATTGCATGTTCAAGACCTTCCCGCAGCGACACACTAACAAAACGTACTCACAGGTCAAAGGAGATTCAACTTGCATTCTAAATGTCTCCCATCTCGGAAAAAAACTGTCGGTGTTGTTGTTCTATCAGCTTCTCTGTAGTTGGCTTTTCGTATCAACACTGTGCAGTGGGATGCCAATGTTATCCAGCTTTCAAGTTTCTCCATCTTGCTTACGGTATCGGAAGACACTTGTAAACCGATTAAACTTTGATTCTTGGTATGGTGTTTCACGCCTGTTTCAACACCTTTTCGGTTACATGACGGTTTTCCAGTGTTTATATATTTTCCAAAATTAATGTTCCATTCATCCTGACACCAGCGATTCAGTAATAATGCTAATCCAACACTCTAGAGCGTTAAGAAGAAAAAGCCATTACTTTCAAGTTTGAAGTTTTTCATGTACGACTGATGAAGAAATAATATACAATACTGCGGAGGGTACAGTCGAGTCTTACACTTTCATCAGATAGTTTGAACAGTAAAGCATGGTAGGAATGAACCCCCCTGGCTTCCAGCATCTTCCACACTAACTGTGACGGAAACCTCTACATCGTACCTCTCCTGGAGAATCTGATCATTGTGATTAATCCTTTACCGCATACAAACAAGCTGCAGCAGACGTCTTTGGAAACATTTCATTACAAATATTAAAAATCTGTTTTAATGAGTGTAACTACTGAACCTAGTTAATTTCAATATAGCAAAGGGTGAAATTGTTCAGAATAAGCACCTTTTCGATTTGCAATAATGTTTTCAAAAGTCGTGTGTTGCAGAGACGTACAAAAGCGTCTGTACGTGGGCAAAGTTTAATGGAAAAGAACCGTTTATCAGACACGTCAACGAACAGAGAGCCAAGTGACATGAACACAAACTTTCGGGATATACGAAGATCAAGAGTTGCTTATAAACGCATCCGCAAGACAATCTAGCTATAAAACACTTAAAGGGAGGTAATATTGTGTCGCTTTGCATAAACTACAATTACATTGTTATCTTTCTTATTGTTCAGTAAGCGATCATGAATAAAGTGTCTGACAATATTATGATTTAAAACTGGATACAGCGCTGAACAAGAACGCAAACAACCGAGAAATAAGACCATCACTATGTTAATAACGATCAAAACATAACTGAACTTGTAGACACTTTGACTTATTTTTCTTAATTTCGTTTAGATTAATGATGTGTATGTATAACTATCAGATGCAAACGCACTATATAAGGTGTCTTCCAGTCAATTTAGCCTGCTCCTACTTGTAGACGCATGTTGATTGATATGTAGCAGATTATTTCTGAAACGTTGTGAGAAAAAAGAGGAACTGTCAAGAATGACCAATTTCTCCTTTTGTCGCAATGTTTTTCATTTTTACTAAATAATACATATTCAATTGGCTGAAATTTTAAAAGTCTGGCGTAGTTGTTTTCAAAGTCGTCTACTGCAGCTTGTGTTTGCATGCAGCAAAGGGTTCATACATCTTAACAAATGAGACTTAAAACTATCATATCGCTCTGGATTATACTGCGGCACGCATACATTGACGATGGCTGTTTCTTGCACAGCGACAAGTTATCTTCTAAATGAGAATATTCACCGTGGTTGCAAATGTACCGCAAGTTGTTTGTTGTGTGTTTTGTTTTTTTGGTGTGAAGTTTAACGCTATGTTCGCGGTTCCTGGGTAACTAAGGTTACCAGTACTTCTGGTCCATTTTTCCCGATACCAGTGAATCAGTCGTAATGCTAACACCGCAATTCTGAGTGCCAAGGAGGAAAAGCCATTAATACCATATTTATTTGGTGTGACCCTGTCTTGGAAAGAATCAGCGACCATCTGCACCGAGGCGGGCACTCTAACAATATACCAACGAGGCGGTCCATCGCAACATGGGACATGCTATATGGATAAGCGTTTATGAATCAGGGGTCGAGCTTTTAAATTCTGGCACGGCCAACATTTATTCCGATGATTGTCATTGACATGAAGTATGCGAAGAGTAATGTTCGGACCTTTATGTTCAAATGTTTATGGTTTGAATCAGTTTGTGAAATAAGTAATATCGTGATGGGGTAGCCGTAAGTGCGACCGCCTCGAAAATGATGTGAACGACATAAAATATGTGAAGGGTAAATTGCGGACCTCTTGTTCAAATGTTTATGGTTTGAATCAGTTTGTGAAATAAGTACTATCTCGATGGGGTGGTCGTTAGATCGACCGCCTCGAGAATCATGTCAACGACATAAAGTATGTGAAGGGTAATGTTCGGACCTTTTGTACAAATGGTTCCTGGTTCGAACTAGTTTGTGAAATAAGTAATATCTCGATGGGGTAGTCGTTAGATTTACCGCCTCGAGAATGATGTCAAAGACATAAAGTACGTGATGTGTAAAGTTCGGACCTCATGTTCAAATGATTCCTGGTTTGAAACAGTTTGTGAAATAAGTACTATCTCGATGGGGTAGTCGTTAGAGTGACCTCCTCGAGAATGATGTCAACGACATAAAGTATGTGAAGGGTAAAGTTCGGACCTCTTGTTCAAATGGTTCCTGGTTTGAAACAGTTTGTGAAATAAGTACTATCTCGATGGGGTAGTCGTTAGAGTGACCTCCTCGAGAATGATGTCAACGACATAAAGTATGTGAAGGGTAAGGTTCGGACCTCGTGTTCAAATGGTTCCTGGTTTGAAACAGCTTGTGAAATAAGAACCGCCTCGAGAAACACGACTAAACAGAGTTTATCTTTAGTGATGAACCCTAGTCTCTAATTCAAACTGTTCCTGATGCGAATCAGTATTAGAGAAGTGTCAGCCATGTGTTTTTGTTAGCGGTTATAACTCGGGTAACGAGTTGTCCATTACCCACACAAGGATTGGTACATTGCCTTAATAAGGTATAGGAACACAACGTTGTTGCAAACAGCTACTCCTTATTTAAAGTATACGACGACAGGGTTTTATGGGAATTGTGTAAATACAACTAGAGACATGTCATATCTTCAAGAGAGTTCATTAACAAAATAAAGAATATCAACATTGTAAGCATACACTGTTTATTAAGCATTATTCAGTAGTACATGTATCTAAAAACTTACACAAAAATATTCAAAAATATATAACACGAACTTTATAAGGGATATAACAAAACACCGACAATGAAAATATCTATACCTTATATGGGTTGTACGGGTTAGTTTCTGTGCAATGAACTAACTAATAAACACAAACAGATTCAAAAACGAATAGTAAGGATTCAGATAAGCCTGTGAATACATGTTTAAGTTCAAATTGTTCGTACTGTAGTTATACATATGCATACATATGTCTTGTGATGTTGGTTTCTATATAATGAACAAACACAATCTTAAAACTCATACAAACCTAAAAGCGAACAATGAGGATCCATACGAGCATGTTAGAAACATGTGCTTACGTATGTATATTAAAGTCTTAATTGTATGTATACATGCATGTGTGTTATGATGAAAGTTTCTGTAAAATATATTAACAAACAAACACGTCTTGGATTTAAGGCGAACAGTGAGGACTTAGATGGGCCTGTTAATACTTTGATACGTGTAAAAGTCCTTAAATCGTCTTTTCTTTCAAGCCTACAGTGAGGTCTTAGACGTTCATATCACTGTTTATAGTCGTATATGATGGAGAAAGCATGTTCTTATGAATATGAGGATATAAGGACTCAACCCGCACATTCCTGCAGCGTGGTCATTATTTTTATATCATACCATATGCAACTGAAATGGTCTACTAATAAGATAGCAAAGCGTGTAGATCCTGATCAGAACGATGCGTAAATGTTTTGCATAAAGAGTAATCATTAAAATTACAGATGGGGCTACATTTTTCTTTACGAAATTATATCTGTGACTTGTCTAATTGTACGCTAATGGCGCTGTCACACTGTTGCGTATGAAAAATATCACGCATACGCTGGTATACGCTGACATACGCTAGGAGTACGTTAGGCATAGGTTTTATACGTTTCAAGCACGGTCGCATACGCTGGTATACGCTGGCATACGGCAACGCAGAACCGTTTTTTTTAAGCATGCCTAAACAATTTGTGCGTATTCCGACTTATAGTTTATACGCAAAGCAGACACAAGGCATACGCTGAAAACGCTCGAGTTACGCTAGAGGAACGCTGATCATAGGTAGAGTACGCTGGTCATACGCTGACATACGCTAGCATGAAGGTGTATCGTACAGCTATCGTATTGATGGCGCATGAGTAACGTAGTTCTAACGTATGTCTGACGTATCTGCAACGTATATAGACATCTTGGCGTATGCCCGACGATTGAGTAACGTATATATAACGTACAACTAGCTTATAATTGGCGTATGGCAAGCGTATCCGCTGCGTATTGCCAGCGTTTTGATAAAGTGTATATAGAGGATCCCATTTCTAGATATTCTACAGTTCTTCGTGGACTTATATGGGCACTTTGTCACGTGATAGCGGTACGCTAGACATACGCAGTTCAGACGCTACTCATTCGCTAGCCATACGCAGACTACGCTGGTAATAAGCTGGACATAAGCTGACGATACGCTACTCATAGGTTCAATACGGTAAGTATACCAACAATTCTGTATTTTCAAGTGCTTTTTTGCGTATGAAAATTGATTTATGAATTATCATACGCAACTAATACGTATCTCTCACACACAAAAGTGTGACAGGACCATATCAGAGAAAGCCGTGGTTGGTGTGTGATGAGACTACGGGTACGATAAGGCTCATCCAAATCTTCACTGTTTAAATGTGCGACACAGCCAACTTTTGTCTTTAACAATTTGAACAATTAATTATACTCATTTAAATGTAAAATTAAAAGATATTGGTTGATAAAAGTTTAGTAAAATGAAGATTTTAAGTAATTGCAGTAAAAAATGACAGTATTTTATATACAAAGCTTATTTTACAATATTAACTACATAATTGCTTTAAAAAATGGTTATTATCTATTAAATAAAAATATTTCAAGTAATTTAAAATCAATTAGATATAATTAACAGAATTAATGTTCAGAGTCCTTATTGTTTTACATAGATATGTGGTGACTTCTAAACAGATAATACAAATAGTCTACTGGAATGTTTTCTAGATTGCAATAAAAATGGACTTTGTGATAAGTAAAGATCCAGATCAGCCTTAACCTATATACAGTCTGACCAGGATCTACCCTATACACTTTGAAGTCGTAAACAACGTATATGGCGCGTCTGAAGAACGGAAGCCGCACACGTGATCCCATAGATAAAATTTCCCATACTATGTTGACTAAGTGAACAGAAGACGCCGACAATACAAATACAAGTAAAATACACAGTTTGATCTTAACTACCAATATTTTTCACAACTTATAAATGTCGACTGACTCGAATACACCTTTGAGACATTAATACGGGGCCTGCTATCATCTATCTATGGCTAACATAACATAATCAAATGGGAATTGTCAACAATGTTGGAAAAGAAGGTAATTCAAATTATTGATAATTCCTACTTTTCCGTAATTATTTCAATTATAGAAAAAACAACTTTGTCATTTGTTTTTTAAGCTTTGTACTTAGTACGTAGACACATAGGAAACGACGTTTCTTTGAAGTCATGGTTTTGTTATAAGACAAATGAAATGTCAATCCGGGACACTCATGAGTTTATCTAGTACCGAATATGATCAACTTTTGATCAGTTTTAGCTTCCGGATGTAAACCAACCATTAGGCAACCATCACTGGGTCTGAACGATATACACACTGGCTTGCGTATCCCGTCCTTCTTTGACAACAAAATCTTCTCTTGTCTACCATCATCCCGGATCATATGTACATTGTGATAATTTAAACCACACACTAACAGGTTATCTTCTCGATCGACATACATTCCGCAGGGTGTCTTCAAATCTGTGTCAGAGTACCGGTATATCACGTGACCATGATTGTTCAAACATGTTACAGTGTGAGTGTCTGAATCAGAGACAAATACTTTATTACCGTCCCTGTTAACTATAACATACATAGGACTTGTAAATATATATGTACCGTTGTCCACACCCAACCTTCTCTGTACTTCACCGTCCATGTTGAGTACTCGTACTTCACCATTACCGGGATTATCATGACAGGTAACGTAGATCTCGTCACCATAAACATCTACACCGCAACACATTCTATCCATCTTCAATGTTTTCTTCACCTTCATCCCCGGGAACATTCTTACCCGCTGGAGTTGTTTTTGGTAACCTTGTGTAACTATGACGTCAGTGTCATTGATAGTAGACACGTCAGATGATCTAACGGGTAACTGGGTCTTGAAAAGGAAGTTTTCATCAAACAATTTAAGACCATCAATACCATATGCGAGTACAACATGTCCGTTAGGCATAAATGTACAACCCAATGCTCCATTTGACATCACATCTATTTCCCGTTTCTCCTTCACAGAAATGTTCAGTATAGATGTCTCGTTTGGACCAGAATCAATTTGTCGGTTGCTACCGACAGTGCCTAGTGATTGTAACTGCTCGATCATGTCAGATAAGACGCCATTGGGTTGAAAACGAATGTCTATTGGGTAAATTTCTTTCTGGATTTTACCAATAATAAGACCATATTCACTTGCACGTGAAGACGCTTTCTTAGACCCGACAAATATGACGTCATCTTCCCGTGTTTTCTCACATTCCGACAAAGAATTGTTTAAAACCCCGATTTGGTGTAAAATATCATTGGCTAACGTCACGTGACCATCGATCTCTTTTTTCATCGTTTCTTCAATTTGTCGGATTTCTGAAGACATAATCCTTTCAAGTTTATTCAGGTTGTCATCCATATCCTTACGAAATCGTTGTATGTCGCTGAGGCAATTCTGTATCTGAGATATCACGGTTGATTTATCAGTGTGTCTGTTCTTTGTAAGACCGTCATATCTAATTGCCAAGTCTCTCAGTCGATTAGCGACTTCCTTAAGCTCCCTTCCAACATCAATGTTAGCACTGTGCCAGCGGACATCGCCTGTATTACATGTTGTATGACTCGTCATTTTACAGGCCGGACAAATGACCTCATCGTGAGTGGTACAGTATATATCGAGTAACGTTGATTTGTGTGTATCACAAAACATAAAAGGTAACGTTGGCTTTACCTTTGTGGATCCTGATGGTATCTTACTCCCCGTCAGTAGGGTATGGTCTCTCGTCGCCTTAGACCCTCTGTGTGCCATATCACATGACTGACAGAGGTACTCACAGCATATGTTACAGAAGGATATGGCCTCCGATGTTTTACCATTCGACAGACAAACGTCACAGTCTTGGTTGTATATCTCGTCAGATCCTTTATACAGAGACTGGGATCCAGAAGCCATGATTATGTTGTACGCATGCGTAGTTTGTTACCTCTTCCTGAAAAGGAAAGTAATAACGAATGCTTAATACAAACGTTTAACATGTAGTTTGTTCATTCTGAAATGTTATCCGACATGTTATAATTGAAAATGCCGTCCATGGAAAAATGTATCCTCAATGCTCCCTGATTCGCTCAGATCTTTCATCGCTCCATATATGTTTTTCTTATACATTCAGGCGATAATGTGCAGTTTTGCGTGATGAGTATGGCCAGGGACACTATATTGTAATATAGTGTCCCTGGTATGACTAACTGTGAGATAAATACGATTGTTATCAGAAGCTTGAACCAGCCGAAACTGACCGAAACAAATGAAGAAGATAGTTTTTCAAAGCATTGTTGGTTTTTTTTGTCTTTGCATTTCCAATGCTTAAATGTGCGAATCTTCATTCGTCGATGATACAAGTTGACTTTTGTAAATAGTGTAGTTTCTGATCAGCCTGTGCATATTCTGATAAATATACATAAAGTTCATATATTATTTACATGTCCATAAGCTTTATAAATTTGTGTAGATTATGATTAGACGGAGCAGATTTACATGTTGATCTGAACCTACACTGTTCAAAATGCCAATTTGTACCTTTTCACATGGGCAGGCTTACTTGACAGAAATTTGAAAGTGACGAATGTTCTGATGAAGTTTCACATTTGATGAAATGTCATGAAAACTAAAACTAGAAATACTGTGAGCAAAGCTCACTGAAGAACTGCGGTACGAACTTTACAAATATTACATGTTAGCGGACCGGTTAACCTAGTCGATAGAGATCTTTAAACTTCCTCCGTTTACTATAAAATATTGAATTATAGTAATAATTTATGAAGCGAACCAGCTTAGGTCCGAAATCTTATTGGCGTAAATGTTGGAACTATATATGTACAATATAGGCGTTAATTGACACACGCACTGTATAACGTGCTGTCCACTTTCATCGCTGATTTATAAGCACTGATACAACATCTTTATTAACGCTTTCCCACACGTACCGTACGACTAAAACAATTGAAAACAGTTTGACCAAATGAGATACACAAGAACAAATTTGCTTTTTTCCTTTTATTCAAGATATTTTACTCCTGTTTGCAAAGTTGTGTTGTTCATAGTACTTAGTCTGTTGCAGATTTGTTGCATGAGGGAAAGGATTAAAACAAACCGAACTCAAGACCCCAGGTTTTCATTAAAGGGGAAATGAAGTACGAATTAATTGAAATCCCGAGCGAAAGAGAGTACATGTTATATATTTATTCTGTGTTTTCAAATTCAAATAATTACCTTATATTTTCCTATGACGCTTTTTCATCCATAATTCGACTTAGAGCCATATTCCGTATACAAAACTTGCATCCGTTGAGTTTTGAAAATAGTGAGGCAAAAGTTTAAACTGGTAATATTCCTCATATAATTATGAGCAGTTTCTCTCTTTATCACAATGTTTCAAATCTTTCTAATAACTATACTTTCATTTATAGAGATTTTCAACATGTATTGTTGTCAATATGTATTTCGCGTCCATGTGAAGATTAAACCCTGCATTCTTACGCTGACAAAAAGGATCTTAAAACAACCATTTTCTCAATATTTAATAATATATATGAAAATATAAATTCCAATCTTTTCGGAATTAACATAAGTATTCCTCATTTTATTTAAAAACAGGCGATATCTCAATAAAATTGAAACACCTTATAAGATGGACTTTCTCATCCTAAATAAACAATGTTGATCAAGATTGACCTGTCTAATCTATTTATAGATATATAAAATGTATTCTTTTCTCATTTATCTCGGTCGAGCATCAATTTGCCCTTTACATGGTCTTCATACCAAGGCATTACGCATTCACGACCAGGGTCCGATCCTCGATCGGGTCATACTTAAGTCTTTAAAAATGGTTTTTATGGCTTCACATCTTGCACTTAGAAATATACGGTTAGCGTGACAACAGATTGATCAGTTTCGGGAAAATAAAAGCGTGTTAACTGGTCCTTTACACAGGTAACAACGTGATATATCTGCAATACTGTTGAAGGCGGCGAAAGACAGAAATAAAACAATATCATTTCAATAGTATAATGCCGTATATAAACGTATTCAATGAGAAACAAATAGTAGATATTGCAACCCTGTGAATGCTATCATTGGAGACGAATTCTTTGTCACATACAAATACAAACAACCACAACGTCCATATGGAACCGCTGTACAACAGCTGGACGAGGAATACCGGACTCATGAATTCAATGTAGCAGATTTCAGACCTTGCTTGGAGTCGCCCTGGATGCTACCCCTTCTTGAAGTCGACATGACACTCAGTTTGAGCGTTAATAAGAATGATCATCCACCAAGAATCACAAATGATCACATCAACTGTCAAACTATCGGACAGTTGATGCAGCAATGGTGATACCATCCTGCCTTAAACTCGACAATTGATAACAAACCAAACATATCACGAGTTGCTATACTTTCTGATTCAGTATTTGCCTTCTGTCATCTTCTAGACCTACAACATTTTTGTTTATTTTTATAAACTGAAAACAGTGTAATTTACTTATTTAATTTTTCGTCTCTATTTTTATTACGTTTCTAACTTGATTTCAGATAAAAAATAGATTGTATTCTGCTTAGGGATACCTATTACAACTCCACAAAGTTCTAAATACAATAAATTATTTAAACGATTTATTGATTGATTGGTATTTTACGCCGCTTTTAACATGTTTTCAGTTATATAACGGCGTTCCGTGGTCAGTACTACAGGTCCATTTAACCTGAAACCGGTCTACCGATGTAAATTGTTAGAAGAAATGAATCAATCACAGCATATCTAGGTCATATTTACATCCCCCTAACAGACGACATAAAAGTAAAAGCCAGATAACCTATAAATAGACTTCGGGATGGTCCGGATATATATTTTTTAGCCACGGAGCTTGCCGAACGTAGAGACCGTTTCCCTCACTCAAATCGGTTTTATTCATCTTACTATTAATATTTTTTTTTAATTTTTTTTCAAATTACACTGTTTTCATACCATAGTTAAAGGTACTGAAGGGGAAAAACACAAAAATGGACTCATCATTATTTAAGCTATTTCTTTTCAATTTTACATTCCCCTTCATTTGGTAATGACGTCACAATACTTCTCCTGTCTGCTAGCACAACTCTTATAGACTGTTAACTTAATTCAAAAAACATGTAGCTCATAGAAAGGTAGTCATGGCATAATAACATAACATACCAGAAAGGATTCCCCAAATACGAGAGCTTAAACACAGCTATATTCATACTTTGAAAGGTAAACTGTTTGTCTTTCGTGTTCCCGACTTCCTATGAATAGTAATAAGGGGAATGAACTTCAGACTAGGACTATGATATTAGTTACCGTTATACCACGTACTTGAGACCCTTGTTGTACCCATTTATACAACGATAGAGAAAAATTCTAGTTTTAAACTTTGATCATACATTATTATTGGTTGTCTACCTGATTACGACCTTTTTCCATTTCGTCTGGTTCAGACATATATTAGGAAAAGCATGGTAGAAAAGGTGTGCCAATCCATTAGTTATAATAGAAAACATCACGAGAAAAGATAAATAGCTCAATTTCAAATAACGTCTGTTATATAAGATATACGAGTCGTCTGTATCAGGAAATGGGTGATTCGTAAGGTCGATGTCGACTGTGTAAAAACTCTAATAAGTGACTTAGTGTTTAAAAAGTCCCATGTCTACTCTACAATATAGGATTTGTCCTATATGAGTGCAGTGCGCGATCATATTCTCATACTCTCTATGACTATCCTACGATGTTATGTGACTAGTCCTATATTAGTGCAGTGCTCAATCATTTTTCCGTAATCTCTATAAAATAACTTGATAACCCTACGACTTTATGTGACTAGTCCTATATTAATGCAGTATGAGATCATGTTCCCATAATCTCTATAAAGTCACATGAATACCCTACAACTTTATTCGACTAGTTCTATATTAGTGCAGTGCACGATTATGTTCCCGTAATCGCTATAAAGTAACATGACTTCCCTACGACTTTATGTGACTAGTCCTATATTAGTGCTGTACGCGATCACATTCCCTTAATCTATATAAAGTACCTTGACTACCCTACGACTGTATGTGACTAGTCCTATATTATTGCTGTGCACGATCATATTCCCATAATCTTTATAAAGTGTCATGACTACCCACGACTTTATGTGACTAGTCCTATATCAGTGCAGTACGCGATCATATTCCCATATTCTTTATAAAGTAACATGACTACCCTACGACTTTATGTGACTAGTCCTATATCAGTGCAGTACGCGATCATATTCCCATATTCTTTATAAAGTGTCATGACTACCCACGACTTTATTCGACTAGTCCTATATTAGTGGAGTGCGCGATCATTTTTCCGTAATCCCTATAAAGTAACATGACTACCCTACGAATGTATATGACTAGTCCTATATTAGTGCTGTGCGCGATCATATTCCCATAATCTTTATAAAGTTTCATGACTACCCTACGACTTTGTGTGACTAGTCCTATATCAATGCAATATGTAATAATATTCCCATAGTCTCTATAAATACATGTGACTATAGATGTGCTACAATCGTATGGCACACAAAGTATTTCCATTGTTTATAAACAAATACCAATACCATTATAGCGTAACCGTATTTTTGTTTATAAATTAGGTAACTGTGACTTTTTATGGATTGGTCCAATATGCTACATTTTAACCTTTATAAATATACCTATTCCTACATGAAGGACCATTAGACGCGTCTTTAGCAGAAGAGTTTTTGAAAAATTGTGAGAAAAGGAGAACATGTTGTTAATGAGCGATATTTACCAACCAAATTCAATATCATACTTTTATTGATAAAGAGTTTCCATATGTTTGTCTAGATATTTTTAAAGTCGCTGCTGAAGATGTATTGTATGAGGAAAAGGGTAAACATAGATATGTGAATCTTAATATAGACTAATCGCGATTGATGTAACCATTAACGATAAACATTGTTAGTTAAAAATGTATCATTGACATCCCTAACATGATATACTTCGGCTTATATGTGTGTTTGCTTGTGTGTGAGAGAGAGAGAGAGAGAGAGAGAGAGAGAGAGAGAGAGAGAGAGAGAGAGGGAGAGAGAGAGAGAGAGAGAGAGAGAGAGAGAGAGAGAGAGAGAGAGAGAGAGAGAGAGATAATGAAACCCGTGAAGTGAGGACATTTGTTGTCTTTTTTACCCACCTTATGAGGACAAGGTCTGTCATGTGAGGACAAATTATTGTCCTCACTTAAACGGTTGTTATTTTGAATAAGCTATGACCGTTTGACGTTTTGCAAAAATAAAATCCTTGCAGGGACACGTGTCCCAACAAGTCCGTATCTCACTCTCATCACCATAGAATTACAATATTTTATTCGGAATGTCATATCAAAGAACATTTTCGAGGCGTTCCGATTCAAACGGGTACCTTGTTCTCAGTCATTTATACGCTTAATGAAACCTAAAGTTTAACCAAGCGCCTGTGTCAGAAGGAGGAAGTTCGAGGGGGGAAAATGGCGGCGGGTAAGTAAAAAGTTGAATCATTACCTCTTGTAGCTTTTAAATAAATTCTCAGGGCAGACATACAGTGCTGTCAATTGTTGTTGTTTTGTACATACTTTAGTAGAAGAATTACCCTTTTTGTATGTGAAAAGTGTATCTCACGATTCACGGGCATTGTTAGCCCAGAGCTCGAAGACTCTTATTCGGCCATGCGGGTTGTCACTGTAACTATGCCTGAATACTGTCTTGCCAAACCAGGGCTCAAGCTAGGCTGAGCTTTTGGGGATAAAATGTGAATTACATGCTAACTGTTCTTTTCTTATGTAAAACGTATAACGGCACCTTCCTCTCGTAAAATAAGCCTAGTTTTTCCCCTAATAATAAAACATTCCCCTCCTGCTCCAGATGATAATAATAAAAAAAAAGAAAATACTTTAGATTCCTGTTTCCAGTTAAAAGACAAAAGCTCATCAGTTTTCATGAAAAGAATATGTTTTTACACAAAGCCCACAGTATACAGTGCTGGATTTTTGTTTATTAAAGCTTAAATCTCATTTATCAATGACAATGTAATCTTCACCATACCACAATGAACCTGTATTATGTTTGGGGTTGGTTCTGTGTGTTATTGGCTAATGCATCATGTGAGATGATTTTTTTCTACAATGAACAGAACTAAAACATTCCCCTCTAATATTAAAACAAATAATTAATTTTTACTTTAGATTCCACAGACCTGTTTACTACTACGGATTCGCCTTATTTTCTACGTTTTTTATAGTAAAAATACGCTCTACAGATTGACATTGAAAAACTACGATATAATCGGTCATTTTCGTTTGTAAAGAGTATTTCCGTTTCTTGCCGGCATTGTAGGGTATTTAGACAGTAATCGTGATCATTCGGACTTGTTTTATAAGAATACATTAGATAACAAGCCTCTCGGGAACAGGATTAGTTTTAGAGGCCCGGATGTTCACGCAATATGGCAGAAAAACGCTGTCTGCTCGATGATGAAAAAGAAACAGTTGGAATTAAAAAAGCGAAAAAACAAACTAACAATCAGAAGTATAAAGTTGTATACAAAAAAAAGATTTATGAAATGTCTCGGACCGTCTACGAAATGGGACAGTTATGTGCATTGTTCAACTTGCAATGCTGATTTCATGTGTGCACACGGAGGTCGCAACGACTGTAAGAGACACGTAGAGTCTGCGTCACATAACCAATGGACAAAATTAAAAGCTCAAACAGAGACATTTCAAACATGCTACAGGCATCTATCTCGTAAAAAGACTTGAAAGTTACGAACGCGGAAGTGCTGATGTGCGAGTTTATTGCCGAAATGAACTTGTCGCTATCCACGGCAAAAGTGATGTCAGACTGAAACGCTGAAAACAATGTTCCCCGATTTGGAAATCGCCAATGGTAGGTTATAATTTTAAAATGTTGCCATAGTTAATTTATTTCATGAGGAAGAGATTCAAGAGAAGCATCTTATTTGTATGTTTAAATGAATATTTTTTGTGTTAACATAATTTTGGACCCAGAGACAAAGAGGTGAGTGTGTTCTAAATATATTCATAAATCGTTCTATCAAAGAGAGAGGGGGAGGTGTTTTCATTAGGATAAATGAAACGCCTATCCCCACCCCTCTCAAAACTTCTGCCTCAACCCCAACATTTGATTGGCCTGTTAAAAAAAATAATTATACCATGCCCAATTTTTTTTTAGTTATAATCTTTTTAACAGTATGCCTCCCGTCCATATTTATTTTTGGCATGTAACATGAAACACGCTTTCTTTTGCCTAATCGGTATTCACAGGTAATGGAATTTCATCACCAGTCTTGAAAATATAGCCTTTGCTTTCCACTCGATGAAATCAATTCTTACCTTACACTGAAAAAATAATTACCCTCTTAGTCTATTTAATACCCAAATGTAATGTTTTCATTTAAAGGCTTTTACAAAAACACTGGGGCCTTTTACAAAAATATTCTGTGCAAAATGCAGCATTGGCACTCCCTGTAATATATGTATTTTTGTATATTTTTCAGGTATGAAGTGTGGCAGAAACAAGGCAACAGCCATCAGTTGTGATCTTGCCATCACCAAAAAAAAAATGTTGTTGTTTGAATATGCTCAGGGTAGCATTCAAGACTTTTATACCTCTATATGAAAATCATAAATAGTTTTCACAGGTCTGCATACAGCCCTGAATTTGAGGCACACTCAAAATACTCAAAGATTTTTAATGCATGTCTTTGAAATATTAGATTGGTTGTTTTAATATTTCATGGATTGCATGCAAGACTGTGATAACTAAATGATTTTCAGCCTTGCATGCAACTCTCTATTTGCAAATTAGGTTCTCAAAGAGTACATGTCTATGAAATACCAATTGGAATGTGGTTGTTTGAAAATTAATAAGTGAGTCATCATGGTAGGTTCATGTTAAGTTCAACTTTGGCACAATAGCCCTGTCCGGAAAGGTGTTGCCGTACTTTGATTTTTTACTTCCCTTTGCGCTACTCTCTACAAATAGAAATCGATAACGGTCAGCGCGCTGTTTTCAGTCACTTCCGGAGAGGTTTTGTCAAAATGGAAGATTTAACACCAACAAAGCGACATTATTGTACCGTATGCTCACATTATCGAGGGAAAAACGTAAATGGACGTACTGTTTCGTTGCATAGGTTTCCTACAAATGACAGTGTTAGGAATGCATGGATACGACGAATCAAACTATTGAAAAAGGGCTTCAAACACAACGACTCTCAACGTCTATGTTCTGAACACTTCGTCGGTGGCGAATTTCAGAAGAATATGGTTCCATCGATGTTTGGTGAAAGACGTTTCAACACAACTACCGTAAGCATATGTTCATGTTAAAACAATTAAATAATAATAAAAAAATAATGAAAAGTGACTTTTTCACAATAAAATTGTAAAGTTTATTAGAAAACCGATGGGTGGGGTTATTTTCTAATTATTTATTTTCTTCTCACAATAAAATTGTAAAGTTTATTAGAAAACCGATGGGTGTGGGGTAATTTTTCTTATTTCTTTCTTTTGTTGAATTTGTATTCAATATGTATTGAACTTTTGTAGATATGGACTTACATTTTTATTTTATTTTAATTTCAGTTGGAAAACATCACTCTAATGGTCATTGACGACAACGTGCAACCATTGGAGAAGCCAGAGCCCCGTGGACAAACAGTCAACCTCAAAAGTGGCCATACATCGGAGCAAACATCTTTACTGTTTCATGATTATGTGGGTCTAGTTAAAATTGATGGCATAAATAACACTTTAAATAAGGACTGCCAAACACACATTTGGATTTCAAGTACCTCAGTATGCACACAAACACCAAATACAGATAAATCTGATGCCTCCACACAAACCGAAATGATCTTTGACGAACATAAAACTTATTATGCCACAAAACTTTGTGACTGTTTACAAAAATCCGAGCCAATCAAAACATTTGCAAATTCAGGCACACAGTGTAACAAACCAACAGTGACAATCGAAGACATCAACTCTGATGAAAAGTGTATGTTTTACACGGGAGTGCCAAATAAGCAAGTATTTTATACGTTGTTTGATGAAATGAGTGATGCATCTGAAAAAAACAAAAGAAATGCATCTAATTCAAATTCAGGAACAGGGCGTCCAAGAAGTCTTCGTCTAATTGATGAATTTTTTATTGTGTTAATGAGGTTAAGACTCGGGCTTTTATTAGGAGATTTAGCAGACAGATTTTTCATATCAAAATCTACATGTGGAGTCATATGTGAGAAATGGATTGAATATTTACATTTAAAACTTGCGTTCTTGACCGATTGGCCAAGCAGAGAACTTGTCAACAAATTTATGCCAAACAAGTTCAGTAGGAAATATCCTAACTGTCGTGTCATAATCGACTGTACAGAATTTTTTACAGAGACACCTCAATCTTTGTCAAATAAGTCGTTGATTTTTTCCAGCTACAAGTCCCATATGACTTATAAAGCACTATTAGGTATTAGTCCAGCTGGAATTATTACATTTGTGTCAGACTTGTGGTCAGGAAGCATCAGTGACAAACAAATTACAAAACAGTGTGGTATATTGGAGTTATGCGAGAAAGGTGACGCGATTATGGCAGACAAGGGATTTTTAATAACAGACTTAACCACGCCCTTAGGGATAGATATGATAATACCTCCATTCAAAACACACCGGTTTTCTAGGAGAGAAGTTGAGGAAACGCGTAGAATTGCCAACTTACGCATTGACGTAGAGAGGGCAATGGAACGTGTTAAAAACTTTTGTATACTTAGTGGTGTAATACCAATAACTTTATCAAAAAGAGTGTCTAAGATGTTAAAAATATGTGTTGATCTTTCAAATCTTCAATTTCCTCTGGTTCATGATGATCCATAATTTTTATATTATTATTGTTTGTTTGTTATCAAAGCTTTATAGCTTTATATAGATATTTCTATAAACCATTATATATCAGTCGGTAGCGACGCGGACTGTCAATCCAGGGGTTATGAGTTCGAATCCCGGCTCAGCCAACTTTCTTTCCGACGTTTGACATGCGTCATTTGTCTTTCACCGATGGGCTTAGTCTAGAGATTGTGTCAAAACATAGAAAATCTCTTTATTAAATTGAATGAATAACCTATGACTAAAAGTGGAAAACATTGTGGCAAAAGGAGAAACTGCATGTTTTGTGCAATTTCTTCTTTTGACACTAATTCTATATGAGAGACAGGGTTAATAATTAAATATTAATTTTAAAAGAATTTACTGTTATAATTCCATTTAACATATATACAAGTGCCCAGTATATATGGAGACCTTTAGTACAGGTCATTTAAAGTGCATGGATGGGTGCACCTGAGGTCTGCATTATCATGAAAAGAAATTAGTCCTGACTTTGATGATCAATCGGACAACTCCAATAAATGAATTGTAATGTAAAAATAAGACAAAAACCTGATTTTCAATTCATATTGTTTACTTTGTTATTAATATTAATTTAATATGAAACGAAATTAAAATATTTAAAAATACATATTTTTGGTGTTTATATATCATAATGAAAATAAGCAAGTGCTGGCTAAACCTTATCCATATGTAGATCCTCATTGCTGCATAAACATTGATCAGACAATCATTGCAAACTGTGGAAAAAGTAGAAATTGCTCATTTTGCTAAGGGTCAATTTCTCCTGTTGTCACAATGTTTTCAACTCATTCCAATGATTATAGGGAAATTATACTTTCAATTTTAGAGATATTCAATAGCAGGTGACTGGTGAGGCTCTAACTCAAAAGTTATTATTAATTGCTCATTATAAGCAATAAATCATTTTGCCGCAATGTTTTCTAAAGTGGCCTGCTGCAGTTTTTCAGTCATTTCATGGCAGCCAGCTCATTTATTCTGCGTTTCTTTCCAAGCAACTGGCTGATTTTCCATATAGACCGTTACCCAATTGGTAGAAGACGAATGACGCGTGTCAAAGTGTTTTTTGTCCATTGTCGGAAAGAAAAAGGGCCGAGCTGGGGATCAAACTCACAACCCCTGGATTGACAGCTCACATCCATACAGACTGAGCTACCAGGGAAAAGAGTAAACCCTTTGCCTCATATGACAATTCCGCAGTAGACGACTGAAGAAATGTAGTCAAAAAAGGAAAATCTCTATAATTGAATGGATAACCTATGACTAAAAGTGGAAAACTTTGTGGCGAAAGGAGAAATTGAATATTTTGAGCAATTTCTTCTTTTGTCACTATGTTTTTGAAAAAGCTGTCTGCTCCAGAGGTGCCAGAAAGTGTCTATATGAGGAAAAGGGATAAGGAATTATGGTGGAAGGAAAATCTCTATAATTGAATGGATAACCTATGACTAAAAGTGGAAAACTTTGTGGCGAAAGGAGAAATTGAATATTTTGAGCAATTTCTTCTTTTGTCACTATGTTTTTGAAAAAGCTGTCTGCTGCAGAGGTGCCAGAAAGTGTCTATATGAGGAAAAGGGATAAGGAATTATGGTGGAAGGAAAATCTCTATAATTGAATGGATAACCTATGACTAAAAGTGGAAAACATTGTGGCAAAAGGAGAAATTGAATATTTGAGCAATTTCTTCTTTTGTCACTATGTTTTTGAAAAAGCTGTCTGCTGCAGAGGTGCCAGAAAGTGTCTATATGAGGAAAAGGGATAAGGAATTATGGTGGAAGGAAAATCTCTATAATTGAATGGATAACCTATGACTAAAAGTGGAAAACATTGTGGCAAAAGGAGAAATTGAATATTTTGAGCAATTTCTTCTTTTGTCACTATGTTTTTGAAAAAGCTGTCTGCTCCAGAGGTGCCAGAAAGTGTCTATATGAGGAAAAGGGATAAGGAATTATGGTGGAAGGAAAATCTCTATAATTGAATGGATAACCTATGACTAAAAGTGGAAAACATTGTGGCAAAAGGAGAAATTGAATATTTTGAGCAATTTCTTCTTTTGTCACTATGTTTTTGAAAAAGCTGTCTGCTCCAGAGGTGCCAGAAAGTGTCTATATGAGGAAAAGGGATAAGGAATTATGGTGGAAGGAAAATCTCTATAATTGAATGGATAACCTATGACTAAAAGTGGAAAACATTGTGGCAAAAGGAGAAATTGAATATTTTGAGCAATTTCTTCTTTTGTCACTATGTTTTTGAAAAAGCTGTCTGCTCCAGAGGTGCCAGAAAGTGTCTATATGAGGAAAAGGGATAAGGAATTATGGTGGAAGGATAAAACATTCATCAAGACTGTACAAAGAGTTAACCTATACAGAAAACAACAAACATCCTAATATTTTACACAAACAAAATCAAATCAACATTGAAATATCACAATATATTGTAATAACTTCTCATGATGGGATCAATAAATGATACATTAAAACAAACTTAAACTAAATAAAAATGAAAAAAGTCAACATTGAACTATTTTTTTACAGTTTGTCACTAAGTAGACTACTTTAAAGTCTGGATGATTTGTTTGCGTTTAATCATATAAACATTTTCCTCTTTGCACACGACATGAGAAAAGTTCAGGGAGAACAAACTTCTGATAAAATTCGATGACTTTAACAAGACAATCTTGCCAAAATTGTTCATTGAACGAAATCCGTTCAATATGTATATCGGATAATGTCCAAATCACGAAGTCACACCATGATGAGTTTGTAAGAGCCATCTGGGCTTGCACTTGATAATAGTAATTATGATTACGTTTAAGCTGAACTTGGTCCTTGTTTATTTCACAACAGAATTGAGAATCTTTGGAAGCATCATCAATTTTGGAAAGTCTCCATTTAAATGGACACTTGACCTCTAGAACACCATTTTGGCCATTATCGTTCACTAAACCATCCGGACTGGAACCAAGAAATGGGATGTCGGTTTTAACATATAGTCCCGTATCAGTTACAGATATCTTATGACCAGCATCCTTTTTAACTAGTACATACTTCCGTCTAGCTGCTGGTTCATGGTCACGTCCCCATTTAACACTCGCGTTTGAAAAGCGATTATAACCCATGACAGTTTTAATGACACTTACTGGTTCACTGTTTTTACATTTACATATCGCACCAAAGTTGGATGATGTAACACGACCGATACGGGCTTTCTTCCAAAGCTTATTCTTAATTTGTCCACGAGTAATTTTTTCAGTCTTTTTACAATCGTCATCAGACAAACGTTGATTACTGCTATAAGATTGAAAAAAGTCTCTGCATTTCTCACTGTCTAGTTTAACGCTGTCTGCATAATTAAATGTTATGTTGTGTATTTCTGGTAACTGTTGTTTCGGATCTTTAATCAAAACTGTTTCTGGTCGTGTTAATAACCATGCAGCATGTGGTGCACATTGCCTCAATTTACTAGCAAAGTTTTTAATGTTCACTTATGTCACGGTTAAAACAGTTTCTTTTGATGGTGACTTTTCTACAATGGAATTTTAAACCTCTGGAGTCCATTTACACTTTTTAAATGTTATGTCCTGTGATTTTTGTGGGCTCAGTTTTCGTTTGCGCGGTTGATTCCATTTACACGTGTTTGATGTAGACGCATGGAGACCTTCTTTCTTTTTTTCTGTAATGTCAATCAGTCCATGGAGTACTGCCGCTATATGGTTACAGGATTCCCCTTCACTAAAAAGAGATAAAACAAATTTTATTTAGAATTGTTAAATGCTCACATCCAATAAAATGTCGTAAGTTAGGCACAACAAGTAATCGTATGATTTGTATCATATATAGGCCACATATTTATGACCATTCTGAAGTAAACAATATATAAATATTGCATGGCATCCAGTGAGACAGTACACATTGTCAACATGAGGAAGATACTGTTACCCGAGGCGAAGTCGAGGTTAACAGTATTTACCAGAATGTTGACATGCACTATTTATTTTATTATACCAAACAAAATTACAAGCTTATTCTTTTTTTTCTGTACCCTTATTTTGAGGTGAACATGGTTACTTCAATATAACACCACATATGAACAGTATACATGGCATGCGCGTCAGTCATAGCATAAGACAGTAAAAAATTGCCCATGATGAGTATATGAGAATTTAACGTTACAAAGTCACATGATGTATACCAGGGTGACTATAATGAAATATAGTCACCCTGTGTATACTAATACTGTTTATTAAGTTAACTACATAATAAATAGTTGCCAGTAACTCAACTTATGTGATAATTATGTTTATTATATAATTGAAAAAGACAATGGAATAAAGCAGCTTGTTTACAGTATACATGTTAGTTGTTATACACAAAAAGCAAACATATTTTTATTGATGTACGTACCCAGCACTACATTCGCACCCAGCTGCATGGATATGCCCCGTTACTTTAGACATACTTATCCAAACTATATAATCTGGCTTCTTCTTTTCATTGAGGGTTGGCATGGATGGGATGACTTTGGCCCGTACGAAACAGTGAGTGATTTGGTGATCAATTCCATGGTACTGTACTGAATGCACATGTCTATCCTCATAAAACACTTTTGCTTTTAGTTGTCTTTTGGCATTGTTTTGTTCTTTGTCAATTGTTCGACCTTGACTTAGCACTAAATAATTGTATAGTTCTGTGTTTGAAAAGTCTGGTATTTTTTCACAATCGTCAATCCAACCGTGTTTAAGGGTCGACTGATGCGGTAATATTTCTCCTAATGGGGAAACAAATCTTTCCAAGTTCCTTCGTTTTTCGAAATTCTCATCCTCCAAGCTCAACTCGCTTAACGGTCGTTTGCGAAGAATATCCGTTCCTTTTGCGCGTTTAATCAACTCTGATTTAACTCCTGATACATACTGTCCATGATCACGGAGATACAATTTCAACTCGCTAACATTCAACTTATCAAAATCCAAATCTTTACGCATCGCTGATTCATTCTCTTTATTTGTCGCCATTTGTATAGATTGTTCTAGAAAATGCCCCCCGGAAGTAGAATTATTTCTGAGAATGCAAGGGACGTAATCGCGCCACGGGCAGATAACACCTTTCCGGACAGGGCTATAGCAGAGACGCTTTTATGAATGGCCTACTACAGGTCTTTCAAAAGAGTTGAGACCATGTTTTTTTTTTTATATTTGATACATGCACTTCTGTTAAAGCATAAACCAAAGGTTCTTTTAGATTTAGTTCAGACTTAATTTGTTATACCTGTTGAAATTCTTGTCTTAGAATAAAGGGCATTATACACAAGTTAAAATGTTTTGTTTTTCATGTTATATGCAGAATACACATGGTGAAATATTTAGATTTCATATTGTATTACAAGGGCAGTATGTACAATGTGGAATCTTTCATTTTCATGTATAGAAGGGCAATGGGCCTAATAGGTAAAATCTGTACAAACTGAACATGATTTACAGATGAAATTTTCTCAACTTACATGTTGCTCTGTTAAGAATGAATACTACTACACATACAGTATATTGTAATGGTAATAAATGGTGACTCAGTAATGCAGTTTTAATGGTTATTATATCTGTGAAAGTGAAAACTACTGACAGCAGCCCAAAACTACTGAGAGTAGCTGTCCAAACTACTGAAAGACTCTAAATAGGGTAAACAGGTCTGATTCCAGTTTCCAGTTAAAAAACAAAGGCTAATCAGTTTTCATGAATAAAATATGTTTTTACACAAGGCCCAGAGTATACAGTGCTGGATTTTTGTTTATTAAAGCTTAAATCTCATTTATCAATGTAATCTTCACCATACCACAATGAACCTGTATTATTTTTGGGGTTGGTTCTGTGTGTTATTGGCTAATACATCATGACTTTTTCTACAATGAACAGAATTTATAAATGTTTGATATTTTGATGAGAATTAAATTAAGTTGCTGATGTTTAGATTACTTTATCCATATTAACAGTGTATTGCACTTTTGTATTTCACATTGTGTTGCTTAAAATTAAAGTTTTAAGAAGTTAGCAAGTAACAAAAAATGCAAGTAGAAAATCTGTTTAAATTCGACCCCTGACAGTTAGTGAACTTCATTATGACAATCCAGTGGAGGAATAGAGAGATACCTTGTAATGATCATATAAGATGTATGATAGTAAATTAAAAGTTAAACATGCAACTTATACTTTTTTCCCCTTTTTAGATCACCTGAGCCGAAGGCTCAAGGTGAGCTATTCTGATCACTTTTTGTCCGTCGTCCGTCCGGCGTTAACTTTTAGCTTTAAACATCATCTCCTCCCAAACTACAAGAACAATTTCCATGAAACATCACAGGAATGTTCCTCTGGTTGGCCTCTTTCAAAGTTGTTCAAACATTTTAATTCCATTGAGAACTTTGGTTGCTGCGGCATCAGAAAGGGGGCAAAACGTCCAAACTTTAAAAATCTTCTCCTCCGAATCTGCTGGTCAGATTCCAATATCATTAGGTAGAAATGTTCCTTAGATGACCCTTTACAAAAAAAATTCAAGCCATACTGATTGGGCGAAAAACATGGCAGTCAGGCGGCATAAGAAAAGGGGCAAAATGATAAAAAAAATTTGAACATCATCTCCTAAACCACAGGACTAATTTCACCCAACCTTCACAGGAATGTTTCATCAAGAAGTTTGGTTCCTGCGGCATCAGAAAGTGGGCAAAATGTTCAAACTTTAATAATCTTCTTCTCTGAAAGATTCCAAAATAATTTAGTAGAAATGTTCTTTGGGTGACCCTCTACAAAAAGTGTTCAAGGCATACTGATAAGTTAAAAAACATGGCATTCAGGAGGCATCAGAAAAGGGACAAAATGACAAAATTTGGAAATTACAATTTTTTGATTCCTTGTCTGATATTAAGAAACTTGATTAGGAATCTTACTTCAGTGATCCTTTACTTAATTTTTTCAAGCTGTTGTGATTGGTTACAAAATCATAGCAACCATGTGTCATCACAAAAGGGGTAAATCGAAGCTTTACCTACAAATGACAACTCCTACCATTCCACTCTACCACTCTGCCAATTTCAAGGTAACTTTAAAGGAATGTTTCTTTGATGGTCCTCTTTCAAATTTGTTCAAAGAATTACATTCTTTGATTGCTGCGGCATCAGAAATTGAGAAAAATGCACTCCTGGTCAAATTTTCAGAGATATTTGAAGTTAAATATTTGTTTCTAATTTACTTTCATGCAGGTGATCGATTTAGGGCCATCTTGGCCCTCTTGTTCACTAAAACAATTTTTCCCCTTCTCAAAAGCCCAAGGCCCCTTCCCTTTTTCCAGAAAAAATCATATGATTTCAATGAAGCAGACATGGACCACAGATTACCAGCCATTGATATACAATTGATTTGGTTCACACAACGATAAGAGTATGAAGTGAGGTACAAAACTTTAGAAACAAACTGAGGTATTTTTAAACTACCCCTGTAAAATACTGGTGAGTTACATTGTGTCATTTGTAAAATATTTCGGACTAAAATATGATAGTCCTTGTAAGCCCATAGTCAATTAGTAAAGATTTCCTGACAAAAAATCGCATCACCCAAATTCGACCCAAGGCACTGACACTCCCTAGCCAGGTTGAGTGGCTTGTCTATTATGACGAAGTGGGAGTTGAACTGGAAAAAAGTTTGAAAATCAATGTTTGAAGATATTTTTTGCAGGTCACATGAAGAGAAAAAAGCCTACAAAACATGCAGAGGAGTGGATGTGGAGGGAGGAGGATCCATCGGGGTTTGCTGTGAGGTATTTTGAAAAGAAAGGTAAATATATGAAATATACATCATCGGTAATGCTGTAGGCTATAAGTTAAGCTTATGAACTCTGTAGATCCTCCATTTATTATCTTTTTGAAAAGCAGCAAGATCTAACATGTATGACTGGATTATATTCATTGACATTAACAACATAGCTATAGTTAAAGTTGTGAATACAATAGAGCCTCAATGTTTTATCCCATCTTCACCAAACTTGTGAACGCAGACTTCCCGAAAGTTCAAAAAAAGTGTCAGACATTCGGTCTGACAAGACATGAAGATCTGTCAGTCCGAAACATATGAAACAAGAAAAAAGTAAAACATTAACATTCAACATTTGTTTTATTTATTTCAGCAGCTCAGTGCTCTCATTAAGGGCCAATTCCAGGTCAAAAATTTTAGGAATTTTTGTCATAATTCTGGAAGTTTTATGTTTGTCGTAAACAGGAATGATTATTATGCCCCCTTTTGAAAAAAGAGGGGTATATTGCTTTGCGCATGTCTGTAGACCAAAGCTTGTCCAAGTGATAACTCAACAATGCCTTGACCTACAGTCCTCAAACTTTACATGGCCTGATGAGTTGATGAACCCTATTTATTTTGAGGTCATTGAGTCAAAGGTCAAGGTCACAGTGACCTTGAACACAAAATATTTTTTGAAGCTTGTCCGAGTGATAACTCAACAATGCCTGGATCTACGGTCCTCAAATTGGACATGGAGGTTAGGTCTGACAAGTAAATGAATCCTATTTATTTTGAGGTCATTGGGTCAAAGTTCAAGGTCACAGTGACCTTGAACACAAAAACCTTTTTTAAGCTTGTCCGAGTGATAGCTTAACATTGCCTTGACCTATGGTCCTCAAACTTGACATGGAGGTTGGGACTGACCAGTAGATGAAGAATATTAATTTTGAGGTAACTGTGTTAAAGGTCAAGGTCACAGTGACCTTGAACACAAAAATCATGAACAGGTGAGAGTCACCCAAGTGGGGACACATGTCCTTACACAGACTGGAGAACATCAAAAGAGAGAGTAGTTTTGTGAGGACTGCTAAGTGTCCTTGGAACATGTGAGAGAACATATTTCTGTCCTCATAGTGAATTATCGCCTTATACTAGGTGAGAGTCACCCAAGTGGGGACACATGTCCTTACACAGACTGGAGAGCATCAAAAGAGAGAGTAGTTTTGTGAGGACTGCTAAGTGTCCCCAGTACATGTGAGAGAAAATATTTCTGTCCTCATAGTAAAGTATCGCCTTATACTAGGTGAGAGTCACCCAAGTGAGCACACATGTCCTTAAAATCTTTTTTAAGCTTGTCCAAGTGATAACTTAACAATGCCTTGACCTATGGTCCTCAAACTTTACATTGAGGTTTGGCCTGACCAGTAGATGGACCCTTTTTTTTGTTGAGGTCTGTTGGTCAAAGGTCAAGGTCACAGTGACCTTGAACACAAAAACCTTGTCAGAGTGATAACTGAATATTACCTGTACCCATGGTCCTCAAACTTGACGTGGAGGCTGGGGGTGAACAGTAGATGAACCCTATTGATTTACGAGGTCATCAGGTCAAAGGTCAAGGTCACAGTGACCCTGAACTCGAAAAACTTGTCTGAGTAATAACTTGACATTGACTGCACCCATGGCCCTCAAACTTGACATGAAGGCTGGGAGTGACTAGTAGATGACCCCTATTGATTTTGATGTAATTAGCGGGAAATTTGTCCAAATCTCTTGTTTATTTATTTACTTTAATTAAATAAAGTAAAAAAAAAAATATCATTATTTTAACAGGTTTTCATGAGCAACTTGCAGTTGATCTATGGAGAAGTGGGTTAAACAAAAATGAATGTTTATATTTATTTGATGTTAATTACAATGACAAAGCAAATGGTCGTTTGAGATATACATCTATTAATTAACCCATTCCCTCATGCAGCAGACGGCCTTTTGAAAACAAGGCGACAACAGAAGAAATTACACAAAACATGCAATATCTTCTTTTGTCACAAGGTTTTCCACTTTTTGTCATAGGTTATCCATTTAATTATGTAGATTTGTTCAGTTTTTGACAAAATATTTTCGTAGTCGTCTGCCGCAAAATTGGCGTATGAGGGAAAGGGTTAAAATAAAACCTTTTTTTAAATTGTTATAATAATTATAAGAACCGGTAAAGCTGTGCTGTTGTTGTCAACACAAATTCCAAACCAAAGAGCGCGGATGAGTTGTTCGCAAAATCTTGGGAACAATTTAGCTGTTAATCGTGGTAAATGTCATTCAATAATACTGCAGAAAAGCATAACTAATAATATCTATCAAATCGGTCCTTTCAATGCCCTCAAATTCTGCCTCGAGTCGAAATTTTTCGAAAATTCTCGGCAAAATATAAACATCCACCATTTTGGAATCTGTCATTTACACTAACCGAAGTAATCGGTATACATCGTCAACAAATATTTTTAACAGGTAAAGAAAACGTCCCAATTTTAAAGTTTCCGGTATTACTTGTCAACAAATATTTTTAAAAGATAAAGAAAACATACAACTTATTAATTAACTGGCGGGACTCCACAAAACATGCCGGACAGCCGGCCCGATTTCAGGTAAACAATCGTCGGACCGGATCAAAATTTGTCGGTCATGTCCGTCGGACCGACGACTTTTGTGAAGTCTGTAAACGTAGTTAGATATCTAAGAAAGATCACTTCCTTTCTTGAATTTGTCAGGCTCATATGTATAGACCGAGTTATGACACTTGAAATCAGGGGTGTGGAAATCTTCAAAAATTCTACTAATGTCCGCCAACAATTTTGACTTGCCCAAACTTTTCCATATTTTCTTATTTTGAGCGATAGACTATTATAACTGTAAAAAGGTTCTTCCATTGTTTTACCTTCTGTTTGTTTATATAATAAAATATTAGATCATAAGTTTATATAATAAAATATTAGATCATAACTTATGTTACACAAATGTAATGAACAATTCTCTTTAATTCAATACATAATTTATTTAAAGGCTATATATTCTTAACCAAATGCTCTAATTTTGTAAAGGCTTTTCCAAGTAAACCTATTTTTGTTTTAACTTTCATGTTTTGACATTCAAGCAATTTACTTAGCCTAAAGTTGATGTGTTGATAAAAAATTCTTTCTCTCAACTTTTTTACCTAAGAATAGTGATGAAGTCCGGTCTGGATATTCACGACAAACAGTGCAGAATACTTCTTCTTAATTGTCGGCGCTTACCCAACAAAAGACAACACACCATTGATTTTGGAACAATATTTCCCATATTTATATCAAAACTTTGTCACAATCATTCTTTTGACTTAAGGTTTTTGTCCTTGTCTTCTATTTCTGGCTCATTACTGCCAGTTTTGATCAAAGATCGATCCATAATTGCGTGCAGATGATAAAAGTCTTTCTTGTCATGCAGACGTCAACAAACAAAATTTGTGTTTGGTACAGTATAAAACCCGCACAAAGTCTAGAAGTCGGAACGAGTCGGTTCTTATGAATTTATAAAAAATACATCTCCAAAGGTTCTGTGGTTCAAATATAATTCTTACGTGTATAATCAACAAATTGTGTGTATTTTTTATTTACCGAGACGATTTACAACTATTCAAATAAAGCTTATGCAAACGTATGGATAAATTCCGTAATTATGTCTCCCCCCGTATACAGGGGAGATATATTGTTTTTGTCCTTGATGTCTGTCTGTTCGTCCCCAAAATCGTGTCCGCTCCATATCTCCAAGACGGCTTGAAGGATTTTCATGAAACTTGAGTCACATGTTCACCTCATCAAGGCGACGTGCAGAACCCGCGTCTTGACAATATAGGGTCAAAGGTTTGAGGCTTTATTTCGTGTCCGCTCCATATCTCCAAGACGGCTTGAAGGATTTTCATGAAACTTGGGTCACATGTTTACCTCATCAAGGCGACGTGCAGAACCCGTGTCTCGACAATATAGGGTCAAGGTCAAGGTCACGCTTGAAGGTCAAAGGTTTGAGGCTTTATTTCGTGTCCGCTCCATATCTCCAAGACGGCTTGAAGGATTTTATGAAACTTGGGTCACATGTTCACCTCATCAAGGCGACGTGCAGAACCCGCGTCTCGACAATATAGGGTCAGGGTCAAGGTCACGCTTGAAGGTCAAAGGTTTGAGGCTTTATTTCTTGTCCGCTCCATATCTCCAAGACGGCTTGAAGGATTTTCATGAAACTTGGGTCACATGTTCACCTCATCAAGGCGACGTGCAGAACCCGCGTCTCGACCATACCGGGTCAAGGTCACGATTGAAGGTCAAAGGTTTGAGAGTAATTATTTGACAGTAATGTTTAAGGAAAAAGAAAATTTGATGTATCCTTCTGATACAATATTTATCAAAACTTTGAAAAGTTAATTGTCTGCTGCCAGAGCATCAAATGTGAATAATTGTTTGTTTTCCTTTTCCCACATATAAACGCTTTCCGACGCTTCTGAAGCAGTCGTCTGCTGCATATTTGCTATATTCGGGAAAGGGTTATCAGTTATTGCTCATGCCTTCTATATAGTGTTAATAAGTGTCAACTATAGAACCTTACCTTGGAGAAAAAACAGTGTAAAGTTAACTGTCAATTATATAATGTATTGTCAGAGAAAAAAACGGTGCTAAGTTAATTGTCAACAATAGAATCTTGGCCTACCTAAGAGAGAAAACCATGATAAGTTAACTGTCAACTTTATAAAGTTTTGTCGGAGAAAAAAACCAATGTTAAGTTAACTCTCAACTATAGTCAGGGTTTTACGGGACGCGCATTTCTGCGTCTAATACGCATAAAATGATAAACGGGACCCCTGAAAAAGTTAAAATTGAGTCCCATCGGACGCATGCCTGTAAAAAGATCATATTAAAAAGGTAAAGTACAATATAACTAGATCTAGTCATCGTATACAAGCTCCGTAGAGAAAATATATTTTGGGAAATCAAACATATACACGTGACTATTCCAGCCAATCGTATTTGCGATATGTAAATTAAAACTTGTTGTTCTCGTATGCAGTAAACGTCACCAATATTAATTGGACGATTAGAAATGCGTAGTATTTCGGTCCAACAATTTCACTGGCAATAATATGCTAGTGGCTGAAATCTCACCCGGCAAATTGAAATTTGCAATTCGCGAATATGCGAACATAAATTCTAGCCCTGAATATATTATACATCCATCAAATGTTAAAAAGCTGGTTTTCCCTGCTTCTAATAAAAGAAATAGGAATCTCATTATGCGAGCTCTGGAGTACACACGTGACATGAATTGACCAATCGTCGTCGGAGGAAAACACTATCTTCGAAGCCCTCTAATACATCGCTATTTTTACACGTCCGAAAACTATTCGATACGCTTGACGCTAATATGTCAAAACAAACGGATTTGCGGTCGCTATGGGGGAAAAGAAAGCCAGAATTAGAAGTTGAGGAGAAATGTTGCAATGAAAGTACGTCAGTTTCGGAGAATATTGGAAAGTTAGAAAATTCCAGACATCATGGCTTCAAAAGTATAAATGGTTGCGTTTCGAAAAAGATTTAATGTTTTGCGATACATGCTAGTGAAAATCCCTTCACGACGGGGTGTTTAAATTTTCAGAACTCAACCCTTACTAGACACCAAGACTCAAAATACAATACAGTATAACTAGTCTATGTGCTTATTGTTTATAATCATATTGTTTGACTTGATTACCATTACTTAAAAAAACTTAAACAATCAACATTTTTCTTTTCCTTTATTTACGATACCAAAAAGTACACAAGTTGTGAGACAGAAAAAAAAGCTTAGCAATATCATTACTGTGCCAAAGTAGCATAACTTGAATTTGATAATACATTTTAAATTCATAAGCTGTTTATGATAAATCATAATAATCATGAATATGTATAACAACAGCTTACACATAATATAACAATAAACATTTGGCTCCGTATCATGTTTTTGGACCCCTGTTTTTTAGGGAGGGACTCCCTAATTTTACATGACTGCATCCCAAGGACTCCCAAAATGTTGTACTGGTGTAAAATCCTGATAGTAATAAGAATGTAACTTTAGTCAGTATGCAGAACCAAGACTGGAACAGTGCAACCCCTTTACATCTGATCAGACTGATTCGAATCTCCTGTAGCAAACATTTATCTACAGCACATACAAGTACATTTTGAAACATTGTACATCATATTTCAAACCTTTTACATATGTAGGTAGCCAACTCCTATGGTTTGTGAAAATATCATAATGATAATTGATGATATTTATCATAAGCAACAATTTTAGTTTTTATTTGCCATTGCTTATGTTTAGCAACAGTTGTTAACTGTTTTGAAGAATACTTAAGTCTTGAATGTTACAGCTGCAGTAAAAATATGTGTTTCTGTAAACCATTTGCAATCATGTCCACTTTGTACCAGGTCAAGACAAAAGATTAGTAATTAAAAATTGAGTACTGTCCGACTTGGTCAAATTTTTGTTTGTCTGCTTTATAGGTTGGAATGTTTTGAGAGATTTTGACAGATATTTGAGGGGGAGACATCTGTTTTTGTCAAAACAATTCTAGTTCTACTACATTTTTTACCTGACCCTCAGCCTGTTTCCCAGTTTTATCATAGATGAAAAAGAAAATGGATAACCAGAGATTTGTACTCACGATGTAAACTGTGATTTGTTTTTTTTTACTTTATCCATTTTGTGAATAACGAGTATGCCAATATATATCTTTGATATATTATTTAAATTAATTGTTGGATATAATTTTATAAAGTTGAGCTTTTATTTTAGACTTGCCCACGGGCAACTCAACACGAAAAACCTACTTGCCCGACCATAAAATAACCCGTGTCGGGCAAGTCGGGCATGTGATTTCCGCACCCCTGCTGAAATAGTCCAAGTAACCCTACCTTGATAGTAAATTAATATTTTGTACAATTTTGACAAATATTGCTGACAATGTACTTGCAAAAAATGTTTTTGAGACATTAACTTTGTATTTTTTTAGGGAGATTGGGTGTAAGTTGGTAGGCTCTTACCCTAAACAAATACTAGTTTGTGGCCTTATTCGGTTACACCTATACATGCTTGGAAAAATGGTTAGGAAAGGAGTTTTTTCCTATTAGAATGTTCTTTGGACCTATGAAAGCATTTATACTGGGTTTTTTCCACCATTAAGATTTGATGTTTCATTTAATCTTTCATGGCCTGGCAAGCATCTTTGTTCCGCCTGCATAGCATAGCAGATGCATAAGGATCACTTTGTCTTTTCAGCGTTAATTTTGCAAAACACTTTTTTGTCTGATCAATGACACAAACAAATATTGAAAGATCGTAATGAAACTAAGTTAAAATGTGTATGGGCCCAAGTGTTTGGATGTGCTCAGTGTTAGGCCAGATGCCAGTAGTACAGCACTTATGGTAATATAATATATATACATATGTCTATTTCATATTTAAGTGTCTGTTAGAAATTCAACTTCTCTTAACACATTTCTAGTTGTGGTGTGCATGTTTTTCAGGTAGAGGCATTATAACTACAACTCAAAGAGAAAAAGAAGAGTTTCTACTTGTTTATAGGGGTGAATATCTGACTAAAGAGGAAGGGGAGAAAAGAGAAGTAAAAGATGGGGGAACGGGATATAGATTTTTTTACCAAGCTTCAGGAAAACATCTTTGGTGAGAAATCTAAATTCTACAGAAGATAGCTTATATATACTATTGCCATATTTATACCCCCGCAAACAAAGTCTTGGGGGGTATACTGGAATCACCTTGTCCATCCGTCTGTCTGTCTGTCCATAAATGTCTTGTAAGCGCAACTCCTCCTTAACGACTGGACCGATTCTAATGAATCTTTACACGGTTGCAGTATACTGAGGATGTGCATGAAGTAAGATTATCCCTGTCTGTCCATCCGTCCGTCTGTCCATGCAGGACGGGGTATCCTTTAGTAAGTTCACTCACAGTTCTAGTTTTGAAGGCGGCTTCCTGTAGGACTGCTTTGAAATTTAGCACACAGACAAAAATTAGACCTGCCAGTGTACCATATAACGGGATTTTACTTTTTTCTTACTTAGTATATTAATTTATGGTAAATAACTTTCAAAACATCCCTTTTACAATCTATATTCTATATACATGTGTAAGTTTAACAAATAATAAAAGAAGACAAAGGCCGGTATATTAATTGAATGTGTGTACATGTATCTTAAGTTAAGTGAAATTCTTACTGTATCTACGCTAAACAGTTTTTAAAACCGGGAACCAGTAGGAACCAATACATATTGGTTCCCCAATAAAGCTACTAGCTAAAAAAAAAAGAGGACCATTCACCCATAGTCTGTTTCAATTATGCTTATCTTCTCTTTTCCTTTAATATGAGCCTCTGCAACAGACAACTTTTGATAGCGTTGTGGCAAAAGGGGAAACTAGTCATAATGAGCTTAATTTTCACCATTTACGGTTTTAACCATTTCCAGCATACATGTATACAATTTCTGAGCCTCTGAAGCAAGCGACTTTGGAATAATTCTGGCAAAGAGTGAACTTTCTTATAATGAGCAATTTATCATTTGCCACAACAAATTTCAATTATCTTACCATCATTTATAGAGATTATCCATGTTTTGTGCTTGATTATTTCAAAGCATGGCAGGTTAAACATCATTGAAACCATTGTGGCAAAAGGAGAAATTGCTCATAATGAACAATCATGATATGCATTTACCGCAACACATTTCAATTATCAAACTATAGCTCTATATTTTATATTTTGTACTTGATAATTTAAAAGTAGTCTGCTGCAGATTTGTTTTATGTGGGAAGAGGTTCAACTCTTATCCACTATCATGACTTACCGTAACCAAACAAATCAAAAACAGATTTCCTGTGTGTCTGCATTTTATTGACAAAACAATATCATATCAGTAATTGTGTTCAATACAAATAGTTGATTTTCTTTGGTACAAATTGAAATTTATCTTGACCTCATGTCCAAGTATTCGTCTTATTTTTTGTCACTTTTCATGATCAGTTTAACTCTAAATCATCTCTTTAGCTTAAAACACAGACGAGCCAGGTTAAATATCCTACATACACATTATATCTTCAAATATTGAAATCAGCATGACTGACTATGTTTGTGCATTTAAACATTCTGTTCTTATTTCTACATGTGCAACGAAATATTGCGGTTTCTCTTTTATGCTTTTCGTCTTGTTATTTACTTTGCACCTTGAAATCGACCCTATTCAATTGTGATGAAGCCAGATTCGAGGTCAAGTCAGGTAAAATAATTATGACCAAAACTTAATCATCTATACATGACATTAATTTCAAGTTTTTTGGTGGAAGAGCATCTGTCTGATTATTGTGTCTTTGTACAACAAATGTCAACCAAATTACAGTGATACATACAAAGGACAAGTTATTGTTACCACTCTGGCAATATTGTCATTAGGCATATTATTATGGCAGGCATGGTCTACCCCATCGAGAATCAAACTCTCATAGTTCTACTTGTGAGGACAGAGAGTGTTGATTATGGGGACATGCTTATAAGGACAAAGATGGCTTCCCACATGTCCTGCATAGGCCAATGTTTTAGTCATCCATCTATATTTGTTTTTAAATAGAAACATCTAAGAGTTTTAGCTAAATGCTTAAGTAACATTGAAAGATCTTGTTGCCATATTCATATTTATAGCAATGGATTCCTTATTATATGCAAGTCAAAGTCAGTTTGGTCACTTTGTGCTGATATTCTTGTTGGAAAGGAAATTCTCCATAACAAATGGGTAAGCAATATTGTGTGTCCCTAGAAATTTAATTACCTTTTATGTCCCTGATCTCGGGTTATCAGGTACATATATTGATTGCCTTGTCCATACATTTGCAACCCCTGATGGTTTAAAGGTAAACATTTGTACAAAAATCTTTTGTCCGGAGCATAACTTTGTAACTGCTGAAGGGACCCCATCCAATTTCCCACAAATGTCTTTGATGACGACAGCCCCTTGGATAATTTAGTATGAAGCTAAGGCTTTAGGGCGAGAAACATCCATGTGTTTGAGCCCTGTATCAAGCATCTAGTTTTTGCTCTAGTTTTTTGTTCATTTATATTTCAGTGTTGATGCTACAGAAGAAAGTCGCTTTCTTGGCCGGTTAGTAAACCATGGAAATAGGCTTGAAAAAAAATCTGTAATGAAAACAATACATGGCAAACTCTGTTTGTTTTCAATAAGGTAATTGTAATATATATATAATAGAGATATAATAACAATACATCTTGATTGTATATATATATAATCTTTACAATAAGAAACACTAAACTTCTGTCTGTGGATATGTTTAGAAAGTTAACATACTTCACTGAGATAAGGAAAGATACTATTTAATTAGTACCGGTAATTAAATAATTCAGGATTATGATAAATGCAAATTATAGCTTGAATCTCATTTATGCTCTTGGTGCAACATTATTTCTACAGGATTTACACACAGGTACCAGTATCGGAAAAAATAAAAATAAAATCACTATTTACTAAGGGCTATTCCAGTAAAACATATGTCCCACCCCAGTAGATTTTTTTTTATCCCTCGCTTTTTCGAAGAAAAAAAGGGGGGTTATTAATTTCAGTTTGTCCGTCTGTCTGTCCGTCTGTCTGTCTGTCTGTCTGTCTGTCACACTTCGTTTCCGTGCAATAACTGCCACAAATGTGAACCGTTTTTTTTCAAACTTGGTAACAAGGTTAAATGCCTTAAGGGCTAGGCCAAGTTCGATCGTCACTTTCGGCGGACTTTATTTAGTGGAGTTATGGCCCCTTATTTAACAAAAAAAGTCGTTTCATGCTGTTTCCGTGCAATAACTGCCACAAATGTGAACTGTTTTTTTTTTCAAACTTGGTAACAAGGTTAAATGCCTTAAGGGCTAGGCCAAGTTCGATCGTCACTTTCGGCGGACTTTATTTGGTGGAGTTATGGCCCCTTATTTAACAAAAAATTGTTTTCCGCACTTTTTTCTACATGCTTTGATGTATTGAGCTGAAATTATGTATATGGCTTTGTAATCATGTGTCACAGATCAAGTTCACATTTCCTGGGATTTCGTCAATTTTTGAATGAGTTATGCCCCTTTTTGGACTTAGAATATTTGTCAATTTCTGCATGAGTTATGCATTTTTCATAGTTTCCCATTATTCTTTAACAACTTATTCCTGAACGACTTTATTAACTTTTTACAAACAAACGATATATCAAAACAAAGAGAAAACTTACAAAGAAGTATTATGTACCGTTTGCGGTACTCTTGTTTTCAAACTTGGTAACAAGGTTAAATGCCTTAAGGGCTAGGCCAAGTTTGATCGTCACTTTCGGGGGACTTTATTCGGTGGAGTTATGGCCCCTTATTCAACAAAAAATGTTGTTTCTTGCTGTTTCCGTGCAATAACTGCCACAAATGTGAACCGTTTTTTTGTTCAAACTTGGTAACAAGGTTAAGTGCCTAAAGGGCTAGGTCAAGTTCGATCTTCACTTTCGGCGGACTTTATTCGGTGGAGTTATGGCCCCTTATTTAACAAAAGAAATGTCGTTTCTTGCTGTTTCCGTGCAATAACTGCCACAAATGTGAACCGTTTTTTTTTCAAACTTGGTAACAAGGTTAAATGCCTTAAGGGCTAGGCCTAGTTCGATCGTCACTTTCGGTGGACTTTATTCGGTGGAGTTATGGCCCCTTAATTAACAAAAAAAGTTGTTTCTTGCTGTTTCCGTGCAATAACTGCCACAAACTTGGTAACAACCTAGAGGCCAAGTTCGTTTAATTTTCCCTGTAATACATGTTCAATAAAAAGTCTACTGACATGTTTAAACCTAACCTCAACATTTTCCTGCAAGCGGGGGATATAAATTTCATGAATTTGCTTGTTTTTTTTTTTACGATACTGGTATATGGATTTACAGTTGAATTATTTAAATGCATGCAGCATTGTTGTTTTTAGCTAACTAGAGCACTTTGTGTTCATGGTTAGTCATTGTGATCGCTTTTGTCCGGCGTCCGTTGTGTGTCAACTTTTTCTCCTAAGTAACCAGTGGGTCAATTTGGAAGAAACTTCACAGGAAGCATCCTCTCAATGACCTCCTTCAAATTTTTGGGATCCATGCAGAATTCTGGTTTTCATTTCAGACACATCAACGCAGAAGAAGAAATCCTTGATGATTCAATGTTTCTCCACATTTCCAAAAAATAAGCGAGGACAAAACCCTTTCTAACTTCAAGAAATTTACAAGAACAAAGCAGCAATAGAAACAAGTTAATAAACTACAAAGTTTCAATATGATCAAACCACAAATGTGGCTTTCAGAGTGTTAACAAGATTTTTCTTAAATTTGACCTAATGACCTAGTTTTTGACCGGACATGACCCAGTTACAAACTTTGCCTAGATATCAGTAAGACAAACATTCTGACCAAGTTTCAACATGCTTAAGCCAAAAAAGTGGCTATTAGATTGTAAACAACATGTTTCCTTAAATTTGACCTAGTGACATAGTTTTTGACCCCACATGACCCAGTTTCGAACTTGTCCAAGATTTTATGGAGATAGATCTTCTGATAAATGAAGATCCGATGAAAAATGTAGCCTGTAGAGTATTAACAACGGTAAATGTTGACGACGGACAAAAGGCGATCAGAAAAACTTTAAATATGAAACATGATTGGAAGGGAAAGCATGACTATTCTAAAGTGCATGCCTGCATCTATTGTGAAAAACTAGATTTGAAAATTAGCCGACATCTTTGCAGTAAACACAAAGATGAAAAGGAAATTGCTCAGTTGCCAGCCCCATCAAAAATTGTGGTATTGACATCAAAAATAAAGAGAAAATCTCAGATAGACAGAGAGCATACTTTGGATGCACTTAGAAATGAAGGTGATTTCCTATATAATATAGAAGTATTAAAAAATCTAAATGACAGAAGGGAACTTATAGTTTCTAGAAGACCAGAAAAAGGAGTGCATGTTAAAGCAGACTACCTATCGTGCAAATATTGTCTACGATTCTACGTGAAAGATGATCTGTGGAGACATGGGCAAAGGTGCAAGTTTTCACCAGATCCTCTTGGTTCAGAACCCGTTACCTTTGATGAAGAAGAAAAGATGCAGCGTAAGATGGTAGCTTCGGGTATGCGGTTACTACATGGAGCAGGGGTAAGATTAGCCAAGGAGAAGGAGATAGGTGCTGAAAAAGAGGAGTTTTATGTACATGTCTTGCATGCGCTTCAAGATGATTCCATTGGAAAGGGGGTCAAAACTGATTCAGGTATCATGATGTTTGGACGGACACAGTTTGAAAGACTTGGTCGACGGCGAGCGGGGGAAGTCAGATACAGAATGAGGCTTCTAGAAAGAATCAAAAGAGAATTAAGATCACTCATCAAAGATGATAACACTGAATTGTCCAAATACTTGTCACCTGATAAATTTGATGCTCTCGTTGAAGCTGTACGTACAACAGTTGGAGTAAGTGAAGAGAGAAGTCTCAATGGGGTTATAATGTTTACAAAGCCTGAATTGGCAAAGAAAACTGGACAGTTGATCTGTAAGTTTGCAGAAATGATTGAAGGAATAATCTCTGTTGACAGAGACAGGGAAAGGCGCCAAGATGTGGCTGATTTCTTGTACCTGTATTCAAAACAGTGGTCCAGTAAGATTGGAAGTATTGCGCACCAAACTTCAATGGAAAGACGATTTAACAAGAAACAGTTGTTGCCTCCTACTGAAGATTTGGTAAAAATACAAAATTTCTTAGACAAGAAGATAAAAGAAGCTGAAAAAGAGTTGTTGAGTGAACCAGGAAAACAAAATTGGAGAGTATTTGCCAATTATTTGCTGACAAAAATTACACTGTTCTTGTTAACACTCTAGAAGCCACATTTTTGGCTTAATTTTGCCAGAATGTTTGTCTTAGTGATAAATAGGTTAAGTTCGAAACTGGGTCATGTCGGGACAAAAACTAGGTCAAATTTAAGCAAGATCTTGTTAACACACTGTAAGCCACATTTTTGGCTTGAGCATGTTGAAACTTTGTCAGAACGTTTGTCTTAGTGATCAATATCTAGGCCAAGTTCGAAACTGGGGTCGAGTTCGGTCAAAACTAGGTCACTGGGTCAAATGGAGGAAAATTTTATTAACATTCAGGTGAGCGATTCAAGGGCCATGATGGCCCTCTTGTTGTAAATGCAGAAATTAGTTTAAATATGTCAGTGTACTAAGATATTGTCACAAATTATGATAAACACAGAACTTTTACATGTTTTTAATTAAGCTTGCATAATCTTGAAATATAACTAGGTAGACATAATAATATTGTTAGAGACCTTAGGTATTGTCATATGAGTTCTAAGAATGCAGTATCATTTTCTGATGTGTTATACAAAAAAACCATTTTTATTAGATCCAGTACCTTTTAAAGAAGATATATATATTTTGGTCAATCATGTTCAAATTTTTTGACTAACCCTTTCCCTTAAAGATAGTTCTGCAGCAGACGACTTCGAACATATTTTGTCAAAACATTGAAAATCTCTATAATTAAATGGATAACCTATGACTTAAAGTGGAAAACAGTGTGGCAAAAAAAGAAATTGCATGTTTCATGCAATTTCTTCTTTTATCACTTTGTTTTCAAAAAACCGTCTGCTGCAGAGGCGTCAGAAGCGTCTATATGAGGAAAAGGGTAAATGTCTATAGAGGAAAAGCTCCTATTGAAACCACTGATTCAGCTTACCCTAAGATCTGGCAAACCCCCAGTGAAGGCAAATGTAACTTTACTTCAGAGAAGAAGTACAGCTTTGGCATCATTGCCATGGATACAAATAAAGCATCAAGTATGGGCTATAGCCCAGGTTGAAAAGAACAAAACTAAAAAGATCATAAAAGAACTAAAACTATAAATATCAACTTGAACATGTTTAAACATTATCAGAATGTTTGTCTTGATGATATGTAGGTCAAATTCGAACATGGGTCATGTTGGGTCAAAAGCTAGGTCACTAGGTCAAATTGAGGTAAAATCTTGTTAACACTGGAGGCTGCATTTTTTGCTACAGCAGTTTGAAATTTTGTCAAAATGTTTGTAATAATGATATATAGGCCAAGTTGGAAACTGGGTCATGTCAGGTCAAAAACTAGGTCAAATTTAAGAAAAATATTGTTAACATTCTGGAAGCCACATTGTCGGTCTGAGTATGTTAAAACTTTGTCATAATGTTTGTTAAAGTGATAGCTATGCCAAGTTCGAATATGGGTCATGTTAGCTCAGTAACTAGGTCACTAGGTCAAATTGAGGTAAAATCTTGTTAACACTATAGAGGCTGCATTGTTTGCTACAGCAGTTTGAAATGTTGTCAAAATGTTTGTTATAATAGCTAGGCCAATTTTGGAATATCATATGGGTCATGTCGGGTCAGAAACTATGTCACTAGGTTAAATTTAGGGAAAAGCTTGTTAACGCTCTAGAAGCCACATTTTGATCATGTTGACACTTTTCCAGAATGTTTGTCTTAGTGATATCTAGGTTATGTTCGAAACTGGGTCATGTCCGGACAAAAACTAGGTCACTAGGTCAAATTTAAGCAAAATCTTGTTAACACACTGTAAGCCACATTTTTGGCTTAAGCATGTTGTTTTAAATTAAGCTTGCATAATCTTGAAATAGAACTAGGTAGACATAATAATATTGTTAGAGACCTTAGGTATTGTCATATATATGTGTTCTAAGGGTGCAGTATCATTTTCTGATTTGTTGTACAAAAAACAATTTTATTAGATCCAGTACCTTTTAAAGAAGATATATATATTTTGGTCAATTATGTTCATATTTTCTAACTTAACCCTTTCCATTAATGACAGTTCTGCAGCAGACGACTTTAAACATATTTTGTCAAAACATTGAAAATCTCTATTATTAAATGGATAACCTATGACTAAAAGTGGAAAACATTGTGGCAAAAAAAGAAATTGCGTGTTTCATGCAATTTCTTCTTTTATCACTTTGTTTTCAAAAAACGGTCTGCTGCAGAGGCGTCTATATGAGGGAAAGGGTTAATGTCTGTAGAGGAAAAGCTCCTATTGAAACCACTGATTCAGCTTTCCCTAAGATCTGGCAAACCACCAGTGAAGGCAGATGTAACTTTACTTCAGAGAAGAAGTACAGCTTTGGCATCATTGCCATGGATGAATATAAAGCATTAAGTATGGGCTATATAGCCCAGGTTGAAAAGAACAAAACTAAAAAGATCATAAAAGAACTAAACCTATAAATATCAACTTGAACATGTTTAAACATTATCAGGATGTTTGTCTTGATGATATGTAGGTCAAATTCGAACATGAGTCATGTCGGGTCAAAAACTAGGTCACTAGGTCAAATTGAGGTAAAATCTTGTTAACACTATAGAGGCTGCATTTTTTGCTACAGCAGTTTGAAATGTTGTCAAAATGTTTGTAATAATGATATATAGGCCAAGTTGGAAACTGGGTCATGTCAGGTCAAAAACTAGGTCAAATTTAAGAAAAATATTGTTAACATTCTGGAAGCCACATTGTCGGTCTGAGTATGTTAAAACTTTGTCATAATGTTTGTTAAAGTGATAGCTATGCCAAGTTCGAATATGGGTCATGTAAGCTCAGTAACTAGGTCACTAGGTCAAATTGAGGTAAAATCTTGTTAACACTATAGAGGCTGCATTTTTTGCTACAGCAGTTTGAAATGTTGTCAAAATGTTTGTAATAATAGCTAGGCCAATTTTGGAATATGGGTCATGTCGGGTCAGAAACTATGTCACTAGGTTAAATTTAGGGAAAAGCTTGTTAACGCTCTAGAAGCCACATTTTGATCATGTTGACACTTTTCCAGAATGTTTGTCTTAGTGATATCTAGGTTATGTTCGAAACTGGGTCATGTCCGGACAAAAACTAGGTCACTAGGTCAAATTTAAGCAAAATCTTGTTAACACACTGTAAGCCACATTTTTGGCTTAAGCATGTTGTTTTAAATTAAGCTTGCATAATCTTGAAATAGAACTAGGTAGACATAATAATATTGTTAGAGACCTTAGGTATTGTCATATATATGTGTTCTAAGGGTGCAGTATCATTTTCTGATTTGTTGTACAAAAAACAATTTTATTAGATCCAGTACCTTTTAAAGAAGATATATATATTTTGGTCAATTATGTTCATATTTTCTAACTTAACCCTTTCCATTAATGACAGTTCTGCAGCAGACGACTTTAAACATATTTTGTCAAAACATTGAAAATCTCTATTATTAAATGGATAACCTATGACTAAAAGTGGAAAACATTGTGGCAAAAAAAGAAATTGCGTGTTTCATGCAATTTCTTCTTTTATCACTTTGTTTTCAAAAAACGGTCTGCTGCAGAGGCGTCTATATGAGGGAAAGGGTTAATGTCTGTAGAGGAAAAGCTCCTATTGAAACCACTGATTCAGCTTTCCCTAAGATCTGGCAAACCACCAGTGAAGGCAGATGTAACTTTACTTCAGAGAAGAAGTACAGCTTTGGCATCATTGCCATGGATGAATATAAAGCATTAAGTATGGGCTATATAGCCCAGGTTGAAAAGAACAAAACTAAAAAGATCATAAAAGAACTAAACCTATAAATATCAACTTGAACATGTTTAAACATTATCAGGATGTTTGTCTTGATGATATGTAGGTCAAATTCGAACATGAGTCATGTCGGGTCAAAAACTAGGTCACTAGGTCAAATTGAGGTAAATCTTGTTAACACTATAGAGGCTGCATTTTTTGCTACAGCAGTTTGAAATGTTGTCAAAATGTTTGTAATAATGATATATAGGCCAAGTTGGAAACTGGGTCATGTCAGGTCAAAAACTAGGTCAAATTTAAGAAATATCTTGTTAACATTCTGGAAGCCACATTATCGGTCTGAGTATGTTAAAACTTTGTCATAAAGTTTGTTAAAGTGATAGCTAGGCCAATTTTGGAATATGGGTCATGTCGGGTCAGAAACTATGTCACTAGGTTAAATTTAGGGAAAAGCTTGTTAACGCTCTAGAAGCCACATTTTGATCATGTTGACACTTTTCCAGAATGTTGGTCTTAGTGATATCTAGGTCATGTTCGAAACTGGGTCATGTCCGGACAAAAACTAGGTCACTAGGTCGAATTTAATCAAAATCTTGTTTACTGTAAGGTTGGTGGAATTGGATCCAGCTGGTTAAGAGTTGTCCATTTGAGATATGATTGCATAACAAATTAAAATGACTTTTGTGTTCAAATAAAACTTGCGTTGTATAACCATTGTCTTCTTGTTAATTTGTCCTGCAATTTGTTTTACAGTGCATGGTTGTGCAGCTGCTCTAATATCAAGTGACATCCAGTGAAAGGGATTTAAGTTGGAAAGTATTACGTCCATATTATCCAGCTGGTGATAAATACATAACTTGAGGGGTAATGTGCAACATGTGTACAAATGTAGATGAATTGATGCAAGCTGCCAAGCAAAGCCATGTAACCTTGGAAAAGGTAACTCGGAACTAGTGCCATAAGCTGCTAGTACTGATGAACCTATCAATCACGTAAAGGAGATATTCAATGTTTTCATTATTAACACAACACGCGTTTTAAGGATTGTCTACAAAAGGTGTAATTGTCAAACCTACGTTTGTTCATTGAATGCTCATTAAACTTGTTCCCTTTTTTAGCCGTAATTATCGTCGGTGGGTAGCTGGTGACCACTGATGGAGGGTCGCTCCTCCTAGGTTTCTAGTCACTCCGTTAGTATAGCTAATTCAGTGGTAATTCGGTCCTCCATAAGGGCCTTGTAGTGGTGCTTAACTTTCGGTTCTAGAACTTTAAATATATTGTCTGACTGTTATATTCGACGTCCCTACACAAGAGAAAGATGCTCTCCAGTCTGTGTAAGGACATGTGTGCCCACTTGGGTGACTCTCACCTAGTATAAGGCGATAATTTACTTTGAGAACAGAAATATTTTCTCTCACATGTTCTAGGGACACTTAGCAGTCCTCACAAAACTACTCTCATAAGAGATAGATGCTCTCCAGTCTGTGTAAAGACATGTGTGCTCACTTGGGTGACTCTCACCTAGTATAAGGCGATAATTTACTATGAGGACAGAAATATTTTCTCTCACATGTTCTAGGGACACTTAGCAGTTCTCACAAAACTACTCTCTCTCTTTCGATGCTCTCCAGTCTGTGGAAGGACATGTGTGCTCACTTGGGTTACTCTCACCTAGTATAAGGCGATACTTTACTATGAGGACAGAAATATTTTCTCTCACATGTACCGGGGACACTTAGCAGTCCTCACAAAACTAATCTCTCTTTTGATGCTCTCCAGTCTGTGTAAGGACATGTGTCCCCACTTGAGTGACTCACCTAGTATAAGGCGATTATTTACTATGAGGACAGAAATATTTTCTCTCACATGTACCAGGGACACTTAGCAGTCCTCACAAAACTACTCTCTCTTTTGATGTTCTCCAGTCTGTGTAAGGACATGTGTCCCCATTTGGGTGACTCTCACCTAGTATAAGCCGATAATTTACTATGAGGACAGAAATATGTTCTCTCACATGTTCCAGGGACACTTAGCAGTCCTCACAAAACTACTTTCTCTTTTGATGCTCTCCAGTCTGTGTAAGGACATGTGTCCCCACTTGGGTGACTCTCACCTAGTATAAGGCGATACTTTACTATGAGGACAAATATTTTCTCTCACATTTTCCAGGGACACTTAGCAGTCCTCACAAAACTACTCTCATGTGGTGTATCAAGGAAAACACATAAAACGATTCGTGATGGTGAAGGGGAGGTGATAAGAAATGACAATAAGAGCGAGAGTTGTGCATAACATGTTCGGAAATGGGTGTCCTCAGATGACGGGTCTGGGTGTATTGTCCTCACTTGACGGGTCACATTAGCTAGAGAGAGAGAGAGAGAGAGAGAGAGAGAGAGAGAGAGAGAGAGAGAGAGAGAGAGAGAGAGAGAGAGAGAGAGAGAGAGAGAGAGAGAGAGAGATAGAGAGAGAGAGAGAGAGAGAGAGAGAAAGAAAGAGAAAAGATAGGGACAAAAACAAAGTGACAGATAGACATACAAAGACAGAGACAGATACATAGACAAAGTGACATATACAGACAGACAGACAGAAATATACAGAGACAGAGCGAGAGAAGAGAGACAGAGGCAGAAAGAGAGAGAGAAACAAAGACAAAGAAACGGAGAGCGAGAGAGAGACATAGATATAGAGAGACACACACAGAGAGAACGTGAGACAGACGGCGAGAGAGAGGCAGACAGACATATATAGACAGAGAAAGACAGACATACTGAAACAGACAGATACAGAGGTAGAGACATAGTGACATATACAGACATGCAGACAGACATATATACAAAGACAGATGGACAGAAGAGAGACATAGACAGAAAGAGAGAGAGAGAGAAACAGACATAGAGAGACATACATGGACGATGAGACAGGGAGTGATAGAGAAACAGATAACAAGACAGACAGAGAGGCAGAGACAGAGAGAGAGAGACAGTTTGAGACAGAGAGCGAGAGACAGACAGACAGACAGACAGACAGACATACAGACAGACAGACATTCATAGAGAGATAGAGAGAGACATATGAAGATAGATAGACAGAGAGACAGAGACAGACAACCTGCAGTCCGTGACAAAACTAACGCCAAAACAGTTATTTAGCCAGTCTCTCTGCAATACATCGGAAACACCGAACGTATACAGCGGAATGGTTTTATTGCATATACTGTATTATAGTTCTGGCAAATGTTGAACGGTTTGACTTGCATTTCGATATATACTGGACAAACCAACTGGCACTGCTTTTCAACAGCATATATATTCCAACGCAGAACAAGTGTACCAGGATTATTTATGAATAAATAAGAACAATAACGTAACAATTCTAACTCGGCACATGTCTATTTGTTTCTCATATATAATACAACTCCCTATTGGGTTTAGGAACAAAGTTCCGATCGATAAATACAGTGAAACAGCAAATAACACAAGTTCTTGTCATTATTGAGTGTGGACTGTCTGTTTTTATATGAGCAGGGTTTCAAGAGACCAACCTCGTGACATGTGTGACCAGTGTACAGATCCGGAATTAACTGCACGCATGCGCTGTTCGCCAGCTACGCACACACTGTTTCAAAAAACTGTTGTCAAACATTGTGAATCTTGATTAAATAATAACGATGCGCAGGTAGATCGTTATCTACAATTGCCATGAATCCAATACGGTTGATTTTCACTCTGATATAGAAATCAAGATGCGTGAATTCCAGAAAGACGTTACTGCATTTCGCATCAAAACATAGTTACGTGTTTCTTCTTTGTCTGTGAAAGATATGTTTGTTTACAGATGAACGCTACTTGATGCTTATCATTGGTTTACAGGTGGGGGACATCAGACGACTTTAGAAGGGTTGTTGTTCATGGTGAGCAATTGAACGTTTTATAAAAATGTTTTCACATCTAGGCAGTAATTGAGCCGTCTCTCGAGAAAAACCAACATTGTGGACTCTGCATCGACCCGGATCAGCCTAAGCATGCCACGCAAGCTAACACGGACAGACACTTTTAGCCTCCTGTGGATTTTCTTTTTCAGGAATCATTACTTTATACATCTATCTCCCCTAAGACGGAATGTGTCGGCCCGTATTAGCGTGCGTGGATTGCGCAGGCTGATCTGGGTCGATACATTACGCTGAGTCCATAATGATGGTTTTCTCGTGGAACGGCTCAAATGTTACTTACATAAAGAGAAAGATAACCACTTATTTGGCGTTGATGTATTCAACATTGTGTCTGCATCAGATGCGTTGTATGCGGGAAAGGGTGAATCCGAAATAAAGAATATAATCAGTTCAAAATGAATACAATTTAGCTGTTCATACGTCGTGTTCCAGATGAAGAGATCCTAAAACGATTATGAAAGTCGCAGTGATCTATCTACGTGTAGATTCATGCACTCCGATCCAAGAGCACGATGTGGGTAGCATTCCATAACTAAATGAACATATCAATCAAACTGCGCCATGGACAATGTAAATGGCTGCTTTTCGTAGAGCAAGTTTGAACATGACTAATTAAAGAAACAACTTGTGAACTGGAGCCTACTGTATAACTGTGTGTATCCACTGTATATTCCTAATTTCGCAGATTATTTAATTTGCATGGATCACTATGATGAAGATTCCGAAGAAGCTTTAAGTAAGATTTTTAGCATCAATATATCTTCAAAGTGTGTAACATATACTTTATGAGCCCGAATATGGGAAAAGGCTAAGTAGAATTAAGTGTACGGTGTTGATTTAGATATACAATGTTCACATATTGCTTATATGTGTCTGTTAAAAGCTTCTGTCGACGTGTGTAGCTGCGAATCACATTAACATCAGACCAATATACTTGGTTGTACGTATATTGGATCTGACTACAACGCATAAAGGGTCGTCTCGATTTGACCTTGTACACACTTAAATCCTCTTGAGCATGTGCTCGGTTTTTTATTTCCAACGAAATAACTCGATACAATAGACACTCGTACTATATACTCGGAGGACTCGACAGTCGTCACTGATCTATATCGGTTTTTGTATAAGGGTTACCCTTTCCATCATATAGACGCCTTCTATCGCATCTGCAGCAGACGGCTTTTTAAAAACATAGTGACAAAAGAAGAAATTGCTCATAACGAGCGATTTCTCCCTTTGCCACAATGTTTTCCACTTTTAGTCATAGGTTATCCATTCAATTATAGAGATTTTCTATTTTTTGACAAAATATCTTCAAAGTCGTCTGCTGCAGAATTGTCGTATGAGCAGAGGGAAAGATTTAATGCCGAATGATTTTGGTTAGCGCAAAGGTCAACCCGAGACGACCTGTATATGACAGTCATCGGATCTATATACGAGCGAACGATGTTTAGGTCTGGTTTTAATGAGGTTTCCGTAACGGGATCTTATCAAGGTAGGTTGACGTATCACACATGGGCTACACTTCTTGTGAGTTTTTGAAAGATGCATTTATGCCTTACATACATGTACGTGTATACGGACATTGAAACCAAGTACTTGTTTGTTTACCCAGGGGTCATGAATAAGTAAACTGTCTACATGATATAATGAAGATAATGTTATAAACGGTGTAAATCCCAATTGAGTTGAATTAAATATATTTAGTTTTAGTTTAAACTTGTTTATTTTACATCGATTAATACGAAACAAGCTTTTATTATTCACGCTCGATGTCTGCTTCCTGGAGATATAACATTTGATTGTGTCCACACATACGGCGCGAGTACTGGTTAAATATGTCGAGTCAAATGTTTTTGCAAGAATCTATACCTAACACAAGAATCGTCTAACAGTCAATTGGTGCTTTGTTAGCACCGTGGTTTCTATTCTGTCGTGTTCATAGAATGTCGAGTTTTAAGGGTTTTGTCGCAGGCAATATATTTCATTCAAATGTTAACAATACTCTTGTGTCATATTCGCCGGTTGATATTATATTGTGATGTGTTGTTTATTAAAATGACTCACTTCAGGGAAAATTGATTTGTCTGCAAATGTCAAATTACTTAATGTGTTCTTTAGCATCAGAAATACTACATGCAAATGTATGACAACGGTACACAATAACTATTATTATTATTATTATTATTATTATTATTATTATTATACCGCAATTTCTATAGCATTTTCATAATGCATATAATGCCCTTACTGTAGATGTTCATGTTGTGTTTAATGCCCTTACTGTAGATGTGCATGTTGTATTTAATGACCTTAATGTAGATGTTCATGTTGTGTTTAATGCCCTTAATGTAGATGTTCATGTTGTGTTTAATGCGCTTGCTGCAAATGTTTATGTTGTGTTTAATGACGATGTGTATGTTGTATATAATGCCCTCACTGTAGATGTTCATGTTGTATGTAATGCCCTTACTGTAGATGTTCATGTTGTGTTTAATGCCCTTACTGTAGATGTTCATGTTGTGTTTAATGACCTTAATGTAGATGTTCATATTGTGTTTAATGCCCTTACAGTAGATGTTCATGTTGTGTTTAATGCCCTTACTGTAGATGTTCATGGTGTGTTTAATGCCCTTACAATAGATGTTCATGTTGTGTTTAATGCCCTTACAGTATATGTTCATGTTGTGTTTAATGACCTTACTGTAGATGTTCATGGTGTGTTTAATGACCTTAATGTAGATGTTCATATTGTACTTAATGCCCTTACAGTAGATGCTCATGTTGTGTTTAATGCCCTTACTTTAGATGTTCATGTTGTGTTTAATGCCCTTACTGTAGATGTTCATGTTGTGTTTAATGATCATACTGTAGATGTTTGGGTTGTGTTTAATGCCATTACTGTAGATGTTCATGTTGTGTTTATTGACTGTAATGTAGATGTTTGTGTTGTATGTAATGCCCTTACTGTAGATGTTCATGGTGTGTTTAATGACAATACTGTAGATGTTTGTGGTGTATGTTATACTCTTACTGTATATGTTCATGTTGTGTTTAATGCCCTTACTGTAGATGTGCATGTTGTGTTTAATGACCATACTGTAGATGTTTGTGTTGTATATAATGCCCTTACTGTAGATTTTCATGGTGTGTTTAATGCCCTTACTGTATATGTTCATGTTGTGTTTAATTACCATACTGTAGATATTCATGGTGTGTTTAATGACCATACTGTAGATGTTTGTTTTGTGTGTAATGCCCTTACTGTAGATGTTCGTGTTGTGTTTAATGCCTTTACTGTAGATGTTCATGTTGTGTTGAATGCCCTTACTTTAAATGTTCATGTTGTGTTTAATGCCCTTACTGTAGATGTTCATGTTGTGTTTAATGACTATAGTGTAGATGTTTGTGTTGTATATAATGCCCATACTGTAGATGTTCATGTTGTGTTTAATGCCCTTACAGTAGATGTTCATGTTGTGTTTAATGACCATACTGTATATATTCATGGTGTGTTTAATGACCATACTGTAGATGTTTGTTTTGTGTGTTGTGCCCTTCCTGTAGATGTTCGTGTTGTGTTTAATGCCTTTACTGTAGATGTTCATGTTGTGTTTAATGCCCTTACTTTAAATGTTCATGTTGTGTTTAATGCCCTTACTGTAGATGTTCATGTTGTGTTTAATGACTATAGTGTAGATGTTTGTGTTGTATATAATGCCCATACTGTAGATGTTCATGTTGTGTTTAATGCCCTTACAGTAGATGTTCATGTTGTGTTTAATGACCATACTGTATATATTCATGGTGTGTTTAATGACCATACTGTAGATGTTTGTTTTGTGTGTTGTGCCCTTCCTGTAGATGTTCGTGTTGTGTTTAATGCCTTTACTGTAGATGTTCATGTTGTGTTTAATGCCCTTACTTTAAATGTTCATGTTGTGTTTAATGCCCATACTGTAGATGTTCATGTTGTGTTTAATGCCCTTACTGTATATATTTGTGTTGTATGTAATACCCTTACTGTATATGTTTATGGTGTCTTTAATGCCCTTACTGTAGATGTTCATGTTGTGTTTATATGCCCTTACTGTATATATTCAGGTTGTGTGTGTAATGCCCTTACTGTAGATGTTCATGTTGTGTTTAATGCCCTTACTGTATATGTTTGTGTTGTATGTAATGTCCTTACTGCAGATATTCAACTTGTGTGTATGCCCTTACTGAAGACGTTTGCGTTATGTTCAATGCCCTTACTGTAGATGTTTGTGTTGTGTCTAATGCCTTTACTGTAGATGGTTGTGGTGTGTTTAATGCCCTTACTGTAGATGTTTGTGTAATGTGTATTACCCTTACTGTATATGGTTGTGTTGTATTTAATGCCTTTACTGTATATGTTAATGCTGTGGTAATGACCATACTGTAGATGTTTGTGTTGTTTTTAAATGTCCTTACTGTAGATGTTTAATGCCCTTTAGGTAGATGTTTGTGATGTGTTTAATGTCCTTACTTTAGATGTTTAATGCCATTCAGATATATGTTTGTGTTTAATGTACTTACTGTAAATTGTTGTCTCGTTGTTAATGCCCTTACTGTAGATGTTCCGTGTTGTGTCTCAATGCCCTTACTGTAGATGTTCCTTGTTATGTTTCAATGCCATTACTGTATATGTTCCGTGTTGTGTTTCAATGCCCTTACTGTAGATGTTCCGTGTTATGTTTCAATGCCATTACTGTATATGTTCCGTGTTGTGTTTCAATGCCCTTACTGTAGACGTTCCGTGTTGTGTGTAATGCCTTTACTGCCGTTGTTCGTGTTGTGTTGTATGACATATTTGAGGACAAATACATGCTAGGGTCGACTAGATTATAGATAAGAGGCTTGCTGGGTGAAATGAAGACGAAACACCACTATTATCAACCGACCGCGTGTGACTTGTGATTATTCCATGCGCATCTAATGTTACACATAGCGACAAGCAAAATGAAAGAAAAAATTTAAGTTGCATCTCCGCGCTGTGTAATCAAGACCTTTCATTCACCAATCTAGTCTTACAAGTATCCCGAAAGTGCGTGTGCAACCGTAACCTAAATTACTAAATTGATCGTAAATGCAATCAACTTAAAAACTAATAAAACTGTTTTATGTGTACTGGCTTATATCATGATTATTATCCCTTCTCTGTTGAGAAACACAAACTTCAGGATACGAAAACAAGGCTGATCTCTGAACTACTTTACTAGTAAGTGCCGCTCCCCGCATGACTAAGTCAATATGTGCAAAAATGTTATCGTTCGAATTTAACGACCTATTTAGTCAGCACAGTCAAATAATCTGTGCAAAAGGCAATCGTTTGATCTATTTACTCAGCAATGAAACAAAACATCTGGCCAAGCCTTTCACTGGTTCAAGTCTGCATAAAGTGTCTAGAGAAAGTGATAAGTTGTTAGACCACAATGGTAAACATTCTTAGTCAAGTGTTGAAAGTCTCTAGAGAAAGTGATAAGTTGTGAGACTACAATGGTAAACATTCTTAGTCAAGTGTTGACCATATATTTAACTCTCTCAAGATCTGCAGCAGACAACTGTTGAAAACAGTGTTGCAAAATTCGAACTTATGTAATGAGCACATAACATGTTCCGATTTTTCTGAACTGATTCGCATAGGCAAATAAGGATAGACAGCTGAAAGTAAACAACATAATAATGTACAAATAACTCAACCGAACTGACTCATTATCATCTCAATATCGACAATTATCACCCACCTTTAACATCGACGTCGCATCGGTCAATATTATTAAATAGGTTTTTCTGGAAAATCCTTGAGTCTTTCATTAAATCCAGGAGCTCTCCTTGTAAATAGAAACCACACATGCACAAACAACTCGAAGCAAAACAATCAGAAACAGCAGAAACGATCCTTCGACACTAATCCGCATACAAACTCCATGTTAAAATTGGCAAAACCGACCACTGCTACCCCATGGAAAAATGGCCGCACGATGCCGTAAAAAATCGAAGACGTGAAAATTGTTTTATCTGTTATGTCGACAAATTGTCACCTCTTATTATTTTCTGTGTCACTTATGCGGCACTGCAATGTGTATTGAAGTACCAAATTGATGATCTACTAGTCAATATTCTGTAAATAACCATGTGTAAAATATCTCCAGTTCGGATACGGGACCGAAATCGGATTTCCCTACGCGTATGGGTTTGTGTTATGAATGAATGGGTGAAGGGTTCAGCGAAATTTCTAGACAGACGGCGGACATAATTCTCTTGATCAATACAGTCATTGACAAAATGTACGAGATGTAGCTTCCGCATATCCTTTACGCATTCCTATTGATACAAACAAGTATTATTTAATGGATTCCATTTAAACATGAAAGTACACCATTTGATATCGACGAATTAGGCATTTGATACAAACTGAAATAAATCAAATTGGTCAGCATTGACGCTGAAGAAATAATGCAGTAGTCGGAAGACTATTTGCAGTGTGATTTGTAAGGGTTAGACTGGATTTAGAACCTTATGCTAAAGAAGTTTAGCAAAGCATTAAAATGCCTTATTCTCCTTGTATATAATAGCTTTTAATTGGTGTCTGAACATAAATGAATTATAAAGAGTGTACTTTGTAATTCAGTAAACCATTGTGTAGGGCCTACTTTTAATCTACATTGCAGAGTAATGTCATTTACAAGACTAACCTAAACTTTAGGATTTACCAGTAATGTACTGAGACAGTGACACCGAAACAACTTTTATCAGGGCAGAAGATGTAGATAATCAAGCACTTTTTCGCATACACAGTTAGCAGAATATTAACTCCTTTCCAGACATTCATACGCAATTTGTATACTTTTAAGGAAAATGTCGAAATAATTGATATGAAGAAATGCGAACTTAAGTAATGCTGAAATAGTATGAACATGGTCGTTGTTGACACAAACTAAAGTACAATTCACGACTGTAGAAGACGGAAACATCTAAAGTACAATTCACGACTGTAGAAACTTGACTGTAGAAGACGCCAACAATTCAAGTTTAATTCACGACTGTAGAACACGACTGAAGAGGACGACAACAACTAAAGTACAATTCACGACTGTAGAAACATGACTGTAGAACACGACAACAACTAAAGTTCAACTCACGACTGTAGAACACCACTGTAGACGACTGTAGAAGACGCCAACAACTAAAGTACAATTCATGAATGTAGAAACATGACTGTAGAAGACGCAAACAACTTAAGTTTAATTCAGAACTGTAGAACATGACTGTAGAAGACGCCAAAAAATAAATTTTAATTCACGACTGTAGAACATGACTGTAGAAGAGGCCACACGACTGTAGAAGACGGAAACATATAAAGTACAATTCACGACTGTAGAAACACGGCTGTAGAACACAAAACATCTAGAGTACAATTCACAACTGTAGAAGACGGAAACAACTAAAGTACAATTCACAACTGTACAAGACGGAAACATCTAAAGTACAATTTACAACTGTAGAAGACGCCAACAACTAAAGTACAAATCACAACTGTAGAAGACAGAAACATCTAAAGTACAATTCACGACTGTAGAAACATGACTGTAGAAGACGCCAACAACTGAAATTTAATTCACGACTGTAGAATACGACTGTAGAACACGACAACAACTAAAGTACAATGTTCGACTGTAGAAGACTACAACAACTAAAGTACAATGTTCGACTGTAGAACACGACAATACCTAAAGTACAATGTTCGACTGTAGAACACGACAACAACTAAAGTACAATGTTCGACTGTAGAACACGACAACAACTAAAGTACAATGTTCGACTGTAGAACACGACAACAACTAAAGTACAATGTTCGACTGTAGAACACGATAACAACTAAAGTACAATGTTCGACTGTAGAATTAAAGTACAATTCACGACAATTTTTCTACAAACGATTGCACTGGTCATATTTTTAATAAAAACAACTCTTATACCAAAGATAATATGTTTGTCCACATCGTATACATGGGAATGCGGTGAATATATGATTCAAAGTTGTCCTCTACATACATGTTTTTGTTAAAGGTGAAACAGGGTAAATGATGATCACCCAAACCAAATGAAACTTACTTGTATTTACTGTCGACATCCAGGTTACTGCCAAAGTCATTGTTAATAGTTGATACGATGTCTTCTGATGGCTGGTCAAGAACAACGACTGCCATTTTGTATCAGTCCGCCTTTTGGGATATTTTCTAATGTGAATGTTTGACCTGTAAAAAAACGAAATCATCTTTTGGTTTATAAGAGTAAAAACATATAACAATTTAAGTTGTGTAGGAACTACATGTTAAGGATTTGTCAGTGAATATAAAATGGTCTGTAAGTTCTACGCATCTGAACTCTAAACCATGGTGTATTCACTGTAAGTTATACGCATATAAACTCTAAACCATGGTGTATTCACTGTAAGTTCTACGCATCTGAAATCTTAACCATGGTGTATTCACCGAAACATCAACACACCGTGAAATAGGTTCAGTCAATGATATAATCACAATGTGCGTTAGTCTTCTTTTTTTAAATAAACGTTATTTTTTGTTGAAATGCAATTCCTTTTGTTTTTGTTCCCAACGGTTACCATGAACTAGATAGATATTGAAGAAAATAACACAAATAGGTTTCAATATCAATGGACTGATGCGCGATAATCATTTCCTATGAACAAAGCGATGATTACCGCGATCATTTCGATCAAACAAAATGTACTTGAACATTCTTATGAAGTTTGTCTTTTACTTAACACATTACGTATACATTGCCTATATTAAAATGTCTTACTATTCCGTGCTATGACATGTCAATACCTTAACTCCTGACACACACGTTAATAAATCTTTAAACAAGATAAAGATTCGTCTGTTTGGAATTACATATACATGTACCCTATCAGAACATTTTATCGATGCTGTGAACGTTATTATTAACGCCGCGTGGAAGCGCGGCTTCAGTATGGGATAGGTTTTAATTTTTTACCATGGGGTGACGTAATCGAAAAGGGAACAACCAACATTATTATTGTTAAGAAAAACTCTGTTATAAATACGTTTGAAAAAAACAACCTTTATGAATGAATAAGTTGTATTAACTGATTGCGAAGCACGAGGGCATAAACACATTTTAAGGGCGTCCGCAGATGTTCACGCCCGAGAAAATGTGTATTTTCGCTATTATTGCATAAAATAAGACCAAACATCCAATATATATAGTCCGTTGTAACGTTCAGATTTACGATAACCGCTGATATGACCCCATTCGACGTTATAAAATAAACAATTTATGTTTTACATATCCACGAACCGGTCCTACATCAAGCTCGACACGGGTCGAATTAAATAAATGGTTTTGGGTTATATTACGCTCTTTAGCTGTGAGTCTATTTATTGCATGTTACCGATAATTGAGTTAAAAAAGCTGATATTATAATATTGTTTTATCACATAAATACCCTTATTTTCAAGTTGAGAACAAATCACGGAACAACGTTATCATACACGTGTGATAACAAAAACACGTCATACACGCGACTACTGATGACGTCATTTTGACCTTTATCTTTTTCTTCTTATTGAAAAATGATGAGGACTACTTTTTTATGCGGTGAATCACAAGTTCTTATGAAGAATATGTTATTCGGTCTTTGTTTTGATGTTGTCAATATTTTTCATTAAAACACACTGTTTAGGTGATAAAAAGAATCCATCACTCGTATTTCTTTGGAGAAGATTTCTTAAATTCGTCTCGAAAAAGAGAGTTATTAACCTCGCCAAGAGGCTCGGTTAATAACCGTCTTTTTCTAGACTCATTTAAGAAATCTTGATCTCCAAAGAAAACTCATGATGGATCCTATATTTATGTGTGTAAGGAATTAAGTGCCAATGAAAATGAAATGAAAAACGAATTAATACTAGGAATTTTAAAAATACTGGGACCGAATACTAGGAAAATGACGTCACGTTAGCGGTTTGACGTCATAGCGCTAGTCATTTGGCGCCAAAACCCGTAAATTTCATCTAGACATATGTGACCAGCCATGAGATTTTTGGTCCAAATGAGGTATATTGACGAAAATGAGTTATGACCATTTTTAGTAACCTACATATGTGTAGAGTTAAAAAGTTGAAACATTTTTTGAAAATTCTTATTTTTAGCGAAAATATACATTCTTTTGTCTAATCACTATAACAACAATTGTATCAGATAATCAATGTTTATTACCAGTAATTGGAAAGTAATTGAACAGTTTTAAAGTTTATTAAAATCAAACTTAAATCCACATAATTTTATTTTAAAGTGTAGAAATATGTTAGTGCACTTCAATGTCATTGTAAGATATCAATCATTCATGGTTACCATGGTTACCATGATAAAAAAAATACACTTTTGAGAAATAATTTTTTGTCATGATTTCAAATGTTTCATGCACTATTATGTAAGTGCATTTCAATGTCATTGTGCAAAATATCAATCATTCATGGTTACCATGGTTACCATGATAAAAAATATACACTTTTGAGAAATATCTTTTTGTCATGATTTCAAATGATTCATGCACTACTATGTAAGTGCATTTCAATGTCATTGAGTAAGATAGTTATAACCTTTTCGTTTGATAACTTTCTAAATTGCTTTTTATTTGAATTACATGTTTAAAAATAAATCACACAGGAAAAATATATTTTAAACAAGAAGGCCATGATGGCCCTAGTTCGCCTGAACTAAGCAATGTAATGCAATGCAAAACACATCAAGACAATTATTTAATAAATAACAAGAGCTGTTGGAGGACAGCGCGCTCGACTATTCCACCACTTATTTAAGTTACTGAGATAATGGACTCTAATGTAGTTGCATGCAAAACATTAACCACAATTTCTTAGTGGGTGATAATTTGCATTATATGCAGGATAGTGTTATTTAACATGATTATTTTCATAGGTGTGATGGTTAGATAGGGTTGTATAACCTTTCAATGGAATGCATCAAGTAGTTACTAAGATATGGACTCTTAATGTAGTTGCACGCAAACCTTTAACCATAATTTATAAGTTTAAAAAGGGCAACAATTTGCACCATATACAGGATTGAGTTATCTTAATTGGTTGTGCACTTGGGAAAGGTTGTATGAAGTTTCAATACAATTTTTCAAGTTGTTACTGAGATTACACTCTAAATGTAGTTGCAAAACTTTAACCAGAATTTCTAAGTCGAAAAAGGTCCATAACTTGCATAAAATGCTGGATAGAGTAATCATACTTGATTGTTTACATAGATGTGATGGTTGGTAAGGGCTGTATAAAGTTTCAATGCAATGCATCAAGTAGTTACTAAGAGATGGTCTCTTTATGTAGTTGCATGCAAAACTTTAACCAGAATTTATAAGTCCAAAAAGGCCATAACTTGCATAAAATGCAGGATAGAGTTATCATACTTGATAATCTACACAGGTGTGATAGTTGGGTAGGGTTGTAGAAAGTTTCAATGCAAAGCATCAAGTAAATACTGAGATATGGACTCTTAATTTAGTTGCATGCAAAACTTTAACCAGAATTTCTAAGTAAAAAAAATGCCATAAAATGCAGGATAAAGTTATCTAGGTGTGATAGTTGAGTAGGGTTGTATAAAGGTTCAATGCAATGCATCGAGTATATACTGAGACATGGACTCTTAATTTAGTTGCACGCAAAACTTTAACCAGTATTTCTAAGTAAAAAAAGGGCCATAACTTGCATAAAATGCAGGATAGAGTTATCTAACTTAATAATCTACATAGGTGTGATAGTTGGGTAGTGCTGTATAAAGTTTCAATGCAATGCATCAATTAAATACTGAGATATGGACTCTTACTTTAGTTGCACGCAAAACTTTAACCAGAATTTCTAAGTAAAAAAGGGCCATAACTTGCATAATATGCAGGATAGAGTTATCTAACTTAATAATCTACATTGGTGTGATAGTTTGGTAGGGTTGTAGAAAGTTTCAATTCAATACATGTAGTATTTAAGAACTTGCATGCAAAACCTTAACCAAAGTGTGACGTGGACACCGACGCCGACGCCAGGGTGAGTAGTATAGCTCTCATATTCTTCGAATAGTCAAGCTAAAAATGCAACCTCCAGAGTGTTAACAAGATTTTACTTCATTTGGCCTAGTGATTTATATTCTTTTACCTGATATGACCCATATTCCAACATGGACTAGATATCATAAAAGACAAACATTCTGACAAAGTTTCAACTTGCTCAATGTAAAAATGCTGCCTCCGGAGATTGAACAATATTATACAATTATGGACTTTTCAGCTGTTATACATGATGTGATATGCACCAAAAAAAAACCATTTTTGACCGAGGCGATAGCCGAGGTCAATAATGATTTTTTGGGTACATATCAACTTCAATTTGGCCTAGTGACCTAGTTCTTGACCAGGCTTGAACCATATTCAAACTTGTTTCTGACCCAATATGATCCATATTAGGACTTGACCTAGATATCATTAATACAAAAATTATGACCAAATTCAAAACAGCTGAAGCAAAAAATGCAGCCTCCAAAGTGTTTTTGACCCAGCTTGACCCATATTCGAACTTGGTCTAGATATTATTTAGATAACAATTTTGACCAAATTTCAAGCTGCTGTAGCAAAAAATTGCGGCTATCAGTGTAAACAAGATTTTCCTTCAATTTGGCCTAGTGACCTTGTTTCTGCCCTAATATGACCCATATTCGAACATGACCTAGATATTACTATATTACTAATACAAACATTCTGACAAAATTTCAAATTGTTGATGCAAAAATTGCGGCCACTAGAGTGTTAACAATATTTTCTTAAATTTGTCCTATTGACCTACTCTTTGACTCGACATGACCCATTTTCGAACTTGACTTACATATCATCAAGACAAACATTCTGATAAAGATTCAACATGCTCAAGTTGAAAATGTGGCCTCTAGAGAGTGTTAACAAGATTTCCTTTCAATTTGACCTAGTAACCAACATTTTGACCCGTTTCGAACTTGTCCAAGATTTGATGGAGATGAACGTTCTAATAAACTTTCATGAAGATCGTGTGGAAAATGTAGCCTGTAGAGTGTTAACAAGGCAAATGGTGAAGCCGGAAGACGGCCAGACGCCGGACAAAATGTGATCACAAAAGCTCACCTTGCTTTTCGTGCACTGGTGAGCTAAAAAGATAAAATGTAAAGATAAAAACGTTTGCCATTTGTTAACCCTTTCCCATATACAAAAAAATCTGTATCAGAATTTTAAAAAACTCCGTGTTGGCAGCACTATGAAAATTCAATGGAAATGAAAGTATAATAATTCAATAAAGTTGAAATTAATGATGTGACCTCTAGGCAAGAGAACTTGCTTATTATGAGCAATTTTCTTTTTTGCTACAATTTGTACACAACTCTTCAGAGGCTTAAGAAAACGTCTGTAATTGGGAAAGGCTTTAAATAGAAATAAACTCAAAGGAAAACAGCAAACGGGTTCTAAATTATAGAATATATACATGTATAAACCTCGTCCGATATTATCCTTTTACGGTTTATTTATTTTATATATTATAATGACCGCACACAACTGCTATTTTTCAAGTATTGAAACATGATTAACTATGTGGAAATAAATCCAAGTTCATATACATGATAAGGAAGATCTTCACATTGGATGGCTGTCACAATCAATCAAGAGCATAAGCTTGTGTATGCAATGGACAGGCAAATGATATTGGTACATTACGTCAACTTTAACTAAAGATATTGAACATTATTACTGTTTTCTTATTTTCAGTAACGGTGACCGTCACGGTCTGATTGAAGATATTCATAATATGTTGAAGTACATTATGTTTTTATTGTTTCTGAAAAATTTGAAATCAATGTAACAAACAAGAGAGCCATGAGGCCCTGGATCGCTCTGACACCTGAAAATGATCTATTTAAGAATCTTTTAGCGCCAATGGCAATATCATCAAGACCAACTTTCTGACAAAATTTCAAGCTGCTCAAGTCAAAAATGCTATCTCTATAGTGTTAACAAGATTGTTCTACAATTTGGCCTAGTAACCTATCTTTTGACCTGACCTGACCCCTATTCGAACTTGGCTTAGATATCCTGAATACAAATATTCTGACAAAGTTTCAACATGCTCAAGCCAAGAATGCGGCTTCCAGAGTGTTAACAAGCTTGTTCTTCAATTTGGCTGAGTGACCTACTTTTTAACAGACATGACCAATATTCGAACTTGGGCTACCTATCATCAAGACAAACATTCTGATAAAGTTTCAACAAGCTCAAATTAAAAATGCAGCATCCAGAGAGTAAACAAGATTTTCCTTCAATTTGGCCTAGTCTCTGATCCAATATGACCCATATTCGAACTTGACTTAGATATCATTCAGACAAACATTCTGAAAATATTTCAAACTGCTGAAGCAAAAAATGTGGCCACCAGAGTGTTAACAAGATTTTCTCTCAATTTGGCCTAGTGACCTAGTTATGGACCTGGCATATCCCATATTTGAACTTGGCCTAGATATCATTAAGATAAACATTCTGACCAAATTTCAAACTGCTGAAGCAAAAATTGCGACCGCTATAGTGTTAGCAAGATTTTCCTTCAATTTAGCCTAGTGACCTGGTTTTTAACCCTACATGACCTATATTCGAACTTGGCCTAGATAAGACAAACACTCTGACAAACATGCTCAAGTTAAAATGCGGCTTCCAGAGTGTTAACACGATTTTCATTTAATTCAATCTAGCAACCTAGTTTGTGACCCCACATGACCCAGTTTCATGACCCAGTTTCGAACTTGACCTAGATTTGATTGGATGCAAAATGTTGCCTCTAGAGTGTTAACAAGCAAATGTTGACAACGTACAAAAGGCAATCACAATAACTCGTCTAAGAAATTAGATGAACAAGTTTTCAAAGTATTACGTTTGATAGTTTCCATGTAAGTGACTTAAACGCAAAACTTAACCAACTATGTCCAAAATCAACCAAAATACATAAAAATTGATGTTTTTTACCTAAAAATACAGATCAAACTCAGCATCTTTAGCATATCATGTGAAGAAGGGTATTAGATAAACAAGATTTCCAAGTTTCAAAGTATTATGTTTGATAGTTTCCATGTAAGTGACCTAAACGCAAAACTTAACCAACTTTTAACTTCCAATACTCAAAATCAATCAAAATTGATGTTTTTATCCCAAACAAGAGTGCCAAATGTCACAAAATACGCCTGTCCTGTTTTTTTGAGACCAATTAAGTATAGTGATAATTGGTTGTACATCAGGCAAATTTGGAGAGCAGACACTGTTAGTACAGTTTTGGCCATTTTGCGGGACATAAGTGTGTAGTGACTAAGATAACATGGTAAGTTATCAAACTTGTCCAAGATATTATGCCAATACACATTCTGACCAAATTTGGTGATGATTGGACAAAGGCTTCTAAAGTTATTGAGCTGACAAGACCAATTTTAGGTAATTTCTATAATTAAAGGGCAATAACTCTCGATTGACTAAAGCAATATGGCTAGTTATCGAACTTGTCCGAGATATTATGCCAAAACACATTCTGAATAAATTTGGTGAAGATTTGACAAAGGCTTCTAAAGTTATTGAGCTGACAATCCCAATTTTAGGTAATTTCTTTAATAAAAGGGCGATAACTCTTGATTGACTAAAGTGATATGGCTAGTTATCAAACTTGTTCGAGATATTTTTGCCAATACACATTCTGACCAAATTTGGTGATGATTGTACAAAGGCTTCTAAAGTTGTTGAGCTGACAACATACTGGACAATGCCCGCACGTACGCCGCAGGTAAAACTATAATACGATCCGTTTTTTCAAAAAACGGGCGTACAAAAACAGGATACACTCAGCATCTTTAGCATACATTGTGAAGAAGGGTATTAGATGAACAAGTTTTCCAAGTTTCAAAGTATTAGGTTTGATAGTTTCCATTTAAGAGACCAAAAAGCAAAATTTAACCAACTACAATATGTATGTCTAATTCTCAAAATCTACCAAAATACATCAAAATTGATGTTTTTTACCCCAAAAAACAGACCACACTCAGCATACAATGTGAAGAAGTGTATTAGATGAACACGATTTCCAAGTTTCCAAGTTTTTAGTTTGATTGTTTCTATGTAAGTTACCTAAACGTAAAACGAAACCAAAAATTAGTTTCTAATCCAATATGACCCATATTCGAACTTGATATAAATATCAGTGATCTAGTTTTTGCCCCCAACATGACCTATTTTCGAACTTGGCCTAGATATCACTAGGACAAACATTCTGACAAAGTTTCAACATGCTCAATCTTAAAATGCGGCTTCCAGAGTATCAACAAGATTTTCATTTAATTTGATCTAGTGACCCCACATGACCCAGTTTTGAACTTTGCATAGATTTGATAGAGATGTATGTTATGATAAACTTTCATGATGATTGGATGCAAAATGTTACCAAGCAACTGTTGACGACAAATGACGAACGACGGACAAAAGGCTATTACAATTACTCACCTTGAGCACTTCGTGCTCTGGTGAGCTAAAAAGCAGACGAGTTAAAAAGGCAGTGATTCAAGCCAGGGTCCAAACAAACTAGAACTATCACTGAAGATGATAAATACCCCCAAAACAGCCCCTTGACCTTCACCATAACTTAATAAGTAAAAGAGCCATAACTCTGTTAAATAACATGTAATTGTATGACCTTTAGGGTATTCACATCTCTTGGTTTAGAAGCTTCATGTAAAATTTTATTGAATTCCACACAGTGGTTTGTAAGAAACAAAATATGGCCGGACAAAATATGGCTTCCAACCGAAATACCGATAGGTAGTCCTATCAAACAGTACTCATTTGGACCTTTGACCATGAAATTGACCTTTTGAGGTACAAGCCACCTCATCATGGTGAACATGTGTGCCCAGTAACTTGAGAATCCTATAATGCATGGTTGAGACGCGGACCGGACAAGGTAGTCCTATCAAACAGTACTCATTTTGACCTTTGACCTCTGAGTGTGACCTTGACATTTGAGGTACAGGCCTGGGTCTTGTGTGCGACACGCCGCCTCATCATTGTGAACGTTGTGCCAAGATCTTTCAAATCCTATGATGCATGGTTAAGATGCGGGCCGGACAAGGTTAGGTGGGACTGACAGACACATACAGACGGACAGACGTAACAGGCCTCTGTAAAATAACATGCAATTGTAAGACCTTCCGGGTATGCACATCTCCTCTTGGTATAGAAGCTTCATGTAAAATCGTATTTAACTAAACACAGTGGTTTGTAAGAAATAGGCCGGACAAAATATGGCTTGCGACCGACCGACCGACAGAAAGACAAACCGACCAACACAGTGACTCCTATATACCCCCCCAAAACTTTGTTTTTTTGGGGTATACCGTAATAATAGGCAAACTATTAACATATTTAAATTAAAATTTAGGATTTTTTTGAAAGGCTCTTTGATGGTTTAGGGACAGCTGGTCTGGGGCAGGCACTGTTGCTGTTGTGACATAGAGGTCCAACTTCCTCATACAGGTACCACTGTCTCTCCTCTGTCATGCCTGGCACCTGCAGTCTATCAGGGAAGTCCTCTCCAACTGTGACTCCTGCTTTTAGAATATCGACAGTAACCTCAGGATCTGTGGCATAGGGGCGCACAAACACAACCCCTGGACGATCAGAAGACATTCTGAAAAACAGGTTACAGATAAGAACAAGAGTTGTTGGAGGACAATATAGCTCGCCTATCAGGGATATCGTCTATCAGGGCCTACTTCAGAACAGTTATAGCATGGGTATAAAGTCCAAAATCCAAAAGTGGAATAATTTAAATTGAATTTACAAAAGAAAGACAAGAATTACGCGTAATTAAATGTCTCACTGTGTCCCCTGCTTTGACTATCAAGGCAAGTGTAAAAGACAAAAAGTAAACAAAACTCTAACATTGAGCTAAACACAATTATTTTTAAACAAGAAATAATAAAAAAAAAAAAAAAATACAAGAAATTTAAAAAAAAAAATTGAGCTGAACACAAAGTTCCAAAATTCAAGGAAAAAAAAAAAAAAAAATGAAATTAATCCAACAAAATATGAAGAAGCTATGCCCAATTTTCAAAATCCAGCAAAAAAAAAATGTTTTACCCCAAAAAATATGAAAGCCCTAGAACCAGTACTTATTGAGAAAAAAAAAATTCGAAACTTTAACGTTGAGCTAAACGCAAAATTGAAAAATACAAGAAAAGAAAAAGAAAAAAATCCAAATGTTTGAAAAAAATCCATTCCAGAGTTATGGGACTTGACATACAAGGTCCCCTAATGACCCTGAATAAGTGTGTGAAGTTTGAAAGCAACAGCATACACAGTGTCTGAGAAAAGGCCTTGCACGCAAAGGTTTGACCAAATTTCTAAGTCCAAAAAGGGGCACAATTCAGTCAAAATCCATTCCAGAGTTATGGGACTTGACATACAAGGTCCCCTAATGATCCTGAATAAGTGTGTGAAGTTTCAAAGCAACAGCATACAGTGTCTGAGAAAAGGCCTTGCACGCAAAGGTTTGACCAAATTTCTAAGTCGAAAAAGGGGCACAATTCAGTCAAAATCAATTCCAGAGTTATGGGACTTGACATACAAGGTCCCATAATGACCCTGAATAAGTGTGTGAAGTTTGAAAGCAACAGCATACACAGTGTCTGAGAAAAGGCCTTGCATGCAAAGGTTTGACCAAATTTCTAAGTCCAAAAAGGGGCACAATTCAGTCAAAATCCATTCAAGAGTTATGGGACTTGACATACAAGGTCCCCTAATGATCCTGAATAAGTGTGTGAAGTTTCAAAGCAACAGCATACACAGTGTCTGAGAAAAGGCCTTGCACGCAAAGGTTTGACCAAATTTCTAAGTCCAAAAAGGGGCACAATTCAGTCAAAATCAATTCCAGAGTTATGGGACTTGACATACAAGGTCCCCTAATGACCCTGAATAAGTGTGTGAAGTTTGAAAGCCACAGCATACACAGTGTCTGAGAAAAGGCCTTGCATGCAAAGGTTTGACCAAATTTCTAAGTCCAAAAAGGGGCACAATTCAGTCAAAATCCATTCCAGAGTTATGGGACTTGACATACAAGGTCCCCTAATGATCCTGAATAAGTGTGTGAAGTTTCAAAGCAACAGCATACACAGTGTCTGAGAAAAGGCCTTGCACGCAAAGGTTTGACCAAGCTGGCAACGCGGACGCCAACGCCAACGCCGGGGTGATAACATAAGCTCCCCTATTTCTTCGAATAGGCGAGCTAAAAAGTATTTCATTATAACATCAGGCCATACATGTACAACAATATATATAAAGGGGTATTTTTATTTAACAGATACAATTTGTGCAGTATTTATTGTTTTAGTGCAGGTATGTATTCATTAAAACAATTATGTTATGACTGTAGCATCAAATGTGTGACAAGATGTTCTTGTTTGAAACTGATATAATATAACACAAACCTGAAGTGGTGGTATTTCTTTAGACTGGGAATAGGCCTGAAAAGCTTCTTTAAAAAAGAAACCCAGTCAAAGAAAATAACTGGCTTGTTTGGGTCATCTACCAATTGTGGGATGTTATGCCCATTTCTGGAAGACTCTGTCACAGTCCTGGCAATATCCTCTGGGGTCTCCACTGTGGAGTGTCTCCATCTTACCTGAAGAAGAGGCGATGCTTTAAAATGGTGATAACAATAATGGATACAGACTTCATTACAGCCAAAAGTGTTTACCCTTAACCTCATGTAGGCATTTTAAAACACATCTGCAGCAGACAACCTTTGAAAACATTGTGGGAAAATGTGAAAATGCTCATAATGAATAATTATTTTTTTTGCCACACTGTTTCCAACATAATTCAATGATTGGTTATCCATTTGTAAAGAGTTTCAATATTCTTGACTAAATGTTTTTAATGTTTTGAAGTTTTCTGCTGCAGATTTGCTATGTGTGTGAAAGGTTTAATAAGATTAACATTACAACTGTTCTTCTAAAGTACTGCAAAAAGGTCAGGTGCTCTTATGTTGTTGTCTTTTAAATACATGTTGTCAACATTTATACTACCTACACTATTCAAATGTTGTTAAATTAAGTTAAAAGATATAAACAACACCTTTGTAGCCATGCCCCCTGGTGGCCATGTTTTTGACCAACCACCATGGCTTAAAGGAATCTTGTAGAGTGTCACCCAAGGAATGTTTCTGCAAAATTATTTGAATATCAGTCTGACACTTTTAGAGGAGAGGATATTTATAAAAATAGCCCCGACCCCTGGCGGCCATGTTTTTCAACCAATCAACATTTCTTGAAGGAATCTAATAAAGGGTCACCCAAGGAACATTTCTACGAAATTATTTGAAAATCGGCCTGACGCTTTCGGAGAAGAAGATTTTTTAAGTTTTAACTATTTTTTTCTTTTGGTTGCCATGGAAACCAGAATTATGGATGGATAAAAAAAAATTGAAGGAATTTAAGAGAGGACATTGAGAGTCCCTGATGCTTTCTATGAAGTTTCAATCAAATTGACCAAGTGGTTAGGAAGAAGAAGTTGTTTAAAGGAAAAAGTTAACGCACGCATGACAGACAATTCGCCATGACATAAGCTAAAAATCAGACCTAACACTTTCATTGCTTATTTTACATTTTGGATTTAAACTTGTTTACTTCTTCTCAGCATTAAATTAAAGAACATGTATGCCATCATTTCAATGTGAAGTACAAATGTATTATATACCTTCCAAAGCCCAAAATGCCAGTCTGGGTTAAATTTCGTGTGCCCAGCTTCCATGCAATTGAATTCAATCTCTTTGTGTAGGCCTAACATTGTGCGCCACATACCATACCTGAAACAATCAAAATATTTTGAACAAGAACTGTCGGAGGACAGCACACTCAACTTTTTAGTGCTTGCCAGTAAAACAAAATGTAAGTCTTTAAAGAATTTTGAAAGATGACCATCAAAGGAACATTTTGTGATTACGCGAGGTTGCTATGGTTGTGTTACCAATCAATACGGCTTGAACAAATTAAGTAGATGATCACTGAAGTAAGATTCCTATTCAATTTTCTTAATATCAGACAAGGACTTAAAACAAGAGACCCATGAGGGTCTATGCTCTACTGGCATTGATCTGGCTTGTTTCAAAAGGAACCAATATGTCATCAATATTCAAATACCATCTAAGTTTGGTGAAGATCAGATAGTAAATGGAAGCTCTATTGTGTTCACAAGCTGTATTATAGCAATTTTGATAATTTCAAGGGCCATAATCCAGCCATGCATGGGTAGATCTGGCCGTTTTTTAGAAATGAACCAAACTCCCATGGATATCTTACTACTGTATAAGTTTGATTGAGATACAATCAAAAACTAGAATTGTTTTGACAAAAACATATGTCTCCCCCTCAAATATCTGTCATCTGCCTTGATGAGGTGAACATGTGACCCACGTATCATGAAAATCCTTTAAGGAGATATGGAGTGGACACAAAATAAAGCCTCAAACCTTTGACCTTCAAGCGTGACCTTGACCCAGTATGGTCGAGACGCGGGTTCTGCACGTCGCCTTGATGAGGTGAACATCTGACCCAAGTTTCATGAAAATACTTCAAACCGTCTTGGAGATATGGAGTTGACACAAAATAAAGCCTCAAACCTTTGACCTTCAAACGTGACCTTGACCCGGTATGGTCGAGACGCGGGTTATGCACGTCGCCTTGATATGGTGAACATGTGACCCAAGTTTCATGAAAATCTTTCAAGCCGTCTTGGAGATATGGAGCGGACACGAAATAAAGCCTCAAACCTTTGACCTTCAAGCGTGACCTTGACCTTGACCCTATATTGTCGAGACACGGGTTCTGCACGTCGCCTTGATGAGGTGAACATGTGACCAAAGTTTCATTAAAATCCTTCAAGCCGTCTGGGAGATATGGAGCGGACACAAAATAAAGCCTCAAACCTTTGACCTTCAAGCGTGACCTTGACATTGACCCTATATTGTCGAGACGCGGGTTATGCACGTCACCTTGATGAGGTGAACATGTGACCCAAGTTTCATGAAAATCCTTCAAGCCGTCTGGGAGATATGGAGCGGACACGAAATAAAGCCTCAAACCTTTGACCTTCAAGCGTGACCTTGACCTTGACCCTATATTGTCGAGACGCGGGTTCTGCACGTCGCCTTGATGAGGTGAACATCTGACACAAGTTTCATGAAAATCCTTCAAGCCGTCTTGGAGATATGGAGCGGACACGATTTCGGACAGACAGAAGGACAGACAGACAGACGCCCAGGACAAAAACAATATATCTCCCCTGTATACAGGGGGAGACATAATAAGGACTGTATCATGTAATTGTTAACAAGCCCTATTATAGCAATTTTGATAATTTCAAGGGCCATAATTCAGTCATGCATAGGGTGGATCTGGCTTATTTTCGAAAGGAATCAAGCTCTCATGGATATCTAACTACTGTATAAGTTTGGTTCAGATACAATACAAAATAAAGACTGTATCGTGTTAACAAGCTCTATTATAGCAATTTTGACCATTTCAAGGGCCATAATCCAGTCATGCATGGGCGGATCTGGCTGGTGTTTGAAAGGAACCGAGCTCTTATGAATATTTAACTACTGTATAAGTTTGGTTGAGATACAATCAAAAGTGAAGACTGTATCGTGTTAACAAGAAATTGTTTACGGACGGACGGACGAATCGCCACGACAAAAGCCCTTCAGACATTTTGCCCCCTTTCTGACAACCAAAGTTCTCAATGGAATTTAAATCTTTGAACAATTTTGAAAGAGGGCCACCAAAGGAACATTCCTGGGAAGTTTGGATGAAGTTGGTCCTGTGGTCAGAATAGCTCACCTTGAGCATTGGCTCTAGGTGATCTAAAAAGGGCCATTATCCTTAAAATAAACTTGACAGAGCTATGTACTCTTGTCTGTTGATGGAGGTAATGATGGTTAATAAGTATTGTAAGTGTATAAGCTATATTTCTAATGGTTTTGAAAAATAGTGGGATGGGTCAAAAAAGGGTCATAATTCTTACAAAAACATGGGACAGAGTTGTGTACTCTTGTCTGTTGATGGAGGAAATGATGGTGAATAAGTGTTTCAATGTAAGATTCAAAGCAATATCTATAATGGTTTTGACAAAAAAGTGAATTCGTACAAAAACCTTTACCAAAATTCTAAGTCGAAAAAGGGCCATAATTCTTACAAAAACCTTGACAGAGTTATGTACTCTTGTCTGTTGATGGAGGTAATGATGGTAAATAAGAGATGTAAGTTTCAAAGCAATATCTGTAATGGTTTTGACAAAAAAATGAATTGGTACAAAAAACTTAACCAAAATTCTGAGTGTATTGGTACAAAAAACTTAATAAGGCGAGTAGTATATCTAGCCTTTTCTTCGAAAAGTCAAGCTAAAACGTATGCAACATAACCCTTTTCCTCATATATACTCTTTCTGATACGTTTGCAGTACATGACTTTTGAAAACAATGTGACAAAAGAAGAAATTGCTCAATAATCATACATTCATTTATGTGAATTTTCCATGTTTTTGGCTAGATGTTTTCAAAGTCGTCTGCTGCAGATTTGTTGTATGTGAGAAAGTGTTCAGTCATAAAATTTCATTTCATTTTATCTCATATATGATTTTTCATGAAATAAATAAGCTGGTATCAATACATCAAACAATATCATCGAGGTCAAATCATTGCAGTGTAATTGATTATTTATCTCACCCTGAAAGCAAGATTTTAAATATATACAATATCAACAGAATCAAACACAAATCCTACCCAATTACTGCATTATTTTTGTTTTGCCCACTACAATTGTCCATGTGCAGGTGTGCTTTCTTTTCCCCATACCCTTGATGCTGAAAATGGTGATGGAGCATTGAAGCCACACTGTTTGCCCCTTTCCCAACATAATGTGCCTCATCAACTAGGTAGAAAATCTGGGAACCTAAAATATGAATTTAATAGGAAAATTAACCCTTTCCCTCATATAGGCGCTTTCTGACGCCTCTGCAGCAGACGCCTTTTTGAAAACATAGTGACAAAAGAAGAAATTGCACAAAACGTGCAATTTCTCCTTTTGCCACAATGTTTTCCACTTTTTGTCATAGGTTATCCATTCAATTATAGAGATTTTCCATTTGTTGACAAAATACGTTCGAAGTCGTCTGCTGCAGAATTGTCGTATGAGGGAAAGGGTTAAGTCTATTACCTGAGGAAAACAAATAATTTTTTGTTAAATGACAGCAGAATTATTCAAACAGGAATGCATGGAAGATATATTAAATTACTAGAAAAAATATTTTACCCTTTCTCAAATAAAGACGCTTTCTGATGCCCGTACAGCAAACTGTTTTTTGAAAACATAGTGACAAAAGAAGAAATTGCACAAAACGTGCAATTTCTCCTTTTGCCACAATGTTTTCCACTTTTTGTCATAGGTTATCCATTCAATTATAGAGATTTTCCATTTGTTGACAAAATACGTTCGAAGTCGTCTGCTGCAGAATTGTCGTATGAGGGAAAGGGTTAAGTCTATTACCTGAGGAAAACAAATAATTTTTTGTTAAATGACAGCAGAATTATTCAAACAGGAATGCATGGAAGATATATTAAATTACTAGAAAAAATATTTTACCCTTTCTCAAATAAAGACGCTTTCTGATGCCCGTACAGCAAACTGTTTTTGGAAAACATGGTGACAAAAGAAAAATTGCTCAAAACTCTTCAACTCTATTCAATTATGTACTTTTATTTTCAGAGATTTTCCATAGTTTTTTCAAGATGTTTTCAAAGTCGTTTGCAGCAGAAATGTTGTATGTGGAAAAGGGTTAATTTATATAAATTGTGTTCTGTTACCTGATGACTCAGAGCAAACCCCAAAGCACTGGCACTTCCGTGGTGTTTTGAAATACAGGGGACCTACTTGTTGCGCATAGTTTGGATAAAACACCTGCTGGGCATAGTCAAAGCTGTAATGCAAATCAACTTCATTTACAGATGGACTTTGACCTGAAAATATAACCCCACAGTTATCAATATATATATGATATGATGATTTGTCAGACAATCATCTGAATGGAAACATCAAATATATTTTAGAAATATAGCAAATAATTTTGTTTACATCAATTGTCTGTTTCATTAATATGCATGTTCATTAACATGTCATATCTGATATATTTGTATATATGTTGTTAAACAGTTGAAAAAGCACAAATGTTTTTACAGCACATAAATCTTATATATATATGTTATACATGTATTAGTATACCTCATGTGTCTTTGTAATGTTAAATTCTCATATACTCATCATTGGCAATTTCTTACTGTCTCATGCTAACAGTACGTTTCTGACCTGTTAACAGTTATACTGTTACATGCCATGTGCGTTAAAATGTTGGTTATGCATGTATACTGTTAACTGGTATATTCATATGTGTGTATTACATTGTAGCATATCTACCCATGTTCACCTCCCCAACACAGGTACAGAATAAATTGAATAAACGTATATATATATATATATGTTATATTATAACACTAAGTCTCAACCTGTATAAACAAGTAACTGGATTGCAAGCAATACCATAGTCCCCTACCGGTTTGCACTAAGTCCAGAAAGGGGCATAACTCATAAAAAAATTGACGAAATCCCATGAAACGCGAACTTGATCTGTGACACATGATTACAGAGGCATATACAAAATTTCAGCTCAATACCTCAAAGCATGTAGAAAAAAAATGCGGAAAACGAATATTCTAAGTCCAAAAAGGGGCATAACTCATAAAAAAATTGACGAAATCCCATGAAACGCGAACTTGATCTGTGACACATGATTACAGAGGCATATACAAAATTTCAGCTCAATACCTAAAAGCATGTAGAAAAAAAATGCGGAAAACGAATATTCTAAGACCAAAAAGGGGCATAACTCATTAAAAAATTGACGAAATCCCAGGAAACGCGAACTTGATCTGTGACACATGATTACAAAGGCATATACAAAATTTCAGCTCAATACCTCAAAGCATGTAGAAAAAAAGTGCGGAAAACTGATTTGCCGGACTGACTGACTGACTGACTGACTGACAGATGGACTGACGGACGGAGTGCAAACCTAATAGTCCCCTTCGGCACGCCGGTAGGGGACTAATAACTGTACCTCTGATTTTTTCCTGTGCTGGAAGTTCATCAAATACTTGTTTTGTTGTTAAACATTGCTCCCTGTAGTGGTCTCTTTGACATTTAACATGATCTAAGTGTTTTTGGTACTTTTCTAGCTTTTCAGCCTTTTCTTCCTCCGTCAAATTACCACAATGAGAGATTTCATGCACATGTTTTTGACATTTAACACAAAGGTCTGTTGCTGGTTTCATAACTAACAGGTAAGGGCACTGCTCCAGCCAAATTTTTTTGAATTCTGACAAAGAAACTTTCCTGTAATCAAGGCTGTCAGCAGATTCACAATACAATGAGTGTATATCAGCTTTATTTTTGTCTGATGGGAGGAGTATGTATTTTTCGTTTCTAAATTTGGGCAGTCTACCTGGTAATGGAAGTCCATTATTACTGGCATAAGTTGTCAGGAAAAGTTTAATTTTGTTTACATCTGACAATGTAAGGGCATGTTTAGGAACTCTGTTTTTATTTCCATGAATACGGGGCTCTAAACCATTTTGATCAATGGACCTGGCAATTGCATCAACAGTTTTCCTATTAAGACCATGAGCAAATACAAACACTTCTCTACACACTTTTTTTCCTCCAAAAAAATAATTTTGCCTGACCCTCTCTCTTTCTTTAGCTTTATGTTTGCAGGAATCTGTAAGTTCACTGTTTTGTCTATGATGGAAAAGCTGCACCTTAACCATAAAATCAATCTCAGATTTTGTTCTTTCAAGACAACTGAGTCTGTAGTCTTTAAGTTCCTCCCAACTTAAAACTTGACTACATGGTTTACCATAAAGGCGAACACAGCCACAGCCATTTTTTTGAAAATGTTTTTGCTTAGACTCTTCTGAAGCATGGGCAGGAAGAATGTCACAAAAATCATTTGACAAAGTATCACTATCTGAATCTGAGTCTGAATAACTACTGCTATCGCTTTCTCTATTTTCATCCACTATCTCTTCGTGTCCAAAATACAACAAATTTACATTTTCAAGTTCATCAATAAAATCCGGGTCGTAGTTCGAAATTAATTCATAGGGAATTGTACTTGCAGTAGACTGCTGACTATCTCCCATTTTCAACAGAATTCATGAGTGAAATGAGTATTTTAAAACTATCTAACTTTACTTGAGATAGACAGACGAAATAAACACACAACTGACATTTGTTTCACTTCCGGGTCACAGTGCAATTTTCTTTTCTAATTAAATCGAATATTAATTGGGGGAATTTCATCCATATAAACCAAGATGTATTGATATAATAAAATGCAACGTACCTTCACATAATCCTTTCTACAATCTGTTCAGTCTTCATCGCGATACCACACAAAAAACAAATCGCTACCCGTGTAGAAAATTTAATAACAACAGGTTGTGGAGGTGAAGGTCGATAAGGGAAGTAAGAATATTCAAGGGAAATAATTTCAAAATGGGGTGAACAAGGGTTTAAGAGTTTATTTCTTGATCATTTGGTAAGTTTTCTTTGCTGCCAACTCGTGTATTACACCAAACACTGTGTATACACTCACCCTGCACCAAATTAAGGTAGAAATAACTCATCAAAATTGAAAAAATAAACGACGTTGTTTAATGACGTTTATTAAGGAATACGACGTGCCTCATTTGGCCCAAAAATCTCATGGCGCGTCACATATTATAAACGTTAATTATATGTTAATAGGCAAAGCCTAGGTCGTGTGAAAGCAAGATCAATTAATTAAGTTCTGTCAGTTCCCCAACAAGAAACAAATTAATAGTCAATTTGTATACTGTCTGTTACAATCCTGACCTAATAAAAAATAAAACAGATATGTACAAATTAAACTTAAATGCATGACAAGTTTGGGTTTTTTCAAAATGTTTTTCAAATTCTGTTTGGTACACAACACTAAGAAGGCATTGAAGAATGTTCTGATTTATTTTCACAAATGCCAGTTATTTGTAAACTAGTAATAAATATAATTAGAAACTGACTCTTACCATGGTTGATTAAATGACTTGAGCTTAACATTACTTTCAATGGTACTTCAGTTCACCTAACATTTCCCCCCTGGCTTTCTAGAATATTAAAGTACTCAACACAACAATCTTCCGAGGCACATGGCTAACTTTGCATGATCTAGCTGAATGTTACAATAATAATCTTGAGACAATTTAAGATGAGAACACTATGCATACAGACTGAGAAAACTAATTTTTTACAAATATTTTTAAAAGTCCCATTTAAATGTATGTTGGAACAGGTAAAGTTTAGCCCCTTGCCTGATGTAAATTACTTGATTTCTGTTACTAATCTGAATACATTGTCGGAATGGTATAATTGATCCAAAATGAACATATCGAAAATGATTAATATATGTTCCTATTCAACAACATTTCCCTTTGAACCCCTATCTCCCTTTCTGGTTTTTAATTTGTAAAACATGAAACAGCATCAGGTTATTTGTTAATAAGTACCAGATTTAGTGTCAACAACTGATTATGTATACATGTACATGAAATATGTTGTTTGAAAAAAAAAATGGATAGTAAAAGATCTGATCAGACCGTGAACATATACAGATTCTCAGAGTTATCAATGTTGCGCAATTATAAAAGCTTTTGAAAAGGGTACAGGGAGTAAAATATTTTCACTAGAAGCCTGGACAAAAATGTAATAAGTGTTTAAGTAAGACAACTCCCCACAACATAATTGTTTCATGTATAAATTGTTAAGTTTAGTTGCTTCTTTCAAATCATGTACCTGCTGGGATTTGAACTCAGAACTCTCGTTAGACCAGGACTGGTGTTCTACCATTAAACTACAGTATAGGTTTTTACTTTGAGCAGCAGTTCATGAAAATATGTGTAAATTTTTTACCAGTCAGTAAAGTATAAGATTTTTTTGTTACAATGAATGTATACTAGTTTAAATGTTATCATTTGTATTGTATAGATTATACAATTTCACACAGAAAAATGAACTTCACAATAAATTACAAAGAAAACAGAAAAGAGATACATTTCTGTGGTATTTCAGTTATATCAGAGGACAGAACACTTATGTGAGGTCACTGGGTAACTTATGACTGACATTAATTATGAACTGCCATTAAGTTTTTATAATATAGCCTTTTCTTTTGAAAAACAGACGAAGTTTTCTTTATTTTTCAACCAAAATGTTTATACATATTTATTTGAATAAAAAAGTATTTCGAGTGTTTGTTGAATTAAAAAAGAGATTGATCCTCTTTATCTGCAGATTTAAATGTTCAGTTTGTTTTTATCTTATTTTAGTTTGTTATAGTTAGTGTACATTGCCCTGTTTCATAGACGGACCTAAATCGGTGACCATTAAAGGCCGCAATAAATAGGCTTCTAGACCTTGCAATATACTAACTGCATACCAAGTTTGGTTAAGATCGGTCGAAGGATGTTCAGTGTAGAGTGGTCACAAGGTTGTTGATATGGGAAATAGTCAAAGTCCAATTTTGACCTTGACCTTTAACCTTGAAAATAAATAGGCTTCTAGACCTTGCCATAAACTAACTGTATACCAAGTTTGGTTAAGATCGGTCGAAGGATGTTCAGTGTAGAGTGGTCACAAGGTTGTTGATATGGGAAATAGTCAAAGTCCAATTTTGACCTTAACCTTTAACCCTGAAAATAATTAGGCTGCTAGACCTTGCTATATTCTAACTGTATACTAAGTGTGGTTAAGATCGGTTGAAGGATGTTCAGTGTAGAGTGGTCACAAGGTTGTTGATATGGGAAATAGTCAAAGTCCAATTTTGCCCTTGACCTTTAACCTATGACCTTGAAAATAAATTGGCTTCTAGACCTTGCCATATACTAACTGTATATAGCAAAGAAAAGTAATGTGTTTTACTGATAGCCCACATATGACATCATTCCGTTAAAACAATGGACTCATTTGAGTTTGATCAATAAAGATGAAACTACTAGAAATTCAGCCTGTTGAAAGAAAAGTTATGTGTTTTACTGATAGTCCACATATGACATCATTTCTTAAAAAACAATGGACTCGTTTGAAGGCATGAAGGTGTTTTCCTCTTGTTCAGGTCTGAGGATATATGGCTTAATTAAGACATTTACTATGTATACCCCAAAACCAGGGTGAGCTGATTCTGGTCATACTTTCATGATTTGACAAAGACTAGGTCATAGACATAAACTGTTAAACTGTACAATATAATCCATATCTTGCCTTGAAATGAAGCTATATGTCGATACAGAAACAGAATTGTTCGTCCTTTTCAGTTAAAATAATATCCGAGGCCAGTGTAACGAACGATAACTTCCGTTGAAATATTTAAAATCATTTTCAAGTATTTATTGCTTCTCTATATTGCTAAGATATAAAATCCATGAAATAATGATGACAGGTTCAAAAGAATAGTCGGCTTACCCTTCATAAAGTCCTTACAGTGAATGAAATCCATTTGTGACGAGTCAAACTATCTTTTCCTACCATTTCTGTCGTTTTCCTTTTGTTATTTATTTATTACTTGCATTACAATGAATTCACTTGCGTTGCAATGACGTCACATTTGGATGTGTTTACTTCCGGTTGAGAAAATATCATTTTAAAAATAGAAAACGAGTGCAATTACACCCAAATTATCACATATCAGATTCCTTGTTTTCATTCCTTTATGGAGAAGGAATTTAATTTAATTTTTCTCTCTAGTTCTAAGTATTCTTTGATTTGTCAAAACATACGAATATCGTGTTTGTGGGTTTTACCGGTTACGAAATGAATAGGTTACGATCATTTGTCCGTCCAGTAAGACCGGAAGCAAAATGGCCGAAAAAAAGTGCTATGGGGTTGAGATTTGATATGTGAAAAACAGTAAGATTGTACTGAATTCTCGTTGTTTTGATCTCGTATGTTGTGTTCGTACGGGTAACCTATAGGCGTGCTCTATTTCTATCCTGACATAAATCGCCGACTTTTGGCCAGTAGCCGGGAGATGCAGCGTCCATGTTTTGTTTACTAAGGGTGCCCGGTTAATGCATATGTAAAACATCTAACCGGTCTGAAACGGCACGTACGCGCGAGAATCGCTTTGTTTATACACGTTTTCTCGCCGTTTACGCCCGGTTTTGCAATGTTTCTGTATCCCTTAAGCGGGCGTAAAACATAGATTTTATGCAATAATATCTTTTAAACTTGTTAGAATTACTTTGTATTTCTTTGTTTATATACTCCCGTTTTTGTTATCATACTTCTGCTAAACTGGAAGGAGAATATACTTCTCTCTCTCTCTCCTTCCAAAGCTTGTGTCACAGTAGAGGCATTAAACCTTAAGTTGATATCTGTAAATATTTCAGCACCTATGTTGCTGTTTTTGTTGTTAATTTAATTGATCTAGTTAGAGCAGATTTAAAACCTTTTTTTTTTTTTGTGGTAAAAATTAAGAAACTTCAGTTTGTATGACACATTATAGTTGATCGGGAGTCAATGTTAAGCAAACGATAAACCAAATGGTTTGAGGACTAAACTTGTCCTTTCACGATTAAACTTCACATGCTGAATATCACATAGATCGTAGCATATAAAACGTCTAATCCCTACGTCAAAAGAGACCCTTTCTGCTCTTGATAACATTTTATTATAGACTATGGTAGCCAGGTGAGCAATATAGTCACATATTGGCCTTCTTGTTTAAAATAAAGGCACATTTGGCCTTCTTGTTCAAAATATTTACATCCCGTCTGTTTGCACAGGTTATCTAAATGTACTGAACTGTATCTGCTTCCCTTAAGTCATGCTTCAAAATCAAACGCGGCGTCTTTTATGATTAGCATCAAAATTCGTCATGTTAAACTTGTTGAAAAATAATCCTGCCTATACAGCCATGCTAATGATCCACATGGATATTGCTATACAGAAGGCTCTTGACAAATTGGCATACAGTGTAGAGTAATATCAGACTGCGCGGATGATATTGATGTATCCTTCTCGCAAAAGTCTTGTGGTTTACTTTAGTCAGAATGCAGAAAGTCTCTCATGTTGACCCTCATAAAGGATGAATTGATCTGTTGTCGTGGCTGTTATCGTGTGGCTGTTATCGTGGCTGTTATCGTGTGGTTGTTATCGCAGCTATTATCTTGGCTGTTATCGTGGCTGTTATCCACGACAACCGATCATACCGAGTGCATTACACTTGCAGATAAATATCAACACGTGAGCCGTCCCGCGAGAAAACCAACATTGTGGACTCTGCGTAAAGTATCGACCTGGATCAGCCTTAACATGGCGCGCAGGTTTACCTGGATAGGCACTTTTCGCCTCCTGTGGATTTTTGTTTCAGGAATCATTATACCTCTTTCCCCCCTGAGACGGAATCGATCCATTATGCAGAGGCCATCATCTTGGTTTTCTCGCGGGCGGCTCATGTGTATTTATAATTTCTAAGTTTCTTAAGTGGGACTCGTTGGTAACAAATAACAGATCTTGATAATTTTGCGCGAGCGAGCGTGCAAGTTGATCTGAATTTCCACCGGTCGAAAATGACATTTGGTTTGTTTTTCTACACCACTGGTCAGTTTTGAAATGTTTTATCTACTCATTTAACGTTATGGCCCTGTCACACTATTGCGTATGAGAGAAACGTATTGGTTGCGTTTGGAAATTTCTAAATTAATTTTCATACGCACAAAAATCCCTTAAAAATACAGAATTGTTTGTATACTTGTATCGGACCTATGAGTAGCGTATGAGTAGCGTATGGCCAGCGCATGCCCAGCGTAGTCTGCGTATGGCTAGCGAATGAGTAGCGTATGACCTGCGCACGTTCAGCGTACCGCTATCATGTGACGAAGTGCTAATATAAGTCCACGAAGAACTGTAGAAGATCTAGAAATGGGATCCATAGATATACACTTTATCAAAAAGCTGGCAATACGCAGGAGATACGCTTCGTTTTAGAAAGCGTCTGTATGTGGTAAAGTGTGACTTCACACAGGATGCTCTCATTTACGTTGTTCTACGTGGAATTTATAATCAGTGAGCCTCGTCTAGCCACTGGTGCCAGTCTCGTTTAAAATCTAAAAATAGCATTTGACTATATATTGACAAAATATAGTCAAATGCTATTTTTAGATTTTTAAACGAGACTGGCACCTGTGCGTCGTCTTAGTGACAATCCGTAATGGGATCATAAACAGGATAAATTGGTGTAAAGCTAATAGGGCTACGCATTTAGTTTTTTCTTCGAAAGATGCATCTAGGACTATATTGCACGAAGACGGACAGTGAATATTCTGTACAGATTACCAGGCTCGTCTGAGTCTTCCCTGTACGCAGTTGCATTAAGATCCGCGGCTAATAGGTTTTGTGTTCATTAGTTATATCCTTGTATAAGAAAGTTAGCAAGTGCTATTCTATATTTAAATGGCATGTCAATTAACATATATCTTTCAGTATTTAGCAGAGATTTATAATGTTTGTAATGATGGCAACGGCCAGATTCGTTGATTTGTATATGCCAGTTTTGTTTGAAACAGTCTATCAAGCGCTGTTTGAAACATTTAACAAAATGGTTGGCGTTTCCAACGTCCTGTGTAATCCACATATAGCCAAAACCGTAAAGAAAAAGTAAGTTTCTGACATAAGTACTCCAGATTCTGCGTCCAACATCATCCAATAATGTTTGCATTAAATAACAATTTCAATGATATCTGTTATTTGGCATTACTAATAAACGACACCATTATTTAATACAGTAAGAAGAATAACCAACATAAATAGGATATCTACCACATTCTCCCAATGCTACCACATTCTCCCAATGCTACCATGTTATTTGTTTTACTATTTAATTTTAGATATCTTTTACAAAAGTCAAAGTGAACAGATTCTACGACTCCTGAATATGTATGGCCCCATACTTGCACAATATTGGTTTTATCATCGAGTTAAACAACTTAAAAATATCTTTACAGGGAAAATAACCGAATGCTCTCTGACATTTATAAATAGAAAAAGTAGCTTTACTGGTTTAAGCTGCAAACTTGTATTGAACTGAAAGCCATGACAGCATAGGGGTAAAGATCAAGGAATAGCATTTATCATGGATAAGCAGTGATGGCATGATTACGTATGAAGGCACATTTGTGTAAGTATTAGTTAACCAAACCACACTTAACGATTTTGACCAAACTCCTTATTAAAACAACATATTGACATCAATACCAGTATTCTTCCTATAGTGGTATAGTGACTTGGTTTCGAAAAGGTTTCGAAAAGGAATTACCTCAATACGGTTGCGCGGAGGTTCAGCTTGATATTAGCCTCTTTTGTTTTACAAAATGTCTAAAGTCGTCTATTGCAATTATGCGGTATTTTGGAAGTGGTTAATTCTGGGGGACATATGATACAGACCTGGTATATTGTTATACATGTAAACAGACCAATACGTGTATTACTAGGAGGGAGCTTCCAAAAATGTCTTAAGCTTAATATCACGGCCCTTAATATCATTGTGGTAGAAGTTTTGCTAGATATGTACATGTATGTATTAATTAAGTATGTATTTAATAATTGAATATGTATTTGATAATTAAATATGTATTTGATAATTAAATATGTATTTGATAATTAAATATGTATTTAATAATTAAATATGCATTTTGTTATTGGTATACATGCATATATTTCTTGATATAATTTCCACAGTAGTAAACTACGTGTAGTATGTATTTATTACATCGCGAAAGTTCCCTGCCAAATATGACCCTATCCCTGATTCAGCTCATAAATATGCCTTATACAATAGGCGACGTTAGACAATAGCGTGGTAACGGGAGGTTTTTGCCCAATATGAGCGTTTACACTCTCATACCCAATCTTTTGAATTCCATGTCAACATCGTTTTTTCCGAGATATATTTATCTAAGATATCAAGTGTTAGGGAAACGGTTAACATTTCCCCCACATACAACAAATCAGCAGCAGACGACTAGGCAAAACATATAGTGAAAATTAAATCAGGGACGTAGATAAGAGGGATAGGTAACTAAACTGTATACTAAAATATCACCCGTGCCAACATTTGTAGCAATTAAAACTAAAAATCTATTCAAGATATGAAAATAAAAAATAAAAATTCTGGAAGTTTAAACATTCTTCTATTGCAGTAGATAAAAGTATTTTAATATACTACAGGTTTTGATAATATGTTATCCTTATGAAAAATGTCAATCTATTAATTTTTGGAAAAAAATAATATAATTCAGAAATCCCAATATCTGTGTCTTTTAAATAATTGCAGTCAGTGTTCAAAATACAAAGAAATTCCAGTTGTTCATTGTATCTCTAACTTAAGTTGAAATGTAAAGCTTTCAGAATATGTTTGTTTTGTTCATGTGCCAAATGTGACTTCAAAGTTTTATTTGCTACAAAATGTGAACATTTGGACAATTTTATTTCTATGTGTGATATTTTAACCAGATAACAGGTGTATAGGTTGAGTTGCCTATCCCTCTTATCTACGTCCCTGATTAAATGAAAGGATTAAAGAAAAGAAAAAGTGTTAAAACATTGTGGCAAAATGGGAAAATGGCTTATTATTCAGAAGTCGTCTTCTTCAGACGCGTCAGAAAGCGTACGTATGTTTGAAAGGGTTTATCACATAGACGATACTGTTGACAAGATAACATGTTTGAGTAAGAGAAGATTCGCATATCACAACATAACAGCTAGTGTCCATTTTCCCTTATCAATCAGGATGTACGTTTCTTACTAAATACACACTACATGTACCTTCACATTATACGAGTTCAAACATTGGCAAATAATAAAGTACCGTAGGGTAAAGTAATTACGCCACTGACCAATAATTAGCCGTATTATTTGGTATTGAAGAAACAGGATCAAAGGGAAATATCAGACATGTAGGATTTTAATGTCATTTTCGTTACCATAGCAACGTGTGAAATATTAAGCCTAATAAAAACTCTAGTACTGTTACACAGTTTATGGCAACAAAAGCTAATATTTCTCCGTTTTATTCAAACTGCAACAATTTTAATGTCGGGTAATTAACTGGAGTGTGGAGTAAGGCGATTGTTTTAATGGCGGGTAATTAACTGGAGTGTGGTATAAGGCGAATGGTTATACAGGCGGGGTTTTAATTGGCATGTGGTATAAGGCGATGGTTTCAATGGCGGGTTATTAACTGGTGTTTGGTATAAGGCGATGGTTTCAATGGCGGGTTATTAAATGGCGTGTGGTATAAGTTGATGGTTTCAATGGCGGGTTATTAACTGGTGTGTGGTATAAGGCGGTGGTTTCAATGGCGGGTTATTAACTGGTGTGTGGTATAAGTTGATGGTTTCAATGGCGGGTTATTAACTGGTGTGTGGTGTAAGTTGATGGTTTCAATGGTGGGTTATTAACTGGTGTGTGGTCAAAGGCGATGGTTTTAATGGCGGGTTATTAACTGGTGTGTGGTATAAGGCGATGGTTTCAATGGTGGGTTATTAACTGGCATGTGGTATAAGTTGATGGCTACAATGGCGGGTTATTAACTGGTGTGTGGTATAAGTTGATGATTACAATGGCGGGTTATTAACTGGTGTGTGGTATAAGGCGATGGTTTCAATGGTGGGTTATTAACTGGCATGTGGTATAAGTTGATGGTTTCAATGGCGGGTTATTAACTGGTGTGTGGTATAAGGCGATGGTTTCAATGGCGGGTTATTAACTGGTGTGTGGTATAAGTTGATGATTTCAATGGTGGGTTATTAACTGGTGTGTGGTCAAAGGCGATGGTTTTAATGGCGGGTTATTAACTGGTGTGTGGTATAAGGCGATGGTTTCAATGGCGGGTTATTAACTGGCATGTGGTATAAGTTGATGGTTACAATGGCGGGTTATTAACTGGTGTGTGGTATAAGTTGATGGTTACAATGGCGGGTTATTAACTGGTGTGTGGTATAAGTTGATGCTTTCAATGGCGGGTTATTAACTGATGTGTGGTATAAGTTGATGGTTTCAATAGTGGGTTATTGACTGATGTGTGGTCAAAGGCGATGGTTTTAATGGCGGGTTATTAACTGGTGTGTGGTATAAGGCGATGGTTTTAATGGCGGGTTATTAACTGGTGTGTGGTATAAGTTGATGGTTACAATGGCGGGTTATTAACTGGTGTGTGGTATAAGTTGATGGTTACAATGGCGGGTTATTAACTGGTGTGTGGTATAAGTTGATGGTTACAATGGCGGGTTATTAACTGGTGTGTGGTATAAGTTGATGGTTTCAATGGTGGGTTATTAACTGGTGTGTGGTATAAGGCGATGGTTTTAATGGCGGGTTATTAACTGGTGTGTGGTATAAGGCGATGGTTTTACAGGCGTGTTATTAACTGGTGTGTGGTATAAGGCGATGGTTTCAATGGCGGGTTATTAACTGGTGTGTGGTATAAGTTGATGGTTTCAATGGTGGGTTATTAACTGGTGTGTGGTCAAAGGCGATTGTTTTAATGGCGGGTTATTAACTGGTGTGTGGTATAAGGCGATAGTTTCAATGGCGGGTTATTAACTGGCATGTGGTATAAGTTGATGGTTACAATGGCGGGTTATTAACTGGTGTGTGGGAATAAGTTGATGGTTACAATGGCGGGTTATTAACTGGTGTGTGGTATAAGTTGATGGTTTCAATGGCGGGTTATTAACTGGTGTGTGGTGTAAGTTGATGGTTTCAATGGTGGGTTATTAACTGGTGTGTGGTCAAAGGCGATAGTTTTAATGGCGGGTTATTAACTGGTGTGTGGTATAAGGCGATGGTTTCAATGGTGGGTTATTAACTGGCATGTGGTATAAGTTGATGGCTACAATGGCGGGTTATTAACTGGTGTGTGGTATAAGTTGATGATTACAATGGCGGGTTATTAACTGGTGTGTGGTATAAGGCGATGGTTTCAATGGTGGGTTATTAACTGGCATGTGGTATAAGTTGATGGTTTCAATGGCGGGTTATTAACTGGTGTGTGGTATAAGGCGATGGTTTCAATGGCGGGTTATTAACTGGTGTGTGGTATAAGTTGATGATTTCAATGGTGGGTTATTAACTGGTGTGTGGTCAAAGGCGATGGTTTTAATGGCGGGTTATTAACTGGTGTGTGGTATAAGGCGATGGTTTCAATGGCGGGTTATTAACTGGCATGTGGTATAAGTTGATGGTTACAATGGCGGGTTATTAACTGGTGTGTGGTATAAGTTGATGGTTACAATGGCGGGTTATTAACTGGTGTGTGGTATAAGTTGATGCTTTCAATGGCGGGTTATTAACTGATGTGTGGTATAAGTTGATGGTTTCAATAGTGGGTTATTGACTGATGTGTGGTCAAAGGCGATGGTTTTAATGGCGGGTTATTAACTGGTGTGTGGTATAAGGCGATGGTTTTAATGGCGGGTTATTAACTGGTGTGTGGTATAAGTTGATGGTTACAATGGCGGGTTATTAACTGGTGTGTGGTATAAGTTGATGGTTACAATGGCGGGTTATTAACTGGTGTGTGGTATAAGTTGATGGTTACAATGGCGGGTTATTAACTGGTGTGTGGTATAAGTTGATGGTTACAATGGCGGGTTATTAACTGGTGTGTGGTATAAGTTGATGGTTTCAATGGTGGGTTATTAACTGGTGTGTGGTATAAGGCGATGGTTTTAATGGCGGGTTATTAACTGGTGTGTGGTATAAGGCGATGGTTTTACAGGCGTGTTATTAACTGGTGTGTGGTATAAGGCGATGGTTTCAATGGCGGGTTATTAACTGGTGTGTGGTATAAGTTGATGGTTTCAATGGTGGGTTATTAACTGGTGTGTGGTCAAAGGCGATTGTTTTAATGGCGGGTTATTAACTGGTGTGTGGTATAAGGCGATAGTTTCAATGGCGGGTTATTAACTGGCATGTGGTATAAGTTGATGGTTACAATGGCGGGTTATTAACTGGTGTGTGGGAATAAGTTGATGGTTACAATGGCGGGTTATTAACTGGTGTGTGGTATAAGTTGATGGTTTCAATGGCGGGTTATTAACTGGTGTGTGGTATAAGTTGATGGTTTCAATGGTGGGTTATTAACTTGTGTGTGGTTAAAGGCGATGGTTTTAATGGCGGATTATTAACTGGTGTGTGGTATAAGGCGATGGTTTTAATGGCGGGTTATTAACTGGTGTGTGGTTTAAGTTGATGGTTACAATGGCGGGTTATTAACTGGTGTGTGGTATAAAATGATGGTTACAATGGCGGGTTATTAACTGGTGTGTGGTATAAGTTGATGGTTTCAATGGCGGGTTATTAACTGGTGTGTGGTATAAGTTGATGGTTTCAATGGTGGGTTATTAACTGGTGTGTGGTATAAGGCGATGGTTTTAATGGCGGGTTATTAACTGGTGTGTGGTATAAGGCGATGGTTACAATGACGGGTTATTAACTGGTGTGTGGTATAAGTTGATGGTTACAATGGCGGGTTATTAACTGGTGTGTGGTATAAGTTGATGGTTTCAATGGCGGGTTATTAACTGGCATGTGGTATAATGCGATAGTTTCAATGGCGGGTTATTAAATGGCATGTGGTATAATGCGATGGTTTTACAGGCGGGGTTTTAACTGGCGTGTGGTATAAGGCGATGGTTTTCCAGGCGGGTTTTTAACTGGCGTGTGAAATAAGGCGATGGTTTCAGTGGCGGGTTATTAACTGGCGTGTTTGACGCGATGGTTTTACAGGCGGATTATTAACTGGTGGGTGGTATAAGGCGATGGTTTTACAGGCGGGGTTTTAACTGGCGTGTGAAATAAGGCGATGGTTTCAGTGGCGGGTTTTACAGGAGGGTTTTTAACTGGCGTGTGGTGTACGGCGATGGTTTTACAGGCGATATTTTAACTGGCGTGTGGTATAAAGGCGATGGTTTTACAGGCGGGTTTTTAACTGGCGTGTGGTATAAAGGCGATGGTTTTACAGGCGAGTTTTTAACTGGCTCGTGGTATACGGCGATGGTTTTACAGGCGAGTTTTTAACTGGCGTGTGGTGTACGGCGATGGTTTTACAGGCGGGTTTTTAACTGGCGTGTGGTATAAGGCGATGGAAAGCAATGACGAGTCTAATCAGATTGAATCATGTTAAGTCCTCATGTGAAACTAAAGTATCGAGATAGGTTGGATGACTAAATGAATATTGATTGATTATTAATGCCGTATTCAACAACTTTCCTGTTAAATCTCGGCGGCCAGTTTAGCTACCATTATGAGTCATGGCTTTCTCACTCACATCGATTCTCAACAAAACAGTATTTTCAAGCAGCTTGCTACTTTTCCATGTAGACTGTTAGCCCATTGGTGTAATGCAAATGACCCGTGCCGCAGCAACTATTTTCAAACGTCGGACCGAGCTGGGATTCGAACTCAAAACTCTTTGAATGAAAGCCCTCGTCGTTACCAACTGAGCTACCTGGAGTCGGCGACTTAAGCGACCAACGTGATCGAGTAATAGTGACCCTGCTTAATTCATATAACAGGTGCTTGTTTATTTACAAAGCATTATTTGTGAAGGAATTTGCATTTTTAAAGGGACCTTAATCTTGAAGAACAAAAGTTTTTGAAAAGAAAGATGATATGAAGATCAGCAATGTAGTAATGATAATTTAATACATATTAGATCATATACATCTCAACAATAAAGGTATGATGTTCCAAAACCGGCGTGCCGAACGAATGATTCGCGTTAAATGCTATTTAAGTTCTGCATTCTGCCAAATTACTGGTTAAGTATCCAGGAAGTAGACATCGAGCGTGATTAATATAATCTTAAAGCTTGCTTCGCACACGATGTAAAATAAATAAGTTTAAGCTAAGTAAAGACTAGTCTGTAACATAATGTATGTCTGAGAGTTACGTAACAACCATGGCAGGTCACTTCCTTCCAATTATAAACAAATACAAATCAAACGATAAATGAATTACGTTTTGACGATAACGCTTCACCTAAGTATTAACCCTTTCCCTCATATAGACGCTTTCTGACGCCTCTGCCGCAGACAGCATTTGAAAACATAGTGACAAAAGAAGAAATTGCACAAAACGTGCAATTTCTCCTTTTGCCACAATGTTTTCCGCTTTTTGTCATAGGTTATCCATTCAATTATGGAGATATTTTATGTTTTGACAAAATACGTTCAAAGTCGTCTGCTGCAGAATTGTCGTATGAGGTAAAGGGTTAAGAATGATTCTAGTTCATATAAAGATAAATTTCTAAATGCAACTTATACCGAAGGTATAAAACGTAGCTATATTTGAAAGGTAGCTATAGGAGTTCTGCAAAAAGTATAATAACAGTTTGTTAGAATTTATGAATGAATAAACAAGTTTTATGGCTATTCTTTTTAAACCATTTGTAATCATCCCTTTACTGGTGAGTGTTCTAAATATTATTGATATGAAGCACATTTTAAATTTGAAACAAAAACGTGTCCTTAAAAGGTCAATTAAAACGTTGATGCAGGAAAAATGAAAAGATTCTGATCGAACTGATTATTCATACTATCTGATAAAGACTTACACTTTTCTCGCCGGATGCTAATTTGGAAACAATGTAACAGATGTGTTAACGATGAGTAACCGACGGTGTTGTAAAGGTAGGTGGGCAACTTGAACTACAATGCAGTAAAGGTTGATGGGCCACTTTAATCACACTGTAGTAAATGTTGGTGGGCAACTTGAACTACAATGCAGTAAAGGTTGATGGACAACTTGACTACAATGCAGTAAAGGTTAGTGGGCAACTCGACTACAATGCAGTAAATGTTGGTGCGTAACTTGAACTACAATGCAGTAAAGGTTGGTGGGCAACTTGACCACAATGCAGTAAAGGTTGATGGGCAACTCGAACTACAATGCAGTAAAGGTAGGTAGGCAACTCGAACTACAATGCAGTAAAGGTTCATGGGCAACTTGACTACAATGCAGTAAAGGTTCATGGGCAACTTGACCACAATGCAGTAAAGGTTGATGGGCAACTTAACCACACTGCAGTAAAGGTCGGTGGGCAACTTAACCACACTGCAGTAAAGGTTAGTGGACAATTTAACCACAATACAGTAAAGGTAGGTGGGCAACTTAACCACACTGCAGTAAAGGTTGGTGGGCAACTTAACCACACTGCAGTAAAGGTTAGTGGACAATTTAACCACAATACAGTAAAGGTAGGTGGGCAACTTAACCACACTGCAGTAAAGGTCGGTGGGCAACTTAACCACACTGCAGTAAAGGTTAGTGGACAATTTAACCACAATACAGTAAAGGTTGGTGGGCAACTTAACCACACTGCAGTAAAGGTTAGTGGACAATTTAACCACAATACAGTAAAGGTAGGTGGGCAACTTAACCACACTGCAGTAAAGGTTAGTGGGCAACTTAACCACACTGCAGTAAAGGTTAGTGGGCAACTTGAACTACAATGCAGTAAAGGTAGGTGGGCAACTTGAGTACAATGCAGTAAAGGTTGGTGGGCAACTTAACCACACTGCAGTAAAGGTTAGTGGGCAACTTGAACTACAATGCAGTAAAGGTAGGTGGGCAACTTGAGTACAATGCAGTAAAAGTTGATGGGCAACTTGAACTACAATGCAGTAAAGGTCGGTGGGCAACTTAACCACAATGCAGCAAAGGTTGGTGGGCAAATTGACCACAATGCAGTAAAGGTTGATGGGCAATTTAACCACACTGCAGTAAAGGTTGATGGGCAACTTGAACTACAATGCAGTAAAGGTCGATGGGCAATTTAATCACACTGCAGTAAAGGTAGGTGGACAACTTGACCACAATGAATTAAAGGTTGATGGGCAACTCGAACTACAATGCAGTAAAGGTAGGTAGGCAACTCGAACTACAATGCGGTAAAGGTTGATGGGCAACTTGAACTACAATGCAGTAAAGGTTGATGGGCAACTTGACTACAATGCAGTAAAGGTTGATGGGCAACTTGACCACAATGCAGTAAAGGTCGGTGGGCAACTTTACCACACTGCAGTAAAGGTTAGTGGACAATTTAACCACAATACAGTAAAGGTAGATGGGCAACTTACCCACACTGCAGTAAAGGTTAGTGGGCAACTTAACCACACTGCAGTAAAGGTTAGTGGGCAACTTGAACTACAATTCAGTAAAGGTAGGTGGGCAACTTGAGTACAATGCAGTAAAGGTTGGTGGGCAACTTAACCACACTGCAGTAAAGGTTAGTGCACAATTTAACCACAATACAGTAAAGGTAGGTGGGCAACTTAACCACACTGCAGTAAAGGTTAGTGGGCAACTTAACCACAATGCAGTAAAGGTTAGTGGGCAACTTGAACTACAATGCAGTAACGGTAGGTGGGCAACTTGAGTACAATGCAGTAAAGGTTGATGGGCAACTTGAACTACAATGCAGTAAAGGTCGGTGGGCAACTTAACCACAATGCAGTAAAGGTTGGTGGGCAAATTGACCACAATGCAGTAAAGGTTGATGGGCAATTTAACCACACTGCAGTAAATGTTGATGGGCAACTTGAACTACAATGCAGTAACGGTAGGTGGGCAACTTGAGTACAATGCAGTAAAGGTTGATGGGCAACTTGAACTACAATGCAGTAAAGGTCGGTGGGCAACTTAACCACAATGCAGTAAAGGTTGGTGGGCAAATTGACCACAATGCAGTAAAGGTTGATGGGCAATTTAACCACACTGCAGTAAATGTTGATGGGCAACTTGAACTACAATGCAGTAAAGGTCGATGGGCAATTTAATCACACTGCAGTAAAGGTAGGTGGGCAACTTAACCACACTGCAGTAAAGGTTAGTGGGCAACTTGAACTACAATGCAGTAAAGGTCGATGGGCAATTTAACCACACTGCAGTAAAGGTAGGTGGGCAACTTAACCACACTGCAGTAAAGGTTAGTGGGCAACTTAACCACACTGCAGTAAAGGTTAGTGGGCAACTTGAACTACAATGCAGTAAAGGTAGGTGGACAACTTGACTACAATGCAGTAAAGGTAGGTGGACAATTTAACCACACTGCAGTAAAGGTAGATGGGCAACTTGACCACAATACAGTAAAGGTTGATGGGCAACTTGACTACAATGCAGTAAAGGTTGGTGGGCAACTTGACCACAATGCAGTAAAGGTTAATGGGCAACTTGAACACAATGCAGTAAAGGTTGATGGGCAACTTGACCACACTGCAGTAAAGGTTGATGGGCAACTTGAACTACAATGCAGTAAAGGTAGGTGGGCAACTCGAATCACAATGCAGTAAAGGTTGGTGGGCAACTCGAACTACAATGCAGTAAAGGTAGGTGGGCAACTCAAACTACAATACAGTAAAGGTAGGTGGGCAACTTGAACTACAATGCAGTAAAGGTTGATGGGCAACTTGACCACAATACAGTAAAGGTTGATGGGCAACTTGACTACATTGCAGTAAAGGTTGATGGGCAACTTGACTACAATACAGTAAAGGTAGGTGGGCAAGTCGAACTGCAATGCAGTAAAGGTTGATGGGCAACTTGACTACAATGTAGTAAAGGTTGGTGGGCAATTTAACCACAATGCAGTAAAGGTAGGTGGGCAACTCGAACTACAATGCAGTAAAGGTTGGTGGGCAACTTGACCACAATGCAGTAAAGGTAGGTGGGAAATTTAACCACAATACAGTAAAGGTAGGTGGGCAACTCGAACTACAATACAGTAAAGGTTGATGGGCAACTTGAACTACAATGCAGTAAAGGTTGATGGGCAACTTGACCACAATACAGTAAAGGTTGATGGGCAACATGACTACAATGCAGTAAAGGTTGGTGGGCAATTTAACCACAATGCAATAAAGGTAGGTGGGCAATTTAACCACAATGCAGTAACAGTAGGTGGGCAATTTAACCACAATGCAGTAAAGGTTGATGGGCAATTTAACCACAATGCAGTAAAGGTCGGTGGGCAATTTAACCACAATGCAGTAAAGGTTGGTTGGCAACTCGAACTACAATGCAGTAAAGGTAGGTGGGCAACTCGAACTACAATACAGTAAATGTAGTTGGGCAACTCGAACTACAATGCAGTAAAGGTTGATGGGCAACTTGACCACAATATATTAAAGGTTGATGGGCAACTTAACTACAATGCAGTAAAGGTTGATGGGCAACTTGACTACAATACAGTAAGGGTAGGTGGGCAACTCGAACTACAATGCAGTAAAGGTTGATGGGCAACTTGACTACAATGCAGTAAAGGTTGGTGGGCAATTTAACCATAATGCAGTAAAGGTAGGTGGGCAACTCGAACTACAATGCAGTAAAGGTTGGTGGGCAACTTGACCACAATGCAGTAAAGGTAGGTGGGCAATTTAACCACAATACAGTAAAGGTAGGTGGGCAACTCGAACTACAATGCAGTAAAGGTTGATGGGCAACTTGACCACAATACAGTAAAGGTTGATGGGCAACTTGACCACAATACAGTAAAGGTTGATGGGCAACTTGACTACAATGCATTAAAGGTAATTGGAAAATTTAACCACAATGCAGTAAAGGTAGGTGGGAAATTTAACCACAATGCAGTAAAGGTTGGTGGGCAATTTAACCACACTGCAGTAAAGGTTGATGGGCAACTTGACCACAATACAGTAAAGGTTGATGGGCAACTTGACTACAATGCAGTAAAGGTTGGTGGGCAACTTGACCACAATACAGTAAAGGTTGATGGGCAACTTGACTACAATGCAGTAAAGGTTGGTGGGCAACTTGACCACAATGCAGTAAAGGTTAATGGGCAACTTGACCACAATGCAGTAAAGGTTGATGGGCAACTTGACCACACTGCAGTAAAGGTTGATGGGCAACCTGAACTACAATTCAGTAAAGGTAGGTGGGCAACTCGAACCACACTGCAGTAAAGGTTGATGGGCAACTTGAAATACAATGCAGTAAAGGTAGGTGGGCAACTCGAACCACACTGCAGTAACAATGCAGTAAAGGTAGGTGGGCAATTTAACCACAATGCCGTAAAGGTAGGTTGGCAATTTAACCACAATGCAGTAAAGGTTGATGGGCAATTTAACCACAATGCAGTAAAGGTTGGTGGGCAATTTAACCACAATGCATTAAAGGTAGGTGGGCAATTTAAACACAATGCAGTAAAGGTAGGTGGGCAACTTGACCACAATGCAGTAAAGGTTGATGGGGCAACTTGACTACAATGCAGTAAAGGTTGATGGGCAATTTAACCACAATGCAGTAAAGGTCGGTGGGCAATTTAACCACACTGCAGTAAAGGTCGGTGGGCAATTTAACAACAATGCAGTAAAGAGTAAAGGTAGGTGGGAAATTTAACCACAATGCAGTAAAGGTAGGTGCGCAATTTAACCACAATGCAGTAAAGGTTGATGGGCAATTTAACCACAATGCAGTAAAGGTCCGTGGGCAATTTAACCACAATGCAGTAAAGGTAGGTGGGCAATTTAACCACAATGCAGTAAAGGTAGGTGGGCAATTTAACCACAATGCAGTAAAGGTTGATGGGCAATTTAACCACAATGCAGTAAAGGTAGGTGGGTAATTTAACCACAATGCAGTAAAGGTTGGTGGGCAACTTTAACCACAACGCAGTAAAGGTTGATGGCCTATTTAACCACAATGCAGTAAACGTTGATCGGCAACTTAACCACAATGCAGTAAAGGTTGGTGGGCCACTTTAACCACAATGCAGTAAAGATTGGTGGGCCACTTGACCACACTGCAGTAAAGGTTGGTGGGCAACTTAAGAACAATACAGTAAAGGTTGGTGGGCAACTTGACTACAATGCAGTAAAGGTTGGTGGGCAACTTGACTACAATGCAGTAAAGGTTGATGGGCAACTTAACCACACTGCAGTAAAGGTTGATGGGCCACTTTAACCACACTGCAGTAAAGGTTGATGGGCAACTTGAACTACAATGCAGTAAAGGTTGATGGTCAACTTAACCACACTGCAGTAAAGGTCGGTGGGCCACTTTAACCACACTGCAGTAAAGGTCGGTGGGCCACTTTAACCACACTGCAGTAAAGGTCGATGGGCCACTTTAACCACACTGCAGTAAGGGATGATGGGCAACTTGACTACAATACAGTAAAGGTTGATGGACAACTTGACCACAATGCAGTAAAGGTTAGTGGGCAACTTGAACCACAATGCAGTAAAGGTTGGTGGGCAACTTGACCACAATACAGTAAAGGTTGATGGGCAACTTGACCACACTGCAGTAAAGGTTAGTGGGCAACTCGAACTATAATGCAGTAAAGGTTGGTGGGCAACTTGACCACACTGCAGTAAAGGTTGGTGTGCAACTCGAACTACAATGCAGTAAAGGTTGATGAGCAACTAGAACTACAATGCAGTAAAGGTTGATGGGCAACTTGACTACAATGCAGTAAATGTTGATGGGCAACTCGAACTACAATGCAGTAAAGGTTGATGGGCAACTCGAACTACAATGCAGTAAAGGTAGGTGGGAAACTCGAACTACAATGCAGTAAATGTTGGTGGGCAACTCAAACTACAATGCAGTAAAGGTTGGTGGGCAACTCGAACTACAATGCAGTAAAGGTTGGTGGGCAACTCGAACTACAATACACTGAAGGTTGATGAGCAACTAGAACTACAATGCAGTAAAGGTTGATGGGCAACTTGACTACAATGCAGTAAAGGTTTATGGGCAACTTGACTACAATGCAGTAAAGGTTGATGGGCAACTCGAACTACAATGCAGTAAAGGTAGGTGGGCAACTCGAACTACAATGCAGTAAAGGTTGGTGGGCAACTCGAACTACAATGCAGTAAAGGTTGGTGGGCAACTCGAACTACAATGCAGTAAAGGTTGGTGGGCAACTCGAACTACAATACAGTAAAGGTTGGTGGGCAACTCGAACTACAATACAGTAAAGGTAATTGGACAATTTAACCACAATGCAGTAAAGGTAGGTGGGAAATTTAACCACAATGCAGTAAAGGTAGGTGGGAAATTTAACCACAATGCAGTAAAGGTTGGTGGGCAACTTGACCACAATACAGTAAAGGTTGATGGGCAACTTGACTACAATGCAGTAAAGGTTGGTGGGCAACTTGACCACAATACAGTAAAGGTTGATGGGCAAGTTGACTACAATACAGTAAAGGTTGATGGGCAACTTGACTACAATGCAGTAAAGGTTGGTGGGCAACTTGACCACAATGCAGTAAAGGTTAATGGGCAACTTGACCACAATGCAGTAAAGGTTGATGGGCAACTTGACCACACTGCAGTAAAGGTTGATGGGCAACCTGAACTACAATGCAGTAAAGGTCGGTGGGCAACTCGAACCACACTGCAGTAAAGGTTGATGGGCAACTTGAACTACAATGCAGTAAAGGTAGGTGGGCAACTCGAACCACACTGCAGTAACAATGCAGTAAAGGTAGGTGGGCAATTTAACCACAATGCCGTAAAGGTAGGTTGGCAATTTAACCACAATGCAGTAAAGGTTGATGGGCAATTTAACCACAATGCAGTAAAGGTCGGTGGGCAATTTAACCACAATGCATTAAAGGTAGGTGGGCAATTTAAACACAATGCAGTAAAGGTAGGTGGGCAACTTGACCACAATGCAGTAAAGGTTGATGGGGCAACTTGACTACAATGCAGTAAAGGTTGATGGGCAATTTAACCACAATGCAGTAAAGGTCGGTGGGCAATTTAACCACACTGCAGTAAAGGTCGGTGGGCAATTGAACAACAATGCAGTAAAGAGTAAAGGTAGGTGGGAAATTTAACCACAATGCAGTAAAGGTAGGTGCGCAATTTAACCACAATGCAGTAAAGGTTGATGGGCAATTTAACCACAATGCAGTAAAGGTAGGTGGGCAATTTAACCACAATGCAGTAAAGGTAGGGGGGCAATTTAACCACAATGCAGTAAAGGTTGATGGGCAATTTAACCACAATGCAGTAAAGGTAGGTGGGTAATTTAACCACAATGCAGTAAAGGTTGGTGGGCCACTTTAACCACAACGCAGTAAAGGTTGATGGCCTATTTAACCACAATGCAGTAAAGGTTGATGGGCAACTTAACCACAATGCAGTAAAGGTTGGTGGGCCACTTTAACCACAATGCAGTAAAGATTGGTGGGCCACTTGACCACACTGCAGTAAAGGTTGGTGGGCAACTTGACTACAATGCAGTAAAGGTGGGTGGGCAACTTGACTACAATGCAGTAAAGGTTGATGGGCAACTTAACCACACTGCAGTAAAGGTTGATGGGCCACTTTAACCACACTGCAGTAAAGGTTGATGGGCAACTTGAACTACAATGCAGTAAAGGTTGATGGTCAACTTAACCACACTGCAGTAAAGGTCGGTGGGCCACTTTAACCACACTGCAGTAAAGGTCGGTGGGCCACTTTAACCACACTGCAGTAAAGGTCGATGGGCCACTTTAACCACACTGTAGTAAGGGTTGATGGGCAACTTGACTACAATACAGTAAAGGTTGATGAACAACTTGACCACAATGCAGTAAAGGTTAGTGGGCAACTTGAACCACAATGCAGTAAAGGTTGGTGGGCAACTTGACCACAATACAGTAAAGGTTGATGGGCAACTTGACCACACTGCAGTAAAGGTTAGTGGGCAACTCGAACTATAATGCAGTAAAGGTTGGTGGGCAACTTGACCACACTGCAGTAAAGGTTGGTGTGCAACTCGAACTACAATGCAGTAAAGGTTGATGAGCAACTAGAACTACAATGCAGTAAAGGTTGATGGGCAACTTGACTACAATGCAGTAAATGTTGATGGGCAACTCGAACTACAATGCAGTAAAGGTTGATGGGCAACTCGAACTACAATGCAGTAAAGGTAGGTGGGCAACTCGAACTACAATGCAGTAAAGGTTGGTGGGCAACTCGAACTACAATGCAGTAAAGGTTGGTGGGCAACTCGAACTACAATGCAGTAAAGGTTGGTGGGCAACTCGAACTACAATACAGTAAAGGTTGATGAGCAACTAGAACTACAATGCAGTAAAGGTTGATGGGCAACTTGACTACAATGCACTAAAGGTTGATGAGCAACTAGAACTACAATGCAGTAAAGGTTGATGTGCAACTCGAACTACAATGCAGTAAAGGTTGGTGGGCAACTCGAACTACAATGCAGTAAAGGTAGGTGGGCAACTCGAACTACAATGCAGTAAAGGTTGGTGGGCAACTCGAACTACAATACAGTAAAGGTTGGTGGGCAACTCGAACTACAATGCAGTAAAGGTTGGTGGGAAACTGGAACTACAATGCAATAAAGGTTGATGGGCAACTCAAACTACAATGCAGTAAAGGTTAGTGGGCAACTTGAACTACAATGCAGTAAAGGTTGATGGTCAACTTAACCACACTGCAGTAAAGGTCGGTGGGCCACTTTAACCACACTGCAGTAAAGGTCGGTGGGCCACTTTAACCACACTGCAGTAAAGGTCGATGGGCCACTTTAACCACACTGCAGTAAGGGTTGATGGGCAACTTGACTACAATACAGTAAAGGTTGATGGACAACTTGACCACAATGCAGTAAAGGTTAGTGGGCAACTTGAACCACAATGCAGTAAAGGTTGGTGGGCAACTTGACCACAATACAGTAAAGGTTGATGGGCAACTTGACCACACTGCAGTAAAGGTTAGTGGGTAACTCGAACTATAATGCAGTAAAGGTTGGTGGGCAACTTGACCACACTGCAGTAAAGGTTGGTGGGCAACTCGAACTACAATGCAGTAAAGGTTGATGAGCAACTAGAACTACAATGCAGTAAAGGTTGATGGGCAACTCGAACTACAATGCAGTAAAGGTTGATGGGCAACTCAAACTACAATGCAGTAAAGGTTGATGGGCAACTCGAACTACAATGCAGTAAAGGTAGGTGGGAAACTCGAATTACAATGCAGTAAATGTTGGTGGGCAACTCAAACTACAATGCAGTAAAGGTTGGTGGGCAACTCGAACTACAATGCAGTAAAGGTTGGTGGGCAACTCGAACTACAATACACTGAAGGTTGATGAGCAACTAGAACTACAATGCAGTAAAGGTTGATGGGCAACTTGACTACAATGCAGTAAAGGTTGATGGGCAACTCGAACTACAATGCAGTAAAGGTTGATGGGCAACTCGAACTACAATGCAGTAAAGGTAGGTGGGCAACTCGAACTACAATGCAGTAAAGGTTGTTGGGCAACTTGACCACAATACAGTAAAGGTTGATGGGCAAGTTGACTACAATACAGTAAAGGTTGATGGACAACTTGACCACAATGCAGTAAAGGTTGGTGGGTAACCTAACTTCAATGCAGTAAAGGTAGGTGGGCAACTTAACCACTTTGCAGTAAAGGTAGGTGGGCAACTTGACCACAATGCAGTAAAGGTTGATGGGCAAGTTGACTACAATACAGTAAAGGTTGATGGACAACTTGACCACAATGCAGTAAAGGTTAGTGGGCAACTTGAACCACAATGCAGTAAAGGTTGGTGGGCAACTTGACCACAATACAGTAAAGGTTGATGGGCAACTTGACCACACTGCAGTAAAGGTTAGTGGGTAACTCGAACTATAATGCAGTAAAGGTTGGTGGGCAACTTGACCACACTGCAGTAAAGGTTGGTGGGCAACTCGAACTACAATGCAGTAAAGGTTGATGAGCAACTAGAACTACAATGCAGTAAAGGTTGATGGGCAACTCGAACTACAATGCAGTAAAGGTTGATGGGCAACTCAAACTACAATGCAGTAAAGGTTGATGGGCAACTCGAACTACAATGCAGTAAAGGTAGGTGGGAAACTCGAATTACAATGCAGTAAATGTTGGTGGGCAACTCAAACTACAATGCAGTAAAGGTTGGTGGGCAACTCGAACTACAATGCAGTAAAGGTTGGTGGGCAACTCGAACTACAATACACTGAAGGTTGATGAGCAACTAGAACTACAATGCAGTAAAGGTTGATGGGCAACTTGACTACAATGCAGTAAAGGTTGATGGGCAACTCGAACTACAATGCAGTAAAGGTTGATGGGCAACTCGAACTACAATGCAGTAAAGGTAGGTGGGCAACTCGAACTACAATGCAGTAAAGGTTGTTGGGCAACTCGAACTACAATGCAGTAAAGGTTGGTGGGCAACTCGAACTACAATGCAGTAAAGGTTGGTGGGCAACTCGAACTACAATACAGTAAATGTTGATGAGCAACTAGAACTACAATGCAGTAAAGGTTGATGGGCAACTTGACTACAATGCACTAAAGGTTGATGGGCAACTCGAACTACAATGCAGTAAAGGTTGATGTGCAACTCGAACTACAATGCAGTAAAGTTTGGTGGGCAACTCGAACTACAATGCAGTAAAGGTTGGTGGGCAACTCGAACTACAATGCAGTAAAGGTTGGTGGGCAACTCGAACTACAATACAGTAAAGGTTGGTGGGCAACTCGAACTACAATGCAGTAAAGGTTGGTGGGAAACTCGAACTACAATGCAGTAAAGGTTGAAGGGCAACTCAAACTACAAGGCAGTAAAGGTTAGTGGGCAACTTTAACTACAATGCAGTAAAGGTTGGTGGGCAACTCGAACTACAATACAGTAAATGTTGGTGGGCAACTCGAACTACAATGCAGTAAAGGTTGGTGCGCAACTTGAACTACAATGCAGTAAAGGCTGGTGGGCAACTCAAACTACAATGCAGTAAAGGTAGGTGGGCAACTTGACTACAATGCAGTAAAGGTTGGTGGGCAATTTGACCACAATGCATTAAAGGTTGATGGGCAACTCGAACTACAATGCATTAAAGGTAGGTGGGCAACTTGACTACAATGCAGTAAAGGTAGGTGGGCAACTTGACTACAATGCAGTAAAGGTTAATGGGCAACTTGACTACAATGCAGTAAATGTTGATGGGCAACTTGACCACAATGCAGTAAAGGTTGGTGGGTAACCTAACTTCAATGCAGTAAAGGTAGGTGGGCAACTTAACCACTTTGCAGTAAAGGTAGGTGGGCAACTTGACCACAATGCAGTAAAGGTTGATGGGCAACTTGACCACAATACATTAAAGGTTGATGGGTAAATTGACTTCAATGCAGTAAAGGTAGGTGGGCAACTTAACCACTCTGCAGTAAAGGTAGGTGGGCAACTTGACCACAACGCAGTAAAGGTTGATGGGCTTCTTGACCACAATACATTAAAGGTTGGTGGGTAACTTGACTTCAATGCAGTAAAGGTAGATGGGCAACTTGACTACAATGCAGTAAAGGTTGATGGGCAACTCGAACTACAATGCAGTAAAGGTAGGTGAGCAACTTGACTACAATGCAGTAAAGGTTGGTGGGTAACTTGACCAAAATGCAGTAAAGGTTGGTGGGCAACTTGACTACAATGCAGTAAAGGTTGGTGGGCAACTTGACTACAATGCAGTAAAGGTTGGTGGGTAACTTGACTACAATGCAGAAAAGGTTGGTGGGCAATTTGACCACAATGCAGTAAAGGTTGGTGGGCAACTTGACTACAATGCAGTAAAGGTAGGTGGGCAACTCGTACTACAATGCAGTAAAGGTTGGTGGGCAGGTCGAACTACAATGCAGTAAAGGTTGATGGGCAACTTGAACTACAATGCAGTAAAGGTTGGTGGGCAACTTGACCTCAATACAGTAAAGATTGGTGGGTAACTTGACGTAAATGCAGTACAGGTTGGTATGCAACTTGACCACAATGCAGTAAATGTTTGTATGCATCTTGACCACAATGCAGTAAAGGTTGGTGGGCAACTTGCCCACAATGCAGTAAAGGTTGGACTCGTTTAAGAACCCTTGACCACAATTCAGTAAAGGTTGGTGGGCAACTTGTCTAAAATGCAGTAAAGGTCGGTATCGCTTAAGGAAACTTGACCACAATGCAGTAAAGGTTGGTGGGCAACTTTACCACAATGCAGTAAATGTTGGTATCGCGTAAGGAAACTTGACCACAATGCAGTCAATGTTTATTGGCAACTTAACTAAAATGCATTAAAGGATGCCTACAATGCAGCAAATGTTGGTGGGCATCTTGACCACAATGCAGTAAAGGTTGGTGGGCAACTTTTCCACAATGCAGTAAAGGTTGGTATCGCGTAAGGAAACTTAGCCACAATGCAGTCAATGTTGGTTGGCAACTTAACTAAAATACATTAAAAGATGCCTACAATGCAGCAAATGTTGGTGGGCATCTTGACCACAATGCAGTAAAGGTTGGTGGGCATCTTGACCACAATGCAGTAAAGGTTGGTGGGCAACTTTACCACAATGCAGTAAAGGTTGGTGGGCAACTTGACTAAAATGCAAAGATAATTAATAAGAGCTCACCTTGAAACGTTAATTTCCATGATATCAACACTATCCCAATTGTTTTTTCGTTTTAATATTTTCATTGCATGACTTAATAATGAGATAAATATGCCAGATGTTAAAATACAAAGAGTGTATATATGACGATATAAATTTATATTATAATCTTTATTCTAGAAAAGCTACAGCTTACGGGGTTAACTTGAAGCAGATGAAAATATCTCTATTAGATTGGACTGCATCATCTTAAATAGTCCAAATTATAATTGCCTGTGTTATGGCTCAACCTCGATAACACTAACAAAAAGCTTTCGCCCATTAGATATGTTAAACAATATCAACGATATAGATATAAAGACAAAATAATTCGTTTGTCAACAATAAAGCGTAAAAAACAAAGGAACAACAGCAATCCTCTTATTACCCTAAGCATTCTGAATGTAAACTGACCGTCTATTAGAAACAAACAACAGGATTGCCATGGATTTCAGACCACGGTATTGTTTCTTCTGAACTAAACACAAACCCCATAATAAAAAAAAGAAAAATCCTAGAAAAATCCCACTAAACTAAAAAGCAAAACGGGACAGCGTGCGTACAGACATGAAAGAATTACATCACGTTATCAACAAAGAAAGTTTAAGTAAATATCAAATCAATGTACTCTGAAACATATTCAAAGGAAGTACAACCCAACATATACCCATTCAAACAGCTAAGATAATACATAAAAATCCCTGGATAATAATACAATATTCAAAGAATTAAAACAGATTAAACATAGAAACTCAAAATAATCATACTGGAATATATAGAAGACACAATCATGCCTGAACATAATAATTATTCCAACAATGTCTTTAAAAGATCCTGGACAAACATCAAACACAAAAACAAAATGACAAAAGTAGCACCTCTGAGAGGGAGTGATAAACTGGAAACCGATCCTATCAATAAGGCAAACATTTTAAATGAACAATTCCAGTCTGCATTCTCTTCAGCAAATCCAATCAGTGATTCTATAAGCAAACACGTGTGACAGATACTCTAGATAAGTATCCAGACAGCATAGCTATTAATATCAATTACAACGGAAAACAGCTAATAAATATAAAGCCTTGCAGAGTGGCAGGACCAGACAACAACAGACACATGGTACTCAAAGATTTAGCCAACGAGATTGCTTCAGTCCTAACAAGGACATTCATTGTCTCAAAACACAGGGGTATAACAGGCAAATGGTACTCAAAGATTTAGCCAACGAGATTGCTTCAGTCCTAATAAGGACATTCATTGTCTCAAAACACAGGGGTATAACAGGCAAATGGTACTCAAAGATTTAGCCAACGAGATTGCTTCAGTCCTAACAAGGACATTCATTGTCTCAAAACACAGGGGTATAACAGGCAAATGGTACTCAAAGATTTAGCCATCAAGATTGCTTCAGTCTTAACAAGGACATTCATTGTCTCAAAACACAGGAATATAACAGACGACTGTAACACAAGAATATAGAAAATGTGAGAAATATATACAAACCGAATATAGACCAATATCACTAACATGTTTCTGCTGCATAGTTATCTAACATATAGCTACTAGTAACATAATGAAAAATGCAGAGACGTACAACAAACATTACCTATCATCTACAACATGAGTTCAGGTGAAAACGATTGTATGACCCTCAACTCCTTGAATATGTTGATGATCTCACAAAAACTAGAAATAGGAAAACAAAACTACCTTCTAATACTAGAGTTTTTACCAGTCGCCATATAAATCGACCAAGTATCAGCGATATAATAAAAGAACTAGGCTGGAAATGTCTTCAAACTAGACCTTAAGAAGCCGCACTCGACATATTATATAAAATAGCAAACAGCATAGGTGCAATTGGCAAAGACATCATAGCTACCAACAACAGATTGCCACCAAAGACAGCAGGAAATGGTCATTCTGTGTAAACACAATCAGGGATTGGAACAAACTACCACCATATGCCTCGGCAGCTTAAGTTATTAGAAACATTCAATTATCAAATGACAGCCCTATCAAACAAATAAATATCCCTTATGTGTTTTTATCCTGTATTTAACCATGCGCAAAACGTGTTAGTATATTCAACTTAAGAGCAAAAAGAAGAAGCTAATTTTCTCCATATAAAAAGCGAATGCATTATAAGTATAAAAAGTTGCATTTTTTTTTATATTAACTCTTTCAGCGCCAAACGCAATATTGAGGTTTTTGCAAACAATACTGATTCATGTGAGTCAGCTCGTAACGAGCTGTCTCACCTGAAATCAGCATTGTTTGCCTTTTAGTTATCAAAAATAGTCTAAACATTTATTACATGGGAAATGGAGACGCCCTATTTTGAACATGGAAGAGTCTACTTTAAAAAATTCGGCGCTGAAAGAGTTAAAAGGTAAGAACTGTACCTGTAATTGAATTTTAAAAACATCTTACCTTTAAGGCTTTCCTATGATATTAATCATCATAATTTCTTCAAAATGTATAGGTGTGTTTATTTTACCGTGGCATTTTCTCTCTCTTCTGAGATAATCGTTGACTATCAATCAAGTCAAAATGAAGACACTGTAACTAATACATAAAACTAAGTTGACAACTCGCAGCTCCAATACAATGTACTACTAACTACTAATACGTCAAAATGAAAGCCGTCACATAGACACACCTGTTCCACGAACCTCGCAGACGATTTGTAATTGCCATAGCAACCACAGAATGTTGATAGGTAGGCAGGTAATCGATCAATTTTCTCGACTTGAAATCATATGCCATATGACAGGTTTGATATATTTATAACATCAAATCTTTTACCTTTAAATTAATATTTGATAAACACTATGCTATTAAGAATGTAAAGCACTTAAGATATGAAAGCATTTGGTAATTGAAACGTAGGTTGCATCCATTAAGCTATAATTACACAACAATTCCAATCACATATGTTAGATGAAAAATATTATTAAAAAGTAAACACTTTCTGAAAATGTTACCTTTATACAGAATTAAAAACATTTTATGAAATTGAAAGTGCTGACCTGGCGCGTAGGTCGTAGGTCGACACTCATATTTACATTTAGATAGTGTTGACCTGGCGAGTAGGTCGTAGGTCGACACTCAAACTTATGTTTAGAAAGTGACGACTTACGACCTACGCGCGAGGTCAACACTGTCTTAATGTAAATTTGAGTGTCGACCTACGCGCCAGGTCAACATTTTTCGAACATAAATGTGAGTGTCGACCTACGACCTACGCGCCAGGTCAACATTTTTCGAACATAAATGTGAGTGTCGACCTACGACCTACGCGCCAGGTTGACACTTTCTGAACATAAGTTTGAGTGTCGACCTACGACCTACGCGCCAGGTTGACACTTTCTGAACATAAATTTGAGTGTCGACCTACGACCTACGCGCCAGGTCAACACTTTCTGAACATAAGTTTGAGTGTCGACCTACGACCTACGCGCCAGGTTGACACTTTCTGAACATAAGTTTGAGTGTCGACCTACGACCTACGCGCCAGGTTGACACTTTCTGAACATAAATTTGAGTGTCGACCTACGACCTACGCGCCAGATCGACACTATCTTAGTGTTAATTTGAGTGTTGACCTACGACCTACGCGCCAGGTCAACACTTTCTGAACATAAGTTTGAGTGTCGACCTACGAGCCAGGTCAACACTATATTAGTTTAAATTTGAATGTCTACCTACGAGCTTCGACCTACGTGCTAACTTCACACACCTCCTTCGGATAAAATCCTCTAAGCCGTAGATGAATGAGCTAAAATCCTGTCGGTAATGTGTCGATACAAATGATAGATCGAACAATTGACCTTGACATCAATCCTTAATGTTCTGTAGAATTTATTGAATGAATATTTTACGCGTTTGTTGTAGTAGTCAAAGTAGTTTTATGAATTGATTGATTGGAGTTTATATTAATATCTTTGTTAATTCTCGGCAGTCAGTTCGCCGCGTGTATCCCAGTAATTCACGCATTATCAAATCCTACACAAGCCTTCACTTCCTATTGAGAGTGTTTAAGCCAGTCGCTGATCAAGAGTGACGCTGGTCACAATGACTTTGTCAAACATTTGTTTCACAACCCCCACGATAACAGCGAGAAGTCATCGAAACGGGATGCCCGGTTCCACCTCCCCCACGATAACAGCAAGAAGTCATCGAAACGGGATGCCCGGTTCCACAACCCCCACGATAACAGCAAGAAGTCATCGAAACGGGATGCCCGGTTCCACAACCCCCACGATAACAGCGAGAAGTCATCGAAACGGGATGCCCGGTTCCACCTCCCCCACGATAACAGCGAGAAGTCATCGAAACGGGACGCCCGGTTCCACATCACCCACGATAACAGCGAGAAGTCATCGAAACGGGATGCCCGGTTCCACATCACCCACGATAACAGCGAGAAGTCATCGAAACGGGATGCCCGGTTCCACATCCCCCACTATAACATCGAGAAGTCATCGAAACGGGATGCCCGGTTCCACATCACCCACGATAACAGCGAGAAGTCATCGAGACGGGATGCCCGGTTCCACATCACCCACGATAACAGCGAGAAGTCATCGAAACGGGATGCCCGGTTCCACATCACCCACGATAACAGCGAGAAGTCATCGAAACGGGATGCCCGGTTCTACATCACCCACGATAACAGCGAGAAGTCATCGAAACGGGATGCCCGGTTCCACATCACCCACGATAACAGCGAGAAGTCATCGAAACGGGATGCCCGGTTCCACATCACCCACGATAACAGCGAGAAGTCATCGAAACGGGATGCCCGGTTCCACATCACCCACGATAACAGCGAGAAGTCATCGAAACGGGATGCCCGGTTCCACATCACCCACGATAACAGCGAGAAGTCATCGAAACGGGATGCCCGGTTCCACATCCCCCACGATAACAGCGAGAAGTCATCGAAACGGGATGCCCGGTTCTACATCCCCCACGATAACAGCGAGAAGTCATCGAAACGGGATGCCCGGTTCCACCTCCCCCACGATAACAGCGAGAAGTCATCGAAACGGGATGCCCGGTTCCACAACCCCCACGATAACAGCAAGAAGTCATCGAAACGGGATGCCCGGTTCCACAACCCCCACGATAACAGCGAGAAGTCATCGAAACGGGATGCCCGGTTCCACCTCCCCCACGATAACAGCGAGAAGTCATCGAAACGGGACGCCCGGTTCCACATCACCCACGATAACAGCGAGAAGTCATCGAAACGGGATGCCCGGTTCCACATCACCCACGATAACAGCGAGAAGTCATCGAAACGGGATGCCCGGTTCCACATCCCCCACGATAACATCGAGAAGTCATCGAAACGGGATGCCCGGTTCCACATCACCCACGATAACAGCGAGAAGTCATCGAGACGGGATGCCCGGTTCCACATCACCCACGATAACAGCGAGAAGTCATCGAAACGGGATGCCCGGTTCCACATCACCCACGATAACAGCGAGAAGTCATCGAAACGGGATGCCCGGTTCTACATCACCCACGATAACAGCGAGAAGTCATCGAAACGGGATGCCCGGTTCCACATCACCCACGATAACAGCGAGAAGTCATCGAAACGGGATGCCCGGTTCCACATCACCCACGATAACAGCGAGAAGTCATCGAAACGGGATGCCCGGTTCCACATCACCCACGATAACAGCGAGAAGTCATCGAAACGGGATGCCCGGTTCCACATCACCCACGATAACAGCGAGAAGTCATCGAAACGGGATGCCCGGTTCCACATCACCCACGATAACAGCGAGAAGTCATCGAAACGGGATGCCCGGTTCCACATCACCCACGATAACAGCGAGAAGTCATCGAAACGGGATGCCCGGTTCCACATCCCCCACGACAACAGCGAGAAGTCATCGAAACGGGATGCCCGGTTCTACATCCCCCACGATAACAGCGAGAAGTCATCGAAACGGGATGCCCGGTTCCACAACCCCCACGATAACAGCGAGAAGTCATCGAAACGGGATGCCCGGTTCCACATCCCCCACGATAACAGCGAGAAGTCATCGAAACGGGATGCCCGGTTCGAGATCACCCACGATAACAGCGAGAAGTCATCGAAACGGGACGCCCGGTTCCACAACCCCCACGATAACAGCGAGAAGTCATCGAAACAGGATGCCCGGTTCCACATCACCCACGATAACAGCGAGAAGTCATCGAAACGATACGCCCGGTTCCACAACCCCCACGATAACAGCGAGAAGTCATCGAAACGGGACGCCCGGTTCCACATCACCCACGATAACAGCGAGAAGTCATCGAAACGGGATGCCCGGTTCCACATCACCCACGATAACAGCGAGAAGTCATTCTAATTTTGTGTATGTTTCATCTACAATGAACGTGAGAATTCATTTTAAAGACATGTCTGATCAAGGGATTTTAGACACCTCAGACAATTTACACCTTGAAAGTGTCGGATTTTGTTTTTTACATTTAATAAACAGCGACATTGAGGTTGTTCGCCGTGTTTGGAATGTTCATCGTGTCCGGCGATGCCACTTTGCAGAAAATCCGGCTGGCAAACCAGATGTACTATTTTTCCAGCCACAGCTATATGGTTGTAGAGATTACAAAGTCACTTTAGTAGACGATACAGAAGAAGTGCATGGACAATATTGTCAAACTCTAGCGTTGCATGGCGTGTCTGTAGAGTATCTTGCTTTGGCGATGAATATTTTAAGGGAACTTCGGATTCAATATCCAGCTAAAGATAGAGCTGAAGCCACCGAACTGTTCATCACAATTACAACATATGTAGACTGTTTATAGTGAAAGTAATGACAACGCACATTTAACGAAAGACATATACTTGTATTCTCTCTGAAGTAATGAGATATGTTTGTGCTGGAAAGATTAAAAGCCAACATACATATAAATACGCGATTATTTTTACTGTTTGACCCTGTATGAGTATTTTCCTCTCATGATATCTCAACAACACTTTGCCTTAGTAGTACTGTAAAAGCATTATTGTTGACATATTATCTGTGTTGTCTATGTATTGATCAGAACAGTTTTTAAAAAAATCCGAGACATTTAGGGGAGGTAAAAACTGTCCGGGCCATATCTCGTTAGCCTAAAGATGCATCTAGGAAAGAGAAAAATGGTCATGTACCAGAATTGGGTCATTGTGACACTGACATTGACCCCCATTTAAAGAAAAATCTTTTCTGGCATAACTAAATTTTGTGTTAAGATGCATCTTGTACCAAAATTTGGCTACTATGACCTTGAACCCATTTTAATTGCCCAGGCTACTGTTATGTTACAACATTTGGTATGAGGTTGTGACGTACACCTTAATTGGACTATAGAGTATCTGCAATTATTTTCTTGTTCATAATCTTGTATAGACATTTACTATATTTTTGTCTAGATGTTTTCAATGTCATCTGCTGCAGGTTTGATGTACTGTAGTTGCAACTTGGCTAAAATATAACCTTATCTGTGCAGCCAGGGTAAGTAGAAAAGCTTAAAGTGAGCTAAAAATGAATAAATTCAAACAATCACACAAGTATTTAACAGTACAATTAGACAGGCTAGATAGCCAGTTCACAACTCTAACTTGAAGCTTACAAATTACATTTGACCTGCATGAAGCACAAAGGGGTCTTGTTGAAGCTGAATCTCTTAAATGTAACATTTCTATAGCAAAGAAAAATCAGAAGAAGAAATATAACATGTATTTTTTTTTGCTTTTTTATAAACTTGAAAACACCAGTGACAAAAAAGATGATACTCTTACTGGGCAAACTTTCCCCTAAGGATTTTCAAATTCACCTGCTGCAGAAACATCAAATAAAGTTTGTATCAAAATAAGTATTAACCCTTTCCAACATACAAGAAATCTATAGCAGATGACCTTAAAAACGTTTAGTCAAAATTATCAAACATGTCTGAATGATTTATTAAATAAAGTTGAAAACATTGTTGCTAAAGCAGAAATTGTTGATAAGCCACTTCTCCCTTTTCAACAATGTTTTCAAAATTCCTTTGCTGCTAAGGTGTCAACATGTGTCATGTTTGAAAGTATCAACCCTTTTCTTCTTATCGACACACAATAACGAGCATTTACTGTATTATTCACAATGTTTCAACTTTAAACTATTATTTTGCTTGATTTATAGAGAATAACCATGTTTCTGTCTAGACATTTTCAAAGTCTTCTGTAGCATATTCTTTGAATGTGGGAAAGGTTAAAGGGTGATAGTAACAATTGTTTTTCTAATTTGAAAAGAAGCATATTTTCTTTTTGATGTTCTATAAATTCAAATCTTCATATCTGGGAATACAATATTCTTAATACATGTATTTCCTCTATTTTTCATCAGTAAACAGACTTTAACCCTTGACCACATACAACAAATCTGCATCAGTCAATTATGGAAAATCTCTATAAAGTAATATAAATGGATTTAATAACTGAAAAAAGTGGAAAACATTGTGGCATTGTTTTCAAAGTAATTTGCTGCAGATTTGTTGTAAGTATAACATAACAACTCAGTGGGGACAGACAGAAAAATTTGCTCATTTTAAGCAATTTCTCCTTTTTCCTCAATGATTTAAAAGGTTGTCTGCTGGGAAGGTTTACAATGTAAACTAGGGTTGTAAATGTATGATATTTAATTATCAAGGTGCAAGGTACAGATCTAGGTGAAATATTAAAATATATTTTCATGTGATTGTCTGATTCTCTTTCTAAGAGACAATAAAAGATAAGCATATAATCAAAATGCATTACACATGATAATATTGCACTAAGCACTAAATTCTACCATAATGTAATCAATACACAGCTACACTGATGGACAAATCATTTTTTAGATAAAAATGATTTTACATAGAAAGACTGGAGATATTTTTGACAACATCTGTGGGATAATATGAGAAGGCTTTCTAAATTACATTTTTTTTATAAATAATGAGCAATTTCTCCTTTCCAAAAAGTGAGTCTGTAAGCAGCGGGAAATGTTTAAAAAAAAAACAACATACAGACATGGTATTGAATAGAGTAATAAAAGTTGAGAAAACAAAACTATGTAAACAAGAGGGCCATGATGGCCCTGGATCGCTCACCTGATTTTTTTTGTTGTTTCACTTTAGCTATATAAGCCCCGCCTTATTTCCGACCAATCAACTTGGCAAGATTTTTTAAGTTTTCACTATAGCCATATAAGGCAAAATAGCCCCCCCGCACACCCCCCCCCCCCCCCCTCACCCCCTGGCGGCCATGTTTTTTGACCAATCAACATGGCTTGAAGGAATCTGATAGAGGGTCATCCAAGGAACATTTCTATAAAATTATTTGAAAATCTGCCAACCAGTTTGGGAGGAGAAGAATTTTTAAGTTTTTTTCATTTCGTTGCCATGGAAACCAGAATTCTGCATGAATCCCAACAATTTGAAGGAAATCTGGTGAGGTAATTGAGAGGATGCTTTCTGTGAAGTTTAATCCCAATTGACCCACTAGTTACTGAGGAGAAGAAGTTGACGCACGCCGGACGCCGGACAAAAGGCATTCACAATAACTCACCTTGAGCAAAATAAAATACATGAGCTAAAAAGGGGACAAACATAAATATTGAAAACAAAAGTAAAAGAGAATTTAACAAGAATCTCGGGCTGAGGGTGTCTCGCCTTCTCGGATTTGATGGAGAGAAAAGTTCTGATGATGTGTTATAAAGATTGGAAGAAAAATGTAGCTTCTAGGGTGTTCAGAAAGTTGTTCTTAAATTTGACTGTGTGACCTAGTTTATGATCCAGTTTAGAGCTAGCAATTTAATGGAGATGAAAGTTCTGATGATTTGTCATGAAGATAGGAAGATAAAAGTGGCCTCTAGAGTGTCAATCAAGTTATTATAAAACGTGACCTAGTGTCCTAGTTTCTGACCCTAATGACCCTGTTTAGATTTTCTCAACATTTGACCTAGTGTCAAAGGCTTTTAAAGTTATTGAGCGGACAATACCGATTTTAGGTAATTTCTGTCATTAAAGGGTGATAACTCTTAAGAGTGACTCGAGCAACATGGCTGGTTATAGAACTTGTCCGTGATATTATGCCCATACACATTCTGACTAAATTTGGTGATGATTGGATAAAGGTATCAAAAGTTATTGATCGGACAAGACAGATTTGAGGTCATTTATATAATTAAAGGGCAATAACTCTCAAGTGACTACAGCGATATGGCTGGTTATCTAATTTGTCTGAGATATTATACCAATACACATTTTGACCAGATTTGGTGGTGATTTGACAAAGGCTGCTAATGTTATTGAGCAGACAAGACCAATTTTAGGTAATTTCTATAATTAAAGGGCGATAACTCTGGAGTGACATGGCTAGTTATCAAACTTCTCAAAGATATTATGCCAATACACGTTCTGACCAAATTTGGTCATAATTGGACAAAGGCTTGTAATGTTATTGAGTAGACAAGACCAATTTTAGGTAATTTCTATAATTAAAGGGCGATAACTCTCGAATGACTATAGAGCGATACAGCTAGTTATTGAATATGTCCAAAATATTATGCTAATACACATTCTGAATTAATTTGGGGATGATTGGACAAAGGCTTCTTAAGTTATTGGGCGTACAACATACTGGACGCCGCAAATAAAATTATAATATGTCCCGTTTTTAAAAAACAGGCGTATAAAAAGTGGCCGCCGCCTGAATTACTACTGCTATGTCTCGCTCCACATTTGTGGGCAAGACAAACATTACAAATGGAGAACCAAGATAATACATATATGACTGATTAATTCAAAACAGGATGATCATGATGGTCCTATGTCGCTGACCTGATTTAACAGAACTTAAATAGTTTTCACGGTTCTTACTCTATACATATATAAAGAAAACAAACCACAACACCAGGTGGCCATGTTATTCAACGGATCGGAATAATTTTAACAATCTTGGTAAAAGTTTTCCCAAGGAACAGTTGTGCCAAATTATTTCCAAATAACGTAAGTACTTTTGGACAAGAATATTTTTATACACATATTTTGTAGGAAAAAGTGAACAGACGACGGCGGCCACAGACATTGTTTGATCACAATAGGTCACCCCAAACTATGTGCTCATATGAGATGAAATATAAAGAATAAATTGGTGACTAAGAAAGTGAACAACAGGTTCAGTGGTGTATATATGATTACAATAGTACACCAAGAGGGCCATGATGGGCCTGGATTTGCTCACCTGGCTTAACCGAACTTCAATAGTTTTCAAAAATGAATCTTTATAAATATAAACAAAGAGATGCCATGCCAGCTGGTGGTCATTTTTATCAATGGATCAGAAACATCTGAATAATCTGCTACACTTTTGGTCAAGAAGATTATTTAAAGTTTACACTATATATACATTTAAGGACAAGAAGATTTTTAAAGCTTTCACTATATATACAGATAAGGAAAACAAGCCCAGCCCCCTGTCGGCCATTTTTTCCACCAGATCGGTATAATTTCCCCAATCTTGGTAGAGGGTTTACCAAGGTAACATTGTACCAAATTATTTTTAAATCGGGCCAGTTTTTTTGTACAAGAAGATATTTAAAGTTTTACCTATAAAAACAATAAGGAAAACAAACCCCACCCCCATGGCGGCCATGTTTTTCAATGGATCGGAATAATTTGGAATAATTTGAGCAATTGTGGTAGAGGGTCACCCAAGGAATATTTATGCCAAATTATTTTTTAAATCGGTACAGTACTTTTTAAGGAGAAGATTTTTTAAGTCTTAGCTATAAAAAACATGCAAGGAGAACAAACCCACCGCCTGGCGGCCATGCTTTTCAATGGATCAGAAAAAATTGTACAATCTTGGTATAGGGTCACCAAAGGAATATGCGTGCCAGAATAATATTCAAATCAGGCCAGTACTTTTGGACAAGAAGATTTTTAAAATGCACATATAACGAAAACAAGCTCCACCCTCTGGCGGCCATGTTTTTCAAGGGATCTGAATAGTTTGAACAATCTTGGTAGAAGGTCCTGAAAGGAACGTTGGTGCAAAATTATTTTTAAATTTGATCAGTACTTTTGGACAATGAGATTTTAAACGTTTTTGAAATTTTCCAACTTTGAAAGGGACCACCTAGGGAACACATTCCTATGAAATTATTTTGAAATTAGTCCATTGGTTTAGGAGAAGTCGTTTGTAGGAAAATGTGAACAGACAGACGACGACTATGGACAGTGAGTGATCACAATAGCTCACTCGCACTTGTTGCACAAGTGAGCTAAAAACAAGATCTAGTAATCAAAATATGGCTCCTATTTGTATTAATGGTGAACTGTTTATGTGATTTTAATCAAAAGTTAACACAATACCTAGGGCTGAGGGTGTCTCGCCCTTCTTGGGAAATCAATAGTAACAATATGCAATTAACCCAATGTGGATGAAATTTAAAAAGTAAAATCAATGTATTGATGATTTGATGCAGACAAAAGTTTGGATGTATCGTCACATAAAGGAATCCGCTGTGGTCGAGTTGTTAGCATCGGGGATTTCGAAACCGGATGTCCCAGGTTCGATCCCCTGTCGCGGCACTACAGTCATGGTGGAGTGCCCTTTGGGCAAGGCACATTTTCTAGCCTAGAACTGGTTTGTTTACCCAGGGATCATGAATAATCAAATTTAATTGCGCGCTAAATGACCTTAGCTGTCGATGCGCCATAAAACAATATACATTCATTCATTCATTATCGTCACATAAAGATTGGAAGAAAATGTGGCCTCCACAGTGTTCACAAGGTTGTACTAAGATTTATCCGCATGACCTAATTCTTTACCTCATATGATCCAGATTTGATTGACAGTTGTTCTGAATAAATTTCATAAAGGTTGGATGAAAAAAGTGACCTCTAGAGTGTTCACAAGTTTATTCTAAAATTTGATCTAGTGTTCTAGTTTTTGACCCCAACGACCCAGTTACAAGGTTGGCTGATATTTGATGGAGAAGAATGTACTGATAAATTGTCACGAAGATTGGATGACAAAGGTGACTTTTAGATTGTTCACAAGGTTATTGGAACATTTGACCTAGTGTTTGATCTACCCCATTACCCAGTTTTGAACTTGACCAAGATGTGATATAATAACTTTTCATGAAGATTTAATAAAAAAAGTGATTTCACAAGGTTCTTCCAACATTTGATCTAGTTTTTGACCCCTCATTACCTATTTTTGAACATGACAGAGATTTGATGGAGAAAAATGTTCTGATTAACTTTCATGAAAAATGTGGCTTCTTCAGTCAAAAGTTAATCATGGTTAAGTTTTGGCAAACTATGACATTGACCTTGGTATTTTTTTGTTGGATGATGGAAACAAATGCTTTGATAAACTTTCGTGAAGATTAAATGAAAAGTGTAGGCTCCAGTCAAAGTTAACCAAGGTTAAGTTTTGAGGTTAAGTTACCTAACCCAAGGTAAAGTTCTGCCAAATTATGACCTTGACATTGATAATTTTGACATTGAATGATGTCACATAACTCAACAATACATCTCACAAAGTTTCAGAAAAATTCCAGCAGGGGTTGCCAAAATCTAACCAAGGTTAAATTACCTAACCAAGATCAAGTCCTGCCAAATTATGACCTTGACCTTGATAATTTTGACGTTGAATTATGTCCCATGACCCAACAATACATCTGACAAAGTTTCAGATAAATTCCAGCAGGGGTTGCCGATATATAACCAAGGTTAAGTTTTGTGGTAAAGTTACCTAACCAAGGTCAAGTTCTGCCGAATTATGACCTTGACCTTGATCATTTTGACGTTGAATGATGTCCCATGACCCAACAATTCATCTGACAATGTTTCAGAAATATCACAGAAGGGGTTGCTGAAATATAGTTATTCATAAAAGTGGCCGCCGTCGCCGCCAGAAAATAGACTGCTATGTCTCACTCCACTAGTGTGGGCTAGACAAAAAAAAATGTAAAAAAGAGCTGTAATAGGCTAAACACCAAAGGTAGTAAGTGATACTACATGTATTTCTATTTCTTTTTGCAATCTCCACAGTCCTGTCTGTAAAATAAGTATTTAACTATAATGAAACTTGTATCTACCTTAAAGAATTCCAAGTGTTATATGATCATATTCTAAAAACTGAAACACCAAAAAAAAAATCCTTAAATGAGGTCATCTTTTATGAAATAACACAACCACTCAAAATTAAATCACGTCCACCAAGATCACACATTTTAAGTCCATTTGCATTTTTAAGAAGCATTCACTATGTGACAGGTAGAATGCAAGCCTGGAAATGTGGCCAAATAAAGCTTTGAAAAGTGATCTATATCAGCATACTTGAATACACATGTACCAACATCCTACTGTAGTGGGTAAAACAACTTGTACTGAAAATCACAATTGTCCAGCATTTTGCAGCAATAATTTATAAGAACAAGAGGACCATGATGGCCCTAGTTCGCTCACCTCAATTATGCAATGTGATTTTTAATGCAAACTAGAACTATCACTGAAGATGATAAATACCCCAAAACAGCACATTGACCTACACCATAACTTAATAAGTTAAAGGGCCATAACTCTGTAAAAATAACATGCAATTTTTTATTAAATTCCACCCAGTGGTTTGTAAGAAATAGGCTGGACAAAATATATCTCCCAACCGATAGCACGACACAGTGACTCCTATATACCCCCTCGTCTTTGAAGGGGGGTATAAATACATCAAGACAATTATTCTGACAAAGATTCAAAATGCAACCTCCAGAGTGTAAACAATATTTTCCTTCATTTGACCTAGTGATTTATATATTTTTTCTGCCATGATGGCCCTGGATCGCTCACCTTAATAATACAATGTACTGCAATGCAAAACACATCAAGACAATTATTCTGAATGCAACCTCCACAGTGTTAACAAGATTTTCTTTCATTTGGCCTAGTGATCTATATTTTTTTACCTGATATGACCGATATTCCATCATGGACTAGCTATCATCAAGACAACATTCTGACAAATGTTCAACTTGCTCAAAGTAAAAATGCGGCCTCCGGAGTTTGAACAATATTTTCCTTTATTGACCCAATATGACCAATATTCGAACTTGACCTAGATATAATTCAGACAAACATTCTGACCAAATTTCAAGCTGCAAAAAATGCGGCATCCAAAGTGTTAACAAGATTTTCCTTCAATTTGGCCTAGTGACCTAGTTTTTGACCCTACATGACCCATATTCGAACTTGGCTTAGATATCATTTAGATAAACATTCTCATTAAATGTCAAGCTGCTGTAGCAAAGAATGCGTCTTCTACATAGTTAACAAGATGTTCCTTCAATTTGGCTTAGTGACCTAGTTTCTGACCCAATATGACCCATATTTGAACTTGACCTAGATATCTTTAAGACAAACATTCTGACAAACATCTGATGCAAAAAATGCGGCCTCTAGAGTGTTAACAAGATTTTCCTTTAATTTGACCTAGTGACCTATTTTTTGACCCAACATGACCTATGATCGAACTTGACTTACATATCATCAAGAAAAACATTCTGATAAAGTTTCATCATGCTCAAGTTAAAAATGCAGTATTAAGAGTGTTAACAAGATTACCCTTCAATTTGGCCTAGTGACCTAGTTTTTGACCCGCATGACCCATATTCGAACTTGGATAGATATCATTCAGCTCAACATTCCGACCAAATTTCAAGCTGCTGAAGCAAAGTATGCGGCTTCTACAGAGTTAACAAGATTTTCCCTCAATCATTTGTAAATGTAGTTTAATGTTTTATGTATATTGTATCCGTTTCTAATGATTTTAATAAATATGTTGACGGTTCTTAAATGTCTGAAATGAAACACTCTCCAAAGAGAACACATAGTAATCTTCTTATAAATTCCCCCGTCCCCCCTCCCCCCCCTTCTGCTACAAGTGTTTTCAAAAGTTGTCCACTGCATAGGTGTTAAAAAACGTCCGCAATCGTCGTAAATGTAGTTTATGTATACAATGCAGTTACTATTTTCAATGAATTTATGAATGTTCTTCAATAGGAGATTGACAGAAATTGACATGTAATTTATGAGTGAATCCATTGCAGCAAAAGAACAAAAGAAGAATATTCGGTTATGCTATTTTAGAATGCTCAGTATCACTTTTTGCCATTTATATTATGCTTCTTTTTTTTTTTTAGTTTAGTTGATACTCCTTTTTTGAAAACGTGATTAAATGGTCATGTTTTTACTCCACATTTTAAATATGGTGCAAGTATGAACTTTAATCTATCGAGAGAAATATTTACAGCGCTTTGTTGTGTGAACAGCAGGAATGGTTCAATATGAGCGATACTTCTTTTGCGACAATTTCTTGAAAAGAACCACTTGACAATAAAAGTCGAATTGGGGAATGAATTTAGTTTTTATGTATGTTCATTGAGTCAACTGTTTATGTATATTTGACGTTACATCGATTTCTTTACCAAAGTTACAATTTGATGAAGCTTTGATGAATCGTATGGAATGGTTAATATGCGATTTGACTGCACAGGTTTCCAGAGTCTTTTCATAAAATACTTTTGTAATAAAATGTGTTTATCTCTGTTTTCCCCCGGGCCAGTTCATCTATATAGATATGTTTATGGCAATGTAATATTGCCGAAAAATATACTTGAAACTGTAAATGTTCTACCAAAGGATTTATTGGTTTAAGTTTTCAATAAGTTTCTCCCTGTTCACACACCCATGTGTTTCCTCTGTTTAAGTCTCAATGTTTTAACAAGGCGAAATCGGCCAACCAGTTTTCTTTTGTAGTAAATGTATATCAAAACAACAACTATTTGACAAGTTGAGGAGGACTCGCTAGAGAGACATTTCTTGTGATCTAGTTTAATAACATTCAATCTTGTATAACGGGTAAACCCTTTCCGTAACATTTTCTAATATGCTGATGTATTCCGACTCAAATGCAGCAGTCGACCTTTGTACTCAAAAAAAGGAAATTGCCAATAATGAGCAAATTCTCGTTTTGCTACAATGTTTCAAACACGTATTTATAGATATTTTAAATTCAAGTGCCGTTAATTTCCCACTAGCAGTAGACGTTTGATAATGTTTTCAATTGTAATAATTTATGATGTATGGAAAGGAACAGACGAAATAACAATGGAGCAAGGAAATCTCGTTTAAAAGGAAACCCTTCTCTAATTCAGACGCATTTTAATACAAACTGCAGCAGCAGACTATATATAGAAGACATTGTGGCAAAAGGTGACTTAATTGCTTATAAATGATATTTCTCCTTTTGTCACAATGTTTATATCTCTATTGAATAACATTTTCAAAATGGCCCAAAATGGCCCTTAAAACAGTCTGAAATTAAAGAATATAATGGTTACAAATCATTTCCAACACTACAATAAATCTGCAGTAAGGGACTGAACATATCAAGTCAAAAATATAGTAAATCTCTATATTATAGTATGATTAATGAACAGAGTTGAAATCATTGTGACAAATGGAGAAATTGCTCATTGTAACTATTTGACAATTATTAGTCGCCGGGCAGGAGCCCGCGACTTCTATTTTTAATAGGTTTTCTGAAATCACATGGGAGGGGGGATTATTATTAGAAAGAAACACATTTAGATGTCTTGAACATATATTACAATTGTGTTTGTTTAAAAATACTAAGTAATGACACATCTAAAATGAAATAAATATTCCGATGTTTTAGGTATTTTCAGTTTCTTTATTTTGACTCGCATTTATGTTTTTTTGTTTTATTTACGAAGACAAAACAGTCCCTATTAGCTAGACTGCTATACTTTATGTTACACTATATACTACATGTAATCAAAAGTCGATAACTACAAACCTTTACGTCGCAATATAATTTGTTTACTTACGCGCACCTGCGTGACTCGCGAATACCAACTGCGTAGATCAATCTCCTTTGCAGAGAGTCGCTCTTTACACTCACTTACAAATAGTAAATTATATGTGATTTAAAATGTTTATTAGGTTCGAAACAAATGAAGAAAAGAAAAAACCGAGAAAAAACTGGTTTTAATGGAAAAATGACTTTGAACGAACACTCTCTGCCTATAAAGAGAGTTTCAAGAACGACACCTCTGCGAATAATAATCGGGTCTTTCGTACAAAATTATTTCGTCCTTGACAATTTTAAATGTGTCATTTAATTCCCTAAAGGCATATTGCTTTCGATCTGCATATTGTTATGCATCATTGACACAAGGGCGCTCATCATACTATAATTTTAAAACATGAGTAGTTTGTTGTTTTCATTATAAAAAAGGAAGGAAAGAATTAAAATAAATTAACATGTTGTAGGGCTAAGTTTATGTTCGAAATTAAGTTTAAATTATACAACAATTTCAATGAGATTTAACTGTTTAGTTGATATTATATTTCGAAGGTGGTCTAATTTATAAATATTGGACTACATTTCAACATTTGTTAAAGTATGATATAATTCGGATGCTAAGCTAATATCCTTTTGAGAAAAAGAGAAAACTCATGTCTTCAGCGATTTAACCCTTATCTCATTGTTTTAAAAGTAGATTGCTGCAAAGGTGTCCACTGTTGACTTTAAAAGAGGAAAGGTAAAATGACGTGCTATTGCATGCAAATCCTAAATTGTCTGTTTTGTGGTTTTATTGAAAAATAATAAAATTCAAATATTCTGACAAACATCTTGAAAAGTGTATGTGGAATTCACAAATCTTATAATTATTCCTTAATGAAAGCACTGTATACATACTAAGACTAATGATTGGCAAGATTACTCATTTCCATTACTGTTTATGATCAATAATTAGTTGGTTGTGTGTATGGTCAACCTACTTTGGAATGGAGATTGATCATAAACAATGAAAGGCTTCAATTAGCATTCACTTCGTTGACAAAACAATGCAAGTTATGATACATTTTCACTTGACCCCACCCCTGATGTTCCAATATGCCCCTGAGTTGATAACTGTTTATTCAACTACTATAATGTAAGTGTTATGCATAACTGCACTGTGGATATCCGGCGACATTGATGCGTTGCATCAATTTTCTCTTGTACTCTCCTTTATAGAGATTGCAATGAAATGGCTTCAGTCCTTGTTGTTTCACAAATTAACACTTGTGAATTGACTACACTAATCGCTTAAACACCCCCCCCCCCCCCCACACACACACCCCCACACCCCTACCCCCCGAGATATAGAGATATATGATGACTATCAAAACTTATGTTAAAGCGACTGAAATCCAGATGGCACGAACAAAAACAAAAAAACAAAAAATCGAAATTCGCCCTAAATTGTTATTCTTTATGTTATCCAAGTAAAACCAGGGTAGAAAATGTATCGTTTTTTATCAATAAAGTGAACTTGAGTCGTTTTCAATTGTCCCGATGAAGGGGTTTCCTATTTAAAAATACTTACCCCGTTACTGACAGGGTAGAATTTGCGATGGAAGAAGTATCGAAACAAGAAAATCTCACCGATTATAGGGGTATGTAATATGTCAGTTATCATATTTTAATGCCCCAAATACAAAAATAACACTTATTTTCTTAAAATTGGAAATTTTATTTTTTTTCGACAGTTGGGTATCTGGAGTTCAGTTTTTAACATTTTCAACATAACAAATCTGCAATAGACGATTTTATCAAACAGTTAAGAAAATTATGAAACTGACAATCTGTGTGGACCCTGATTGCTAGATTTGAACGAAGTTGGATTGCTTTATTGGAGCGGATTGGAATTTAGCGCTCTGATTGAACAATCCAATAATATCAGCACTTCGGTCATATTGAGCGGTTGCAACATTTACCGATTTTTATTTAAAAGTCTGATATGTGTGTAGAGTTTATTTTAAGGGAATTAAAACATGATATATACCCAATCAATCGTGTACATGTACCCTGGAATAGATTATCAAATACATACTGTAAATATATATATAATATACAATTGTGTACATCGGTTATTTTCATATATTTACCCGTTCTAAATATGGTTGTATCATCCAGGGACAACATGTAATAGTGTTTGTATTGTCGAACAAAGGTGCATGTGTCAAACGTGAAAAAAAAAGTATCTGTATGATAGGAAAAGAAAATAAATGCAATTTCAATATGAGAAAAGGGTAAAAATGTTATTTTCAAAACATTCCTCTATTTCTACAGCTAGTTTGATTAAACAATCAACATTTTTTCAGTTTATTCAAGATACATTAAGGATGTGTTATCAAGTATCATTCATAATTGGTTTGTCGTGTGTTTAATGTTTATACTTTCTACAGTTATCAACACAATTATTAAAGATTTATGATAATCAGAGACTGTGTGTACATTGTCATATTTTGTCGAGAAAAGGATAATGTGTCGAACTTGCACTAAGGAAATAATATAAATTATCTGTAATTATCATTACAAAATGATTTTCCTGTGAATTCCTTCTGCAGTTACTTGACAAGTATGTGTGCTATTACAAAGTGCCTTTGCAACATTAATAGATTCTTATATATTATCTTGTATTAAGCATGAAATATGAAATGATTATTAAAATGTGTTATGAACTTTGTGTTTCTTTTGCGTTACAGCCTTCGGACTTTGTACATAATGTAGACTGGCTGAATGCCATGAGCCCCTTAAAGTAATTGCGACATTACAATATAATCAGATAAAAATTATTAAAAATAGAACGATAAAATAACACAATTTCCAATGAAAAGATGCTCTGGTATGGGTCCACAATGAATGTATTATATTGTAAGGGAAAACTATTTATTTAATTGGTATTGTGGAAGAACTGAAACAGTTGATTTTATTAACTTAATGAAAATTAATAATTGTAAAAAATTAAAACTTTTAATGATATTTATTACAAAACTTATGAGGGAAATTGATGATTTGTAGGAACATTTATTTCATAAGACATGAATTTTGTGTTTTCTGTAATGTATTGTTTGTTTTGCATATAGCATATTTATATTTAACACATATAAATTGACATAACCTATTTTTCACATGATGTATTATTATTTGTAACATTTGATTATGTATTTTGGGCCGGTGGCCTTTGATTACGTAAATAAATAAATTGAAAATTGAAATTGTATAACCCACATATTTTAAACAAAATATGTCCGTCTTATTGAATTAGACTGTCTGTCTCATTAATCTAAGTGTAGACGAAATGGCACCGAGGTGTGAATTGTAGTCGAAATGGGACAAATTGCAAAAAGTGTAGACGAAATGGGCTTAAACCGTGGTAGGGGGGTGTTTTAACATGCGAAGGACCATGTTAGCTTTCAAAGCTTCCAAAAGGACGATAAAGTAAGGCAAATGTTGATAAAGGTGGTGCACTCCGGACGCGAAAACTTTGGAAAGGTCCGACAAAACATTCCGTGGTTTGTTCCGACCATTGTTTCAGATGAATATTGATCCAGCCGAAAATGAGTGAAGACATTTACAGAAAGGACAACCGGAAGAGAAAGTCGACAAGCCCGAGAAAGAAAGAAAAATAAATAAATTAAACTATTATTAATATTTATAAACTTTGAATTTGAGTTTCTAAATAACATGCAAATACTAAGGAGTCGATCGAGCGTCATTTTGACGTACACTATTTTTGGCATACGGCCCACAGGTCGTCATTTCCCCCCTTTGACCTGAGAAAAACTAGGACTACTGTTAAAAAATCGTCTCATTGGAAATATATAAATGTCAGGAAAATCACGCTCGATAATATTTATTCCACCCAAGAATTAACTAATTCACAACTTGATTAAAGTTAAGGACTTGGCAACATTTTTGGTGTGTTTTTTCTGGTATTTTGATTTGTTAATTCATTGTATTTGGTTCGAAACATTGTATGTATGTTTATAATCAATCAAAATATGTTCTATGTTCTTGATACAATTACTGCTTGATTAATTTTTCGGAAGGCGATGTATGTTTTTCACGAATGTAGGTCAAAATCCGCTACAGACAAAATCCCCTAGGCATACACAGACAAAATCCCCTATATCCTTTTTCCACTACAGACAAAATCCCCTACATGCAAAAATCCACTACAGACAAAATCCCCTAAGGAAAAAATCCCCTACTTCATAAATGTTCCAATTCCCTACTATATATACTGAACAAAAAAAGAAACTTCCGCTATATTAGCTTGAGTATAGCTGGATGAAAACAAATATGGGGAGTCATTGTTATTAGTCGCCGGGCAGAAAGCGCGATTTCTATTTTTAATAGGTTTTCGGAAATGACATGGGAGGGGGGATTATTATTAGAAAGAAACACATTTAGATGTCTTGAACATATTACAATTGTGTTTGTTTAAAAACACTAAGTAATGACACATCTAAACTGAAATAAATATTCCGATGTTTTAGATATTTTCAGTTTCTTTATTTTGACTTGCATTTATGTTTTTATGTTTTGTTTACGAAGACAAAACAGTCCCTATTAGCTAGACTGGTATACTTTATTTTACACTATATACTACATGTAATCAAAAGGCGATAACTACAAACCTTTACGTCGCACAGTCTAATTTGTTTACATACGCACACCTGTTTGTTATGTGTAAATATCGAGACGAAAATGACGTCGAATATTCTCCTTTTAATGGCAATTTTAACCTACTGAATGTTATTTTCATGTTCAAAGAGATGTCTTGATTTGTGAAGAAGGCATTTTATAATGTTTATCCATGTATATCTAAAATATGAACTGTTTCTAAAGCTAAAACTGTTGATCGCGTGACTCGCGAATACCAACTGCGTAGATCAATCTCCTTTGCAGAGAGCCGCTCTTTACACTCACTTACAAATAGTAAATCATATGTGATTTAAAATGTTTATTTGGTTCTAAACAAATGAAGAAAAGAACAAACAAGAACAAACCGAGATAAAACTGGTTTTAATAGAAAAATTACTTTGAACGAACACTCTCTGCCTATAAAGAGAGTTTCAAGAACGACACCTCTGCGAATAAGAAAGAATCGGGTCTTTCGTACAAAATTATTTCGTCCTTGCCAATTTTAAATGTGTCATTTAATTCCCTAAAGGCATATTGCTTCCGATCTGCATATTGTTATGCATCATTGACACAAGGGCGCTCATCATAGTATAATTTTAAAACATGAGTAGTTTGTTATTTTCATTATAAAAAAGGAAGGAAAGAATTAAAATAAATTAACATGTTGTAGGGCTCAGTTTATGTTCGAAATTAAGTTTAAATTATACAACAATTTCAATGAGATTTAACTGTTTAGTTGATATTATATTTGGGTGGTTCTAATTTATAAATATTGGACTACATTTCAACATTTGTTAAAGTATGATATAATTAGGATGCCAAGCTAATATCATTTTGAGAAAACGAGAAAACTCATGTCTTCAGCGATTTAACCCTTATCTCATTATTTTAAGAGTAGATTGCTGCAAAGGTGTCCGCTGTTGACTTTAATAGAGGAAAGGTAAAATGACGTGCTATTGCATGCAAATTCTAAATTGTCTGTTTTGTGGTTTTATTGAAAAATAATAAAATTCAAATATTCTGACAAACATCTTGAAAAGTGTATGTGGAATTCACAAATCTTATAATTATTCCTTAATGAAAGCACTGTATACATACCAAGACTGATGATTGGCAATTTCCATTACTGTTTATGATCCATAATTAGTTACTACCTACTTTGGAATGGAGATTGATCATAACCAATGAAAGTCTTCAATTATCAATTATCATTCACTTCGTTGACAAAACAATGTAAGTTATGATACATTTTCACTTGACCCCACCCCTGATGTTCCAATATGCTCCTCAGTTGATAACTGTGTATTCAACTACTATAATGTTAGTGTTATGCATAACTGCACTATGGATATCCGGCGACATTGATGCGTTGCATCAACTTTCTCTTGCATATGCTTTTAAAGAGTGTTCCATGATGCATCGTTTCGTGCACAAATGATGGCCAAAGGTTAACAGAAAATGGAGGGAAATTTGACCAAGTGAGGTAGGGGTTAAAAACAAAAATAACACTTAATAACGTGTATGACCACCTCTTGAGTTGACCACTGCATTGCATCGCCGGCGCATATAATTGACTAAATTGTTGATTTCTGCCTGTGAAATATTGTTCCATTCCTGAATGAACGCTTGACGAAATTCGTTGACGTTAGCAGGTGGGTTGGGACGATGCCTCACTCGGCTGTCCAGAATATCCCAGGCGTGCTCGATTGGGTTGAGATCAGGACTTTTAGCGGGCCAGTCATCAATGAAATCAATGTTATTTGTAATAAGAAAATTTATAGTGTCTCTAGCTGTGTGAGATGTGGCATTATCATGCTGAAAAATGGAGATGTAGGCGTTGTTATGGAACAGAGGAATGACGTGATGAGCGAGAATGTCATCGCGGTAACGTTGAGCATTTAAATTGCCATTAATGACGACTAGAGGTGAACGATAACCATGGGCAATGGCTGCACAAACCATAACAGATCCGCCCCCCCCCCCCCCCCCCCCCCCGCAGACGATTACGAACAGTTTGCCCACTGATTCGGTTATTATGAAGTCCAGGTGTGTTAGCAGCAGTAGCAGTGGCAGTTTTGGAATCGATTGCGCAAATGAGTGTTCATTATGTAGCGGTCTTGACCACGCGTTGTAATACGCGGACGTCCACTACGTGGCAAGTCGTCGATGCGTCCTGTCGTTCGAAATCGTGCGCGAAGATTTCGTATCGCTCGACTAGAACTCCCAACATGCCTTGCAACGTCTTCTGTCGACATGCCAGCATCAAGCATGCCAATCGCACATTCGCGTAAATTGTTGGGTATTCTTGGCATACTAAAAATGCTACAATGTAAAAAATGTTAGTTTTTTTACAACTTTTGGAGCGTTTTCGTTCACTTGACAATAATGTTTTTAAGATAACCAAACCTAATTGACCGAATACCACACGGGACATGTTAAACAAATTATGCACGTGCAAATCGAGTTTCAAGTTGTCGACGAATAACAGTGCAAATAAAATCGATAAAATTCATGAATCCTGATAACACAGGTCAAGGCTAATATTACCTGTCTACTAAATTTACACAATTATTTCTTTTTTGTGTGGTTTGGGTGAAGATAATAAGACGACATTTGAAACATTTGTGACAAAATGAGAATTTTCTCAAAACGAGCAATTTCTCCTTTAAACTTTTTTCAATAGTTGTACTTTCATTCATAGAGATTTTGCCTAGATATTGTTAAGTAGCCAGCTGTATTTTTGTTCTAATCCGTTTGTTGAAACATGCAAAGAAAGCACCAAGGAATAAAGAGCAACGTTTGGAATAAAAGGACCACAATTTGACGTCTTTAATACTCCCTGATTTAAGAAGATAAACACTGGACACTCGTTTATAGTCATAACATTAATTTCGAAGAATTGAACGTATCAAACATAATCTTAAAATTCCACAGAAATCATTCACGTAAAGATGCAGAAAGGATATTGATCAAACCAGAGACATATAAACATATATGTCTCTGATCAAACTTCATAAATAGTCCTGAGCGTCATTTTATATGTTAACATTTAATTTTCGTTTGAATAAATTCATTGAACTAGGAACTAATGTTTTTTCATATGTGTGCGGTTTTTATTTGTTTGGCGCGTAGCCAAACAATATATAGACGGCATTTCGAGCCCTGTTTCTTAAGTCTAAAGTTTTGATTATTAATACGCCCTGAATGTAGTTCCAATTACATGCGCTTATCTTTCAAATATACCACGATCTATGCAAGAATTAATGTCTATTTTAAATAAGTGTTATAACTTTATAAAAATTGGAAATAAAATGAAACATCATATTTTAAAACATGAACGCGGAGAGATTTATAAACTGCTACAGGGAGAACTATTTTCCGATTTAAGCTCCAGATACGGCATTTAAATTTTCAATCACGCATTGAAAATGTAGATAAAAACAGAATTAAAAATATTTTCTTTGTGTCTTTCGGCCATATAAATATAGTATAAAGAATTAAAAAAAAACAAATATGTGCGTCATAAAATGCATTTAAAATGAGAGCAACACATTTGCAGAGAAATCGTGATCGTCGAATTCTATTTATAAATACAACGGTATGGGGGGAGGGTCTAAAGTGCGGACGCAATCTGCGGACAAATACATTATAGAGGGAAAATGCGGACAAATGCAATATAGAGGGAAAATGCGGACGCTATGGAATATAGAGCAAATCTGCGGACGCTATAATTTGTTGTATAAAATGTTTAATTAAAGATGGGCAAATGTGTACAATTTGTTACATATGATCCTATCCGGGGCTTTCTTTGTAAATATATAATGTGTTTGATTGCTTTTATCAGTGATATAGATTAATCCAAAAATCGAGAGCATGCTGAAATGGAATCTCTTTGTAAAGTGTTTTAACGACTTTTCTCTTTATATCATATCTATAGATATAAATAACGAGGATTGATTTTCCGACAAGTAATTGTCTTTTGACGCATCTGCAGCGGACGAAATTTGAAAACATTGCAAGAATAGAATAGGTTGCTAGTAACTAGCCATAGGTTTTGCTTCAATTATATCCTCTCCTTTACAATCGATTGAAGGGTCATGGGTTCTAGTTATTGTTTGGCCTCTTCATTTTCTACTTTGTAACTTTCAACAGTTTTCCATGTGCCATACTACGAGGCAAATTATCCATGCAACATTCTATTCTGTAGGGTACTTGGAAGGGGCAGAAAAATTGAAATAACAAATAAACAATAAGAATATATATACATGTATATACAACACTTTTAATCTTAATTTGTTTCTAGTAATTATATATATATACCACAATAATACTAATCTATAACAAATGAGTTAAATGTTTTTTTCTTGCTGTGTAAACAGTAAAAAGCAACATATATTGAAACCATTGTGGGAAAAGGAGAATTTGCTTATTTAAACAATTTCTTAATCCCCATAACCTTTCTTTGCCGTCGTATAAACCAAATTTGTATTTGAAGGCTGTTATAAGTAAAAAACTTAAATGTTGCCAATTTAATCACATATCATATCATTATATAACAAAAGTTACAATTAAAGTCCGCATCTGTTGTCGAAATATCCACAGGTGCATTAACACAAGATTTGTGAAACCAATTTGTGCATATATCACATTGTACCATGACGGTATCGACACATCCCGGCAAGTTACAAATACATATATGTATATGATAGGTTTATTTGAAAAAGGGGTTACATTTATAATTTGTTTGGAATGACACTCGTACACAATGGTAATTATCAGTGTATGGTCACGCATCCTTAATTGATTTGGCAAGCTTAAACACCCTTTAAAGGAAACTGCGGCCAGCTTAGGTGTATACTGTAGAGTAAAATGCGGGCGGCACAGGTATTGGTTTTCTCTGGAGCATTTAATCCTTTTATAATGCAAATGAATTAAAAGCCTCTAAAGTCTGAAGCATGTTTCTTTTAAAGTGCTCATATAAATATTAGTACTGCCTTTTTCCACAATATTTTCTACATGATTTCAATTACTCTTTCATTTGGATAGATGTTTCTTTTTTAGCTCACCTGAGCACGAAGTGCTGAAGGTTAGTTATTGTGATCTCCTTATGTCCGGCGTCTGTCGTCCGTTAACATCTTCTCCTCAGTAACGATTGGGTCAATTGGGATGAAACTTCACAGAAAGCATCCTCTCATTGACCTCACCAGAATTCCTTCAAATGTTTGTGATTCATGCAGAATTCTGGTTTCCATGGCAACGAAACCAAAAGAACTTTAAAATTCTTCTTCTACCAAACTGGTTGACAGATTTTCAAATTATTTTAAAGAAGTGTTCCTTGGCCGCCAGGGGGTGGGGCTTTTTTGCCTTATATGGCTATAGTGTAAACTCAAAGAATCTTCTCCTCCAAAAGTGTCAGGCCGATTTTCAAATAATTTTGTAGAAATGTTCCTACGGAATATAAGATTCCTTCCAGCCAAGTTGATTGGTCGAAAAAAAACTATTTGGCCTTATATGGCTATAGTGAAAACTTGAAAAGTGTTTGGCCAATTTCCTATTTTTTTGTAGAAATGTTCCTTGGGAGACCCTCTATCAGATTCCTTCAAGCCATGTTGATTGGCCCTCTTGTTAAGCAGGAAGCTTTTGAGTAAGATTTTAGAAAACCCTTGGTCAATTGTTTTGTTTTTTTTGTAACAAAAATTGGTAAATACTTAGATGAGTGAGTGGGGGCCATAATGGTTATACATTTGTTTTACATGTCTTTTGAAACTTGGTAATTAAATATAATATTCACATGTATGTCTCATGATTTATTTTTGCGGTTGAGTCATTTATTCTTTTACCCGAAGTTTTAATATTTATAAACAATGCATAGTTTATAAATCACATATCTATGCAAAGGCAAATGTTTGAACAGTTTTATTTACCCAAACAAATTGAGTGCCTTCAGCGCTTTGATTTATAATTATTTTCAAAAAAGCTTTAAGGGACATAAGTCTGTCAAATTTAAGACATGAAAATACGAGTTACTTACCTTTGGAATATCGTCGCGGTGTTTCCGGTCCAACATTGTCGTCTGCAGAAGGCGAGGTAAGTAACAATTTGATATTAACCATTCCCCTCTTGCAGACGCATCGGTAGCAGACAACTTTTGAAAACATTGTCGCAAAATGAGAAATTGCCTATAATAAGCAATTTCTCATTTTACGCAAAAGGCTTTCAGTTAGAGTCTATATTCATTAATCAACTATTCATGAGATTTTAGATGTCTTTAAAGTCGTCTGCAGCCGAATTGTTGTACGTGGGAAATTTCCATTCTGACTTATGATATGCTTAAAATGCCAATTGAAAGTTTGTCAAGTAAACTTATATACTGCAAATTAGTGAATTATAATAGTGACGTAACCAGGAAGAGTGATAAATAACTGAATTAGCATGGAAACACCGGTTCTCGAACCTCTTATTCTTAACATTTATCAGGGCTCAGGGGAATACTTAAAAAAATCATGATAAAAACAAACAATACTGACAAATAAATTCAACAATTTATTTATAAGTTAACAAAGCACCCGTTCACATAAAATGCGTTTTTGGAAATATATAAACAGTCCTTGAACTAAAGGTTTGAGAATAGGTACCGTTCGAGAACAGGGACCTGTACGATATATGTCCAAATGTTTGTAGCAATTTTTAGTAAAGCCAGGAACGTAGATAAGATCCTATCTTCGACCCTGGTAAAACTCAGAAACTATTGAACATACGATAATAAAACACATCTAGCATTCTTCTATTGAAATAGATTAACATATTTGAATACATTACATTTTTTGATAATCTTTTATCGTTGTGAATAATGTAATGTCAGTATATTATTTTTGGGGACAAAATTATTAAATTCCAAAATCACTGTTTCAAACCAGTCATTATTCAAATTACTCGGACATTTCAGTTTTTCAATGTTTCTGCATCGTGTAGGACAACCACGGTTGTTGACTCCGCTTTGCTCCAACATCACCCGTGGGATTTTACACTGCTGTTTTACAGTTTTGACAGATAGTCAATATTGTTTTTGATTCGATGCAGCATAATGTTGTACTGCACCAAACAGCCAATCAGATCCCTTGGCTTATATTTCCTTAACTCTGTTGATTTTAAGGAGCACATAATTATATAGTAATCTTTAGTTTTTCAAAATGATAAACAAAACGCATTTTTTATCTGTAGGTGCAGCCATTTTTGTATGCGTCTCCACATATATGACAGTTTCGGAAATGTAAGCATCATTTCGATTGGTTTATGTCTATTTCATTCCCTTCTGTCAAAGCAACGATAAAACAGTGAAAAGTCCCACAGATGATGTTGGAGCATAGTGCATGAGTCAACAACCGTGGTAGTCCAATGATGCGTTTCTTTTGTTTTAGTTGAATCTCTAAGCTTTCAGAATATATATGATTTATTTGTGTGCCATAGATGACTTCTAAGTTTTATTTGCTACTATAAATGTGAAATTTTGGAATCACATGATTTCCTGTTTCTGAATGTGATGCCATCAGCATTTAACAGAGAATTTTTCCAAATTTGACAGCAAATGAAAAAAGCAATTGAGCCCTTCGCGGTTGGGTGTAGGAAATATTGTTTGTAAGATCAAACAGACAAAATTAATGTCAAGCTCTTCCAGATTCTTGAAATTGAAAATAAATGAAAGAATGGTAGCATCCTAAAGGCGTGCTATCTGGTTTCCTGTTCTAATCTGACAACATCCAGTAATGCACATGTAACAAAGAATAAACCAGAATCACGTTTACAACAACAATCATGAACTCTCCATATTCATGAAAGTGCCTATATATATTAACCCTTTCCCTCGTACGACAGTTCTGCAGCAGACGACTTTGAACGTATTTTGTCAAAACATAGAAAATCTCCATAATTGAATGGATAACCTATGACAAAAAGTGGAAAACATTGTGGCAAAAGGAGAAATTGCACGTTTTGTGCAATTTCTTCTTTTGTCACTATGTTTTCAAAAAGCTGTCTGCTGCAGAGGCGTCAGAAAGCGTCTATATGAGGGAAAGGGTTAATGTTCTGGACACAAACCCTAACCGTTCCCACATACAACAAATCTGCAGCATATGACTTTGAAGACATGTATGCAAAATGCTGGAAAATCTCTTTAACCCTTTCCCTCATATAGGCGCTTTCTGACGTCTCTGCAGCAGACAGTTTTTTGAAAACATTGTGACAAAAGAAAAATTGCTCAAAACAAGCAATTTCTCCCTTTGCCACAATGTATTCACTTTTTAGTCATAGGCTTAGAAATAATCCCATTCAATTATAGAGGTTTTCTATTTTTAGACAAAATATGTTCAAAGTCGTCTGCTGCAGAATTATCTTATGAGGCAAAGGGTTAAATGATAGCGTAGTACATGTAAGTGAATACAGTGTATAATCATTCATGATGAGCAATTTTTACTTTTGTACAATGTTCACAAAAAGTAATCTGCTGCAGAGGCGTCTATATGTGGGAAAGGGTCAAAGCTTACACTGTGCTGCAGATATACATATAATGAAGTAGACTTTTCAAAGGAGTTAACCCTTTCCCTCATATAGACGCTTTCTGATGCCTCTGCACTAGACGGCTTTTTGAAAACATAGTGAGAAAAGAAGAAATTGCTCAAAACAAGCAATTTCTCCTTTTGCCACAATGTTTTCCACTTTTAGTCATAGGTATAGAGATTAGATTTTCTATTTTTTAATAAAATATGTTTAAAGTTGTCTGCTGCAGAATTGTCGTATGGGGAAGGAGTTAATAATTAAGAAGTGAACAAGATAAGATGGCATGAAGGTACATGCTTATCTTGGTCTACAGTGTTCCCAATCAAATGTTGTTTAAAGTCACATAAATCAGGACATCTGGGTTGAGGGAGGGAAGAGTGTTTGACCAGGAATATGGGTTATTGACTTAACTTGCATGCATCTCTCAGAAGAAAAGTAAGACGGATAATGGAGTTTTTCTATTCAATTATCACATTTAAATGGAGTTAAAAGCTCATTGACAGCTAATTATCGGTACAAGGATTGGGGATTTTACCCTTTCCAACATTCAGCTGAATTGTTATGTATCTGCAGGATGAATGCAACTTACGTTTCTTTTTAAAACATTTTGAAAGAAGGAGAAGTTACTCATGACGAGCAACTTCACCATTATTATTATTGCAGCAGCATTTCCTATTATCTTTTCAACCTTATCTAAAAAATATGCTTACATATATTGTTCTTGATGATTTCAAAGTTTACTGCTGCATGTTTTTTTGTATGTGCATGGCAAAGTGATTATGTTTTAGAACAAACTGCATGTTAACCCTTTCCCACATATAGACGCTTTCTGACGTCTCTGCAGCGACGACTTTTGAAAACATATTGTAGCAAAAGGAGAAATTGCTCAAAACAAGCAATTTCTCTATTTGCCACAATGTTTTCAACTTTTGGCATTAATTATACCTTCATTTATAGAGATTTTCTGGGTTTTTGCCAAGATGCTTTCGAAGTCGTCTGCTGCAGGTTTGCTGTATGTGGGAAAGGGTTAACTTAAATTCTACCCAGGGATCGTATATTTATCACTTCTCATCTTGTTTTTTTTCTCTGTATCAAAACATTACTAAACTACTTGTTAAGATAATTCAATTGTTTCTTCTGATGTTATAAACACATGAAGCAGGCAATTTAGAATATTAACAAGTCGACCATTAACCCTTTCACACATACAGACACTGTCTGATGTCTGCAGGCAAACAACTTTTGAAAAGGAAAAATTACTCATAATGAGCTTTTCTCCTTTTGCTGCTACTCTATTCAATAATATTCTTTCATTACTAGATATTTTCTATTTTTTTGCTTCGATGTTTACAATGTCGTTTGCTGCAGATTTGTTGTATGTTGGAAAGGGTTAACCAACTTATGGGATGTACAAATAAAGCTTATCTTAAGTCCTCTCAAATAAAGATTGATTTACAAGCACGCCGAATATTATACATGTTCAGAAAATATCAGCTCACTTAAATTTAGCTGTTTAATTTGTTATATACAAGAAAATAATGACAATAATACAGAAGAGAGAGCAAGAGATAGGGTAAGAGGGAGACAGAGAGAGATCAAGGGGGAAGGTGTGCATATATGTGAGGTATACTGAGCTTGAAATGTTGATGGTGAGCTTTAAGAATTGTTGGAAGTCTGTGGGATGTTGCCCGTCATTATTTTATTTAAATGACATCTCCACCTAAACCACTTGGCAAATTTCAACCAAACTTCACAGGAATGTTCCTTATGAGTTGTGCTTGCAGATATGCTCAAATATTTGGAAATACATGCAAAATATGGTAACTAATTGCTTAAAGAATGAATATAAGTTGGCACAAATGTTTCTTGGGTGAACTTTACAAATTATTTTACCTTTGTCATCGCTGAAATGGCATGACTTTGCATGGTTTTTGGTTTGATGTCCTCCTCTATAAGATCATGCAAATCAGTAATTTGCTGTCTTGACAAACGATACTTATCTCTAATTTACCTATCACTCAGATTTTTCAGCAAATCTGTCCTATCGCGAAAAATTACGAAAATTTTGTACTTACGTAAGCATAAGTCTGTAAGTAAAACGGCCCCTGGACACATTGAGGCTCTTTTCCCTTATAAATGTTTAGAGTAAATTCAAAACCTTCAAAACTATTGAAGTTCTTTAAAATCAGGCGAGCAATACAGGATCATTATGGTCCTCTTGTAATAATTAAGTATTGATATTTCTCCTGTTGCCACAATGTTTTCAAAAGTTTCCGTTTGCTGTAGAGGTGTCAGAAAGCATCTGTTTACATGTAGGAAAGGGTTAATATTTTCTTTAATATCTTTTGATGTTTTTATTCTTAAAGCATATTTCAATGTAATAAGACCACGAACAACCTAATTATGTTTGTTGTTTTAGTGCCAGTGGTACTTCTACAGGTGGGCATATTGTGTCAGTTTTGAAGTTAGGCACTTTTGTTCTACCAAGTGTTACAAATTCCTTTTCATAGGGAAGAAGTTGTTACACTTTCCTACATAAAGCTAGGCGCTTTTTGACGCCTATGCAGCCGACGACTTTTGAAAACATTAAAGAAAAAGGAGAAACAACTTGTTTTTAATTTGATTCAATAATAATCTCACATATTGTGGTATGGAAGGGTATTAACGCATAAATTGCATCTTTCCTTCTTACATTACAACTTGCATTCGTACATTTACATCTTGCATTCGTACATTCACATCTTGCTTTGTGACATTCACATCTTGCTTTGTGACATTCACATCTTGCTTTGTGACTTGCACATCATGCTTTGTACATCTTGCGTTGTGACATGCACATCTTGCTTTGTACATCTTGCTTTGTGACTTGCACATCATGCTTTGTACATCTTGCGTTGTGGCATGCACATCTTGCTTTGTACATCTTGCGTTGTGACATGCACATCTTGCTTTGTATATCTTGCTTTGTGACATGCACATCTTGCTTTATGTCTTGCTATGTGATATGCACATATTGCAATACATATTGTCTGTTATTCTCTTTATTTAACACCATCAATTAATATTAATTTGATGAGATGAATTCATGTTTATATTCTAATTTCAATAACAACTTCCTCTTTACGAATGACAAATGTCAGTGTGCATAGCAGTAACAATGACGAATAGCCGAATGTAAACAGCATAATACAGAAGGCATAATACGATGCGACACCTGGTGTAATAATGACGCGACAACCAAATTATGCTAACAGGTGGCGCTACGTGTGTGTTGTCGGCAATTTCCGTAAATGACTCTCAAATATACTTTGAAGATAAGGTGTGTGAAGTTAGCACGTAGGTCGTAGCTCGTAGGTCGACACTCACATTTATTTTCAGAAAGTGTCGACCTGGCTCGTAGGTCGTAGGTCGACAGTCACATTTATTTTCAGAAAGTGTCGACCTGGCTCGTATGTCGTAGGTCGAAACTCACATTTATTTTCAGAAAGTGTCGACCTGGCTCGTAGGTCGTAGGTCGACACTCACATTTATTTTCAGAAAGTGTCGACCTGGCTCGTAGGTCGTAGGTCGACACTCACATTTATTTTCAGAAATTGTTGACCTGGCTCGTAGGTCGTAGGTCGACACTCACGTTTATTTTCAGAAAGTGTCGACCTGGCTCGTAGGTCGTAGGTCGACACTCACGTTTATTTTCAGAAAGTGTCGACCTGGCTCGTAGGTCGTAGGTCGACACTCACGTTTATTTTCAGAAAGTGTCGACTTGGCTCGTAGGTCGTAGGTCGACACTCATGTTTATTTTCAGAAAGTGTCGACATGGCTCGTAGGTCGACACTCACATTTATTTTCAGAAAGTGTTGACCAGGCTCGTAGGTCATAGGTCGACACTCACGTTTATTTTCAGAAAGTGTCGACCTGGCTCGTAGGTCGTAGGTCGACACTCACGTTTATTTTCAGAAAGTGTCGACCTGGCTCGTAGGTCGTAGGTCGACACTCACGTTTATTTTCAGAAAGTGTCGACCTGGCTCGTAGGTCGTAGGTCGACACTCACATTTATTTTCAAAAAGTGTCGACCAGGCTCGTAGGTCGTAGGTCAACACTCACGTTTATTTTCAGAAAGTGTCGACCTGGCTTGTAGGTCGTAGGTCGACACTCACATTTAATTTTCAGAAAGATCGACCTGGCTTGTAGGTCGTAGGTAGACACTCACGTTTATTTTCAGAAAGTGTCGACCTGGCTCGTAGGTCGTAGGTCGACACTCACATTTATTTTCAGAAAGTGTCGACCAGGCTCGTAGGTCGTAGGTCAACACTCACGTTTATTTTCAGAAAGTGTCGACCTGGCTTGTAGGTCGTAGGTCGACACTCACATTTATTTTCAGAAAGTGTCGACTTGGCTCGTAGGTCGTAGGTCGACACTCACATTTATTTTCAGAAAGTGTCGACCTGGCTCGTAGGTCGTAGGTCGACACTCACATTTATTTTCAGAAAGATCGACCTGGCTCGTAGGTCGTAGGTCGACACTCACATTTATTTTCAGAAAGTGTCGACTTGGCTCGTAGGTCGTAGGTCGACACTCACATTTATTTTCAGAAAGTGTCGACTTGGCTCGTAGGTCGTAGGTCGACACTCACATTTATTTTCAGAAAGTGTCGACCTGGCTCGTAGGTCGTAGGTCGACACTCACATTTATTTTCAGAAAGATCGACCTGGCTCGTAGGTCGTAGGTCGACACTCACGTTTATTTTCAGAAAGTGTCGACCTGGCTCGTAGGTCGTAGGTCGACACTCACATTTATTTTCAAAAAGTGTCGACCTGGCTCGTAGGTCGTAGGTCGACAGTCAAACTTACATTAAGATAGTGTTGACCTGGCGCGTAGGTCGTAGGTCGACAGTCAAACTTATGTTCAGAAAGTGTTGATCTGGCGCGTAGGTCGTAGGTCGACAGTCAAACTTATGTTCAGAAAGTGTTGACCTGGCGCATAGGTCGTAGGTCGACAGTATAATTTATTTTGTTTCCGAACATGCGCCTTCTGCTGTCAAAAACCGTGTTGGTCGCGTTCTGTTCTGTGACATGTTCTATTATTTGTTTACAGTTAGACGATGAATCGCCGATCTAGCGAAGAATTTGAAATAAGGTTAAAACATTAAATAAAAAAATGCATCATGCCATCAAACAAAATGTTCAAGGACGATCCTAATGTCAGATAACCGAATGTAATATTGAATGTATGAACGCAAAATTTAAATGTACGGAAGCAAGATGTGCATGTCACAACGCAAGATGTACACAGCATGATGTGCAAGTCACAAAGCAAGATGTGAATGTCACAAAGCAAGATGTGCATGTCACAACGCAAGATGTACAAAGCAAGATGTGCATGTCACAACGCAAGATGTACAAAGCATGATGTGCAAGTCACAAAGCACGATGTACAAAGCAAGATGTGCATGTCACAACGCAAGATGTACAAAGCATGATGTGCAAGTCACAAAGCAAGATGTGCATGTCACAACGCAAGATGTACAAAGCAAGATGTGCATGTCACAACGCAAGATATACAAAGCATGATGTGCAAGTCACAAAGCAAGATGTGAATGTCACAAAGCAAGATGTGCATGTCACAACGCAAGATGTACAAAGCATGATGTGCAAGTCACAAAGCAAGATGTGAATGTCACAAAGCAAGATGTGAATGTACCAATGCAAGATGTAAATGTACGAATGCAAGTTGTAATGTAAGAAGGAAAGATGCAATTTATGCGTTAATACCCTTCCATATTGTGGCAGCATGAGACATTTTTCTTTTTTTTAATTTTTGTGCAACGCAGGCAATCAACAATCAATCAATCAAATTTTTTGGCAATAGTTTTGAGTCTGAGTCTGTTCTAATTTTACTTATTAGTTTCTATATAAATATCTATATATGAAAACAGAATTATTGAATAGAGTTGAAAACATCATGAGCATTTTTAACCAGGTTTTCCGAATGAAAAAGTTGGCAGGCGGTTGGGCGAGCGGCGTCAACTTTCCTTGTCCGGACCATAACTTTGTCATGCATAGAGAAATTTTCAAATAACTGGGCACAAACATGCACCATATCAAGACGATGTGCCAAATGCAAAACTTTTGTCTGTAGCTTCAAGGTCAAGGTCACAGTGATAAGAAATAGACTTTAATTGAACTTTTCTTGTCCGGACTATAACTTTGTCATGCATAGAGATATTTTCAAATAACTGGGCACAAACATGCACCATATCAAGACGATGTGCCAAATGCAAAACTTTTGTCTGTAGCTTCAAGGTCAAGGTCACAGTGACAACAAATAGACATCAGTTGAACTTTTTTTGTCCGGACAATAACTTTTTCATCCATAGAGATATTTTCAAATAGCTTGGAACAGATATACACCATATCAAGACGCTGTGTCATATGCACACTGTATGTGTTTAGCTTTTTAAAAAAATGATTTTTTTTTTTGTGAATAAACAAATCTATAACATTCTATAAGCAAACAGAGCAGACCCTGATCAGACAGCTCCTACAGAAGCTGTCTGATCTGGGTCCGAGGTCATGAAACTTACTCAATTTGAGCATTTTAACATAATTATTACTATTGTAGTTACACACTTAGATTACAAGGCTAGGAAATTGGCTCGTTGCAAAGTTTCCAAACTTTGTCCTCTAGCTAACAGAGCTTTTTTCGTTTGAGCATCATGCTCAACTTTAGCATCATGCTCAAACTAAAAATGCTTCGTAACCATGGCGACAAACTCCAAACATGGATTTTATTCTCATCGTTGGTTTGTAATTTCAACCTATTTTGCAATGAGCATATTTCATAAACTTGTAACTCAAGCATCTAACTTCAACAACAATATTTCTATTACATGCTCAAATTGAGTAAGTTTCATAACCTCGGGCCCTGGATCTAGTCTGTTTGCAAAGGCATAAACGTGTTACTATCAAGTAAAGGGTTAAGGCAGATCACTGATTATCAACCTGGCATTAGGGATCCTAAAATGTGGCTGCTTACAACAAAAGGTTGCTTAATATCTGTTATCTATTATATGTTCTTAATAAATGAGGCCATCAACACACGATTGACTGTATTGAACTGATATTTGTTAGATACAATTGTGATATATTTAATTGCCAAAGTAATTATGATTATTCATCAATAGAAATATTCCCTGTTACTTGAATTACTAGCTTTGATTAACTATTAACAGAAAGATTTGACAGATCTGTTAATTCTTAATCAAACACCTTCCATTATAGAAAACCTGGTTTCATGGAATTTCCATGTCTTGTTATTTTCTGATTTAACTCTTTTCCACATACAGATGCTTTTTAACGCCTCTGCAGCAGATACCTTTTGAAATCATTGTGGCAAAAGGAGATATTGCTCATATAATGACCAATTCCTCCCTTTCCCACAATATTTTCATCTTCATTCAATAATTGTTCTTTAATTTATAGAGATTTACTGTATTTTAAACAAAATTGTTGTATAAAATTGACTGCTTTAAATTTGTTGTATGTTGGAAAGGATTTGACTCTTTCCAGTAAGATGGTTCATTTGTGTATTCTCAACTAAAGGTTTTAAAATCAAATGAGAACTGTAATAGGGCTGGCTTATGCTTATAGTTTTGTTGGTGTCATCCTTTCTGCTTTGAAGTACTTTATTGCTAGGTTTAACGGATTCAAATTATATATATTTTTAGAAAATATAATAATGCCTTTGTAGATAATGACATGGAGGCAAATTGTTAACCTTTTCCTAGATACAACAAAATCTCTATAAAGTAATATATCTATAGGTGCTACCTATTTACGAAAAAAACGCAAGTTAATTATAAACAAAAATTAAAGACCATACTTTGGCAATAAAAAAGGATTTATAAGTAATTGACTAGACAATAATAATGTTAATGTCATGTTTCTTGCATTATCAAAACATATTTGGAATTCGTATTGCTGTCGTCTATTATTACGAAATGAAAATAATAAAGTAAAGACTTTCAGAAAATCAAGGAATACATTTATAATGAACGAGGTTAAAACATGCTCGAGGGCCAAGATGATCTTTAATCGATCACCTGCATTATAGTAAAGAAGCAAAAGGATCAGTCCTTTGCTGATGCCACCTGGCGACTGCCTTTTTCAACCAGTCAATATGACTGGAACAAATTATGTAAGGGGTCACATTTCTGCTAAACCCTTTCCCTATTAGAGACGGTTTCTGAGGCTTTTGCAACAGACGATTTAGGAAAAGATTGTCGCCAAAAGAACAATTGCTCCTTATGAGAAAGTTATCCTTTTGCCACAATGTTATATAAATAGCTCATGTATAGGAATTTGGGGTCTTTCATGTTGATACCACTTTTTTTGCGGGAAACGATGTTGCTTCATTGACGTTACGCCAAGATGAAGTGTTACGGAAATTACGTCACGTCCTTCTTTAGCTACGATACAGTCAAAATTTAGATTCGGGCGTAGAAGGCTAATGCTGTCATTTTTTTGACGAACGGGAAAACATATTTCTTACAGAGTTCCATTTTTATGCCCCCCCGGAATCTCCGATTCGGGGGGCATATAGTTTTTGGCCTGTCTGTCTGTCTGTCTGCACGTTGGTCTGTCTGTCTGTCTGTCTGTCTGCACAAAAAAAACTTTAACCTTGACCACTACTTTTGAACCATAACAGGTACAGCTACCATATTTCACATGTGTATTCCTTGTGACATGACCTTTCTGTCAGTACCAAAATGTTTGACCTTGCGACCTTGACCTTTGACCTAGATGTAGTTTTTGGCCTGTCTGCACGAAAAAAACTTTAACCTTGACCACTTCTTTTGAACCATAACAGGTACGGCTACCATATTTCACATGTGTATTCCTTGTGACATTACCTTTCTGTCAGTACCAAAATGTTTGACCTTGCGACCTTGACCTTTGACCTAGATGTTGCCATTCTCGAAAAAAACTTTAACCTTGGCCATTACTTTTGAACCATAACAGGTACGGCTACCATATTTCACATGTGTATTCCTTGTGACATGACCTTTCTGTCAGTACCAACATTTTTGACCTTGCGACCTTGACCTTTGACCTAGATGTTGCCATTCTCATTTTTTTTTTTAACCTTCCCCACTTCTTTTGAACCATAACAGGTAAGGCTACCATATTTCACATGTGTATACCTTGTGACATGACCTTTCTGTCAGTACCAACATTTTTCACCTTGCGACCTTGACCTTTGACCTAGATGTTGCCATTCTCGAAAAAAACTTTAACCTTGACCACTACTTTTGAACCATAACAGGTACGGCTACCATATTTCACATGTGTATTCCTTGTGACATGACCTTTCTGTCAGTACCAACATTTTTGACCTGGCGACCTTGACCTTTGACCTAGATGTTGCCATTGGGGGGCATCAGTGTTTCACAAACACATCTTGTTTCACATAGTTTTCTTAATTCTGTATTAAAAGTGTTACTAGGTATATAATAAAAGGAAAATTATTTTGCAGTAGCTTAGTATTGTCTACTCGGGGCGTGGTCAAATTGACATCTCTCTTGACATTCGGTCTCGCGTGATATCAATTTAACACGCGCCTCATTGTACAATACAAATCCATGTATCACTAGTGCAACATTATAGTCCCTATGTATAATGAATATTTAATACGTTACTTTTGTATTTAAAATGTAGAATCATTAGTTTGTTATCATAACACAAAAGGCTTTTTGAAAAATAAATAGTGGTTTACTTTATATTGAATAATGGCAATGTTGACAATCATCAATTTGTATCGTAAATACGTACATGAACATATCGATAGATCAATAGATTAAAGATTAATTTAAAAATAAACGTTGATTAATGTGTTTTGTATTTGTTCAATTGTATACATCATTCGTTGACAAAAATACTTTATAAGGCGTTGAACATTATTATTTATCATTGACACATTTACGAGTCATATTTCCTGAAGAAAGATAAAACAAAAACTGTTTTGTGTTCGATAATGATTCAAAGTAGAAGATTGTGTTTGGATAGTTATTTTACAATAGTATTCCGGTTATATCACCCCATAATGCCGAGGACCAAGAAGGCAATATAATTTGTTATTATTTTATATGACCTTACCGAGAATCGACCCACGGCTTCTCGCAATGATAACTATTAGATCTAGCCCCGATGCCGTAACATAACTGATATACCATTGAAAACGGCGTTAAACTCCAATAAATCAATCCGCTTTGAATACTTTTGTGTATGATATGCTCCGACGTGATTTTTAGCATAATCTTCATTCACCCTGTTTTCAGCCAGACCACCGAAATTCCCAAAGGATTTCTGATTGGTAATATGATTAAAGTGTATGCCACATACAGTCCATTCAGTTACAATGAGTTATATAACTAACTTATCCTTATTATACTCCTTTTCCTTCGCTGAATTTGTATACCCAATGGAAATGCCTACACATGAAATACCCTCTTTAAATGATTGTTCCATTCCTCGCTTATTATTGTTCTCCTTTGTGTATTTGTTACTCATATTTATTCACTTGTCTGTGACTTTGCCATATTTCAATTGTAAATGGCTAAAGGCAATGCACTTTGCTGATGCTAATGCAATGTATGTATATGCATATATGTCATTATAGGGGAGAGTTTAGCATTCGTTGAACCAACAATAAAAGATATTTGATCTTTGGAAACTTGAAAGGATCTGTTTGCTTCAGCAAAACCGACCTTATCGTAAATATAGCACATGTACATGAGCGATGCTCTAGGAAATTATTATTATTTTAAAAAGATATAATGAGCCGTCCCGCGAGAAAACCAAACATTATGGCCTCTGCGTTATGTATCGACCCAGATCAGCATGCGCAGTCCGCGCAGACACATTTCGTCTCAGGGGGATAGACCATGTTGGTTTACTCGCGGGACGGCTCTAATTATGTTTTAAGATTACTTGTTTTTGCTTTACGATAGTTTTATAATGTTTTTGAGACATTCCCTATCTCCTTTTTGTTTATTTATTATACTTAATTGTGTTATGCTTCTCTCGTTTTTTTATGTTTAACTTACTTGTCATATTGTGTATGTTTTAATTGCCGAATTTTAGTTTCTAACATATATAATCTTAAATGGTTTTACTTAAGCACTCAAAATGAGCTTTGATGTCAATGGGCATTAAATCATTCGCTCCCGGAAGTCAAACGTAGCGTTAGTATCACACGTGCTCCAGGAAAACCAACGTATGGAAAAAAGACCTGCCCGCATATCCATAAATATTTAAATCTATTGTTTTACAAAGCTTTCTTGATTATTGTGCGAATAGTGCAGAGCAAGATCATACAGGATGGATGCAATGTCTGATTTGGATCTTCATTTGGCAAAGATACCTTAATATCGGTTTTCGCAGAGCATCCATCACATAGATATCCTTGCTCATCCAAGTTATCTTCTTTATATGAACTGTGTTTGTCAGAATTGTATTGTATATGAGCCGTTTCACGAGAAAACCAACATTGCGGACTCTGCTTAATATTTCGACCCGGATCAGCCTGAGCATGCCGCGCAGGCTAACCCGGACAGAGAGTTTTCGCCTCCTGTGGATTCTGTTTCAGGAATCATTTCTCTATACCTGTATCCTAATGAGACGGAATTTGTCGGACCGGATTAGTATGCTCGGACTGCACAGGCTGATCTGAGTCGGTACACTACGCAGAGTTCATCATGTTGGTTTTCTCGTGGAACAGTTCATATATATTTTTATTTCAATAGATTACCGATATATTTCAGTGGATTGTTTCTCTATAAACACACTGTTTTAACAAATGAGAGCCTAGCCCCGGTAGCGACGTGGGATGTCAATCTTGGGGTTGTTAGTTCGAATCCCGGCTCGACCAACTTTCATTCCGAGGATTGACAAAAGTCAATGCGACATGCGTCATTCGTCTTCCACCAATGGGCTAAGTCTATGTTGAAAAGCAGCCAGTTGCTTGGGAAGATTGTTGTGTGGAGTACTGGTGTGAGAAAACCAGGAATTGCATGAGTAGGTGAACTGGCCGCCGTGATATAATTGAAAAATTGTTAAAAACGGCGTTAAACCCCAATCAATCAATCTCAATTGATAATGTCCACTGTTTGCTCCGTTTTCATCCAGTTTCAACACATTCCTCAGTAAGTGAAAGCATGACATGAACAGGACAGAAAAGTTATCTGTTTAGATTGGGTTGGTTGTTTTTATGCCCCCCCGGAATCTCCGATTCGGGGGGCATATAGTTTTTGGCCTGTCTGTCTGTTGGTCTGCACGTCTGTTGTTGTCTGTCTGTCTGCACAAAAAAAACTTTAACCTTGACCACTACTTTTGAACCATAACAGGTACGGCTACCATATTTCACATGTGTATTCCTTGTGACATGACCTTTCTGTCAGTACCAAAATGTTTGACCTTGCGACCTTGACCTTTGACCTAGATGTTGCCATTCTCGAAAAAAACTTTAACCTTGGCCATTACTTTTGAACCATAACAGATACGGCTACCATATTTCACATGTGTATTCCTTGTGACATGACCTTTCTGTCAGTACCAACATTTTTGACCTTGCGACCTTGACCTTTGACCTAGATGTTGCCATTCTCATTTTTTGTTTTAACCTTCCCCACTTCTTTTGAACCATAACAGGTAAGGCTACCATATTTCACATGTGTATACCTTGTGACATGACCTTTCTGTCAGTACCAACATTTTTCACCTTGCGACCTTGACCTTTGACCTAGATGTTGCCATTCTCGAAAAAAACTTTAACCTTGACCACTACTTTTGAACCATAACAGGTACGGCTACCATATTTCACATGTGTATTCCTTGTGACATGACCTTTCTGTCAGTACCAACATTTTTGACCTGGCGACCTTGACCTTTGACCTAGATGTTGCCATTGGGGGGCATCAGTGTTTCACAAACACATCTTGTTTCACATAGTTTTCTTAATTCTGTATTAAAAGTGTTACTAGGTATATAATAAAAGGAAAATTATTTTGCAGTAGCTTAGTATTGTCTACTCGGGGCGTGGTCAAATTGACATCTCTCTTGACATTCGGTCTCGCGTGATATCAATTTAACACGCGCCTCATTGTACAATACAAATCCATGTATCACTAGTGCAACATTATAGTCCCTATGTATAATGAATATTTAATACGTTACTTTTGTATTTAAAATGTAGAATCATTAGTTTGTTATCATAACACAAAAGGCTTTTTGAAAAATAAATAGTGGTTTACTTTATATTGAATAATGGCAATGTTGACAATCATCAATTTGTATCGTAAATACGTACATGAACATATCGATAGATCAATAGATTAAAGATTAATTTAAAAATAAACGTTGATTAATGTGTTTTGTATTTGTTCAATTGTATACATCATTCGTTGACAAAAATACTTTATAAGGCGTTGAACATTATTATTTATCATTGACACATTTACGAGTCATATTTCCTGAAGAAAGATAAAACAAAAACTGTTTTGTGTTCGATAATGATTCAAAGTAGAAGATTGTGTTTGGATAGTTATTTTACAATAGTATTCCGGTTATATCACCCCATAATGCCGAGGACCAAGAAGGCAATATAATTTGTTATTATTTTTTAAGTTTTCGTACAAATGTTAATTCCCACATAACACAGCACTTTAATGATCTTAAATATCGATTAAAATGATTAAAAAGACGACAATAATTTTCAATCTGTGTTTTTCGTCTCATTTTAAACATATTCAAAATATCGATTTAAGAAAAAATGATTAAAAAGACAATAATTTTCAATCCGTGTTTTTGATCCGTGTTTTCGACTCATTTTATACATACCCAAAATGGCCTGTACGAAATAGTCTGGGCAGACTAGAACCAGATTCTGTACAGAATAAAATACAGAAACTGTGCAGCAGTCTCTGTACAGAAAAAAATCTGGTTCATTGAGACATAGTTGAACCAGATTCTATAAATAGATTTTTCAAATGGAGACAAAGAGCAAAATCTGTACAGAATTTCGCGAAATATTTAAATTAGGCAGAAAAAAAATCGGTGTAGAAAAAATTCTGGGTGCAGAAAAAGTCTGGCCAGAAAAAAATCTGTACAGAATTAATTCTGTATGGAGAAATGCTAAAAATGTGTAGTAATATTTCCTTTCCCACTTGAAGACACATTTGCACCAGAAAACCTGTGATAACATTGTTGAAAAAGGAGGGATTGTTTGAAACAAGCAATTTCTCCTTCTGCAACAATGTTTTTCAAAGATATTCAACTATTGGACATAATTGAAAACATTGTGACAAAAGGATAAATTTCTCAATGAAAAATTCGCAAAAAAAAAGGTGTAAGTAACATAATATTTTATTTAAGTTTAAACACAAACATTTTCAATATCAAACGAGATATTTTCTTTTAAACAACAATATAACAAATGATAAATGTTTAATTTACAAATATTATAACTAGAACTATCACTGAAGATGATAAATACCCCCCTAAACAGCACCTTCACATACACCATAACTAAATAAGTAAAAGGGCCTTAACACTGTAAAATAACATGCAATTGTAACCCCTTAACGATATGCACATCTCCTTTTGGTATAGAAGCTTCATGTAAAATTTTATTGAATTGCACCCATTGGTTTGTAAGAAATAGGCTGAACAAAATATGGCTTCAGACCGACCGACACAGTGACTCCTATATACCCCCCACTTCTTCGAAAGGGGGTATAATTAGTAAAAGGGTCATAGCTCTGTAAAATAACATGCAATTGTAAGACCTTTAGGATTATGCACATCTCCTCTTGGTATAGATGCTTCATGTAAAATTGTATTGAATACATCGAAGGGGGTATAATTATTCAATGTCATAAATGGTTTTAAATCATAAACTGTATCTTTTGTTTCTGAACGTCTTGTTTCTCTTTCCTTGCTTGCCCAGGAATTTCTTGCTTGATCCATTTTTCAACTGCATGCCAACAATAATGTGAGTAACAGCATCTGGAATTTAAAAAAAAGAAGTTTTTAAATTTTGCTATATAACTCCTTTCCCATTTAAAATTTCATTTTTGACGACTTAAAATATTTTTGCATAGACATTTTCAAAGGCGTATGCTGCAGATTTGTTTTGTGTGGGAAAGTGTTAACTGAAAAAACACCTCAAATAAGTCCTACTGTAAAAATTTAGATTTTATCCTACACTATCCGAAAATGAGTATGTCCGAATACGACGCTAGTTATCAGTGCAAGCTCTCAACATCTGGTTTCGAAAAACCTGTGAAAAAGGTGGAAATATCAAATATTAAGAACAGAATAACGTAAGATTATATTTGATAGGTATTTTTCAACAAATAATCATATCTATTAGAATTATAAACCAAAAACTACGATGAAGATTTAAATATTTCTCTCACGGATTTAACCCAGAAAAACAGATGTGTCGAAGATCATGAAAATATATCTTTTGAAGATTGAGAAAGTATAAATTTCATTAGAAAGATAATATGTATTGCAATAGTAATGTATAACTGTTTTAACACGTATTATTTTGAGGTATTTATTGAATTAATCGGGACTTTAAAACCGATTTGTCGCTGTGTTGACAAAGACATAAAATGGCGGCCAATCGCGTAGCGAACACGATTCGTACTAGAATTGCTATGCATTTGTCAATTTCAGGCCGATTTCCAGAATTTCTATATTAAAATAAAGCTCAGATTATAAGGTTTAATTTGATATTGATCAGAAAAAACATACCTCAGGTAGTAGAATATGAGGCGAACACCGCACGGTCATCGTCGGTTAACGGTCATCGTCTTGAAATTGCAGTCATTCAAATTTCCGGTTCACCGTTATAAACACACGTTCGTAAGTGTGACCCACTAAAATATTATCCGTCGTAACATTTGTAGCAAGTAAAACTCAAAAACTATTAAAATGAAAAATGAGATATGAAAATAACAAAGATATTTTCTGGAAGTTTAAACATTGTTCTGTTCCAATGGATAACAATATTTTAATACGCTACACTCTTTGATAATATTTTATCCTTATGAATACTGTAATGTCATTCTATCAATATTTGGAACAAAATTAATAAAATACAGAAATCACAATCCCTCATTCCCTGTGTCTTTTAAACCAGGCATTATTCAAAACACAAACAAATTCTAGATGTTCAATGTATTTCTAACTTTAGTTGAAATGTTAAGCTTTCAGAATATGTATGGGTTTTTTATATGTGCCAAATGTGACTTCAAAGTTTAATTAATTGCTACAAAATGTGAAAATTTGGAAAATTTTATTTCTCCATGTCATATTTTAACCAGATAACAGGTGTACATGTGGAGTTGCTTATCTACGTCCCTCAATATTTAAAAAAAAACCGCATGATTTAAGAAATTTTCTAAGCTCAATTATTCTGGTTCACTTTTTGTCTAAGTCCATTTTTCTGGTTCGCTTTTTTTTCTAAGTGCGAAAAATCTGTCTGATACAATAATCTGTACAGACAAAAACCTGGTTCAGTAAGATTCTGTACAGAAAAAAACAAAAAGTCTGTACAGAATTTATATCAGATTCTGTGTCTGTGTTTATTCTGTACAGAAAACAGAAATTCTGTATGTATTCTGCCCAGAATTGGTACAGACTCTGTACAGAATTGGCTCAGAGTTTTCGTACAGGGGCGGCCCCCATGGATTTGGCCAGTTTCATTTCAGAAAGCTTCATGGGTTATTGAACAAAAAAAACAAAAAAAAAAATTCTCACACCTGTTACAGTTAAGAACATCTTGAAATTGACAAATTTACCGTTCACGCTCCGCTCCGTTCCGTTCCGCTCACGTTCCGATCCGCTCACAATCCGATCTGCTCTCAAAGCGTTCACTCATTCATAACATTGTGATTGCTTTTTTCCGTTCCGTTCAGATTGAGCGCTTTTTTACGCTCACTCGGAACGCTTTTTTTCTATCAAAATCCGTTCAACGATTTGATTGGCTTAAATTAATTTCGTTTCGTTTATATATTTTTTACTTAACCCTAAATATCAACAAACGATCTAGAGTTTTTTCAGCACAATCGTTAGTAGCAAATCGTATTACGAAAATGATCATATTAATAATATTTGTTACATTCTAATTCAATTGGATACTTGAGTGTCTTATAAAACAAAAGTTTAGTATACAAATATGACTTTTAATAAAATAGTTTTGTAAAATAATTATCGGATAGTTGTTGCAACCGTTCAATGAGCGAATGATTGGATTTTTGCAATCATTATGATTGTTTCGTTCAGAGCGCAAAATTCCGTTCCGCTCATAAAGCGTTCCAACTTCGTTCCAATCACGCTTACGATCCAATCACGTTGCGCTCAGATTGTCAATTTCATGATGTTCTTAACTGTACCAATGAACGAAAAAAAACATTTATATAATTAATGAAACATTTTGGCAAAAGGAGAATTTTGATATTAGCACAGTATCCATGAGTAATTTGTCTGCTTTAGTTATGTCTGTAAGTGGGAAAGGGCTAATAAGTGGTCTAGTTTAGGGGAGTAAAATGGTCTTTCCTTGAAGATGTCTCTATAACAGTACTAAGCCATTCTCTTTATTGTGGGTACTGGTTCCCAAATGAATTTTCTCACTTAACAAATGGTTAAATGAGTTCCTAAAATGATTCTGAACCTTGAAAAAAAAATGGTTATTTAGAGCTCTGAAGTGTCTTTAGTAGTCCTGTCATGTGATATGATGTCTGCATGCTGTGGTGGACAATCAGTACATATTCCATTCTGTGTCAGAACACAATCAGTACAGATTATATTATGTGTTGGTACATAATCAGTACAGATTCTATTCTGTGAGTACATAATCTGAACATATTCTATCCAATCAGTACATATTCTAGTCATGTATGTACACAATCATTTCAGATTATATTCCAGTGGGGTTTACAATCATTACTGATTCTATCTAATCAGTACATATGCTATGTTGTGGTACACAATCAGTACAGATTATAGTATGCAGATTCACATTCAGTACAGATTATATGCTGTTGGTACACACTCACTACATATTCTATTATGTGGGTATACAATCAGTACATATTATGTTGGAACACAATCAGTGCAGCTTATATTATGGCAGGTACACACTCAGTAACACATTATATACATGGGTACACACTCAGTACACATTCTACTCTGTGGGTACACAATCAGTAAATATTCTATTATGTGGGTTCACAAACCAATCATCTGTCACTGAGAGGAATATTTTGAGTACCACAACATAAGGTTTGAGTGTATTGAGTACCACACCATAGGGTTAGAGTGTATTGAGTACGACAACAGAGGGTTTGAGTGTATTGAGTACGACAACATAAGGTTTGAGTGTATTGAGTACCACAACATAGTGTTTGAGTGTATTGAGTACCACAACATAAGGTTTGAGTGTATTGAGTACCACACCATAGGGTTAGAGTGTATTGAGTACGACAACAGAGGGTTTGAGTGTATTGAGTACGACAACATAAGGTTTGAGTGTATTGAGTACGACAACATAGTGTTTGAGTGTATTGAGTACCACAACATAAGGTTTGAGTGTATTGAGTACCACACCATAGGGTTAGAGTGTATTGAGTACGACAACAGAGGGTTTGAGTTTATTGAGTACGACAACATAAGGTTTGAGTGTATTGAGTACGACAACATAGGGTTAGAGTGTATTGAGTACCACAACATAGGGTTTGAGTGTATTGAGTACCACAACATAGAGTTAGAGTGTATTGAGTACCACAACATAGGGTTTGAGTGTATTGAGTACCACAACATAGTGTTTGAGTGTATTGATTACCACAACATAGTGTTTGAGTGTATTGAGTACCACAACATAGAGTTAGAGTGTATTGAGTACCACAACATAGGGTTTGAGTGTATTGAGTACCACAACATAGTGTTTGAGTGTATTGAGTACCACAACATAGTGTTCGAGTGTATTGAGTACCACAACATAGAGTTAGAGTGTATTGAGTACCACAACATAGGGTTTGAGTGTATTGAGTACCACAACATAGTGTTTGAGTGTATTGATTACCACAACATAGAGTTAGAGTGTATTGAGTACCGCAACATAGAGTTAGAGTGTATTGAGTACCACAACATAGGGTTAGAGTGTATTGATTACCACAACATAAGGTTTTGAGTGTATTGAGTACCACAACATAGAGTTTGAGTGTATTGATTACCACAACATAGAGTTAGAGTGTATTGAGTACCACAACATAGAGTTAGAGTGTATTGATTACCACAACATAAGGTTTTGAGTGTATTGAGTACCACAACATAGTGTTTGAGTGTATTGATTACCACAACATAAGGTTTTGAGTGTATTGAGTACCACAACATAGTGTTTGAGTGTATTGATTACCACAACATAAGGTTTTGAGTGTATTGAGTACCACAACATAGAGTTTGAGTGTATTGATTACCACAACATAGAGTTAGAGTGTATTGAGTACCACAACATAGAGTTAGAGTGTATTGATTACCACAACATAAGGTTTTGAGTGTATTGAGTACCACAACATAGAGTTAGAGTGTATTGAGTACCACAACATAGAGTTAGAGTGTATTGAGTACCACAACATAGGGTTTTTGTGTATTGAGTACCACAACATAGGGTTTGAGTGTATTGAGTACCACAACTTTGCATTTGAGTGTATTGAGTATGACAACATAGAGTTTGAGTGTATTGAGTACCACAACTTTGGATTTGAGTGTATTGAGTACGACAACAGAGGGTTTGAGTGTATTGATTACCACAACATAGGGTTAGAGTGTATTGAGTACCACAACATAGGGTTTTTGTGTATTGAGTACCACAACATAGTGTTTGAGTGTATTGAGTACCACAACATAGAGTTAGAGTGTATTGAGTACCACAACATAGAGTTAGAGTGTATTGATTACCACAACATAAGGTTTTGAGTGTATTGAGTACCACAACATAGTGTTTGAGTGTATTGAGTACCACAACATAGAGTTAGAGTGTATTGAGTACCACAACATAGAGTTAGAGTGTATTGATTACCACAACATAGGGTTAGAGTGTATTGAGTACCACACCATAGAGTTTGAGTGTATTGAGTACCACAACATAGGGTTTGAGTGTATTGAGTACCACAACATAGAGTTTGAGTGTATTGAGTACCACAACATAGGGTTTGAGTGTATTGAGTACCACAACATAGAGTTTGAGTGTATTGAGTACCACAACATAGAGTTTGAGTGTATTGAGTACCACAACATAGTGTTTGAGTGTATTGAGTACCACAACATAGTGTTTGAGTGTATTGAGTACCACAACATAGTGTTTGAGTGTATTGAGTACCACAACATAGAGTTAGAGTGTATTGAGTACCACAACATAGAGTTAGAGTGTATTGAGTACCACAACATAGAGTTTGAGTGTATTGAGTACCACAACAGAGGGTTTGAGTGTATTGAGTACCACAACATAGTGTTTGAGTGTATTGAGTACCACAACATAGTGTTTTTGTGTATTGAGTACCACAACATAGAGTTAGAGTGTATTGAGTACCACAACATAGAGTTTGAGTGTATTGAGTACCACAACATAGTGTTTGAGTGTATTGAGTACCACAACATAGTGTTTGAGTGTATTGAGTACCACAACATAGTGTTTGAGTGTATTGAGTACCACAACATAGAGTTAGAGTGTATTGAGTACCACAACATAGAGTTAGAGTGTATTGAGTACCACAACATAGAGTTTGAGTGTATTGAGTACCACAACAGAGGGTTTGAGTGTATTGAGTACCACAACATAGTGTTTGAGTGTATTGAGTACCACAACATAGTGTTTTTGTGTATTGAGTACCACAACATAGAGTTAGAGTGTATTGAGTACCACAACATAGAGTTTGAGTGTATTGAATACCACAACATAGTGTTTGAGTGTATTGAGTACCACAACATAGTGTTTGAGTGTATTGAGTACCACAACATAGTGTTTGAGTGTATTGAGTACCACAACATAGTGTTTGAGTGTATTGAGTACCACAACATAGGGTTTGAGTGTATTGAGTACGACAACAGAGTGTTTGAGTGTATTGAGTACCACAACATAGTGTTTGAGTGTATTGAGTACCACAACATAGGGTTAGAGTGTATTGAGTACCACAACATAGGGTTTGAGTGTATAGAGTACCACAACAAAGGGTTTGAGTGTGTCGAGTACCACACCATAGAGTTAAGAGTGTGTATTGAGTACCACAACTTTGGATTTGAGTGTATTGAGTACCACAAAATAGGGTTTGAGTGTATTGAGTACCACAACATAGGGTTTGAGTGTATTGAGTACCACAGCATAGGGTTTGAGTATATTGAGTACCATAACATAGTGTTTGAGTATATTGAGTACCATAACTATTGAGTACCACAGCATAGGGTTTGAGTATATTGAGTACCATAACTATTGAGTACCACAGCATAGGGTTTGAGTATATTGAGTACCATAACTATTGAGTACCACAGCATAGGGTTTGAGTATATTGAGTACCATAACATAGTGTTTGAGTATATTGAGTACCATAACTATTGAGTACCACAGCATAGGGTTTGAGTATATTGAGTACCATAACTATTGAGTACCACAGCATAGGGTTTGAGTATATTGAGTACCATAACATAGTGTTTGAGTATATTGAGTAACACAACATAGAGTTAGAGTGTATTGAGTACCACAACATAGGGTTTGAGTGTATTGAGTACGACAACAGAGTGTTTGAGTGTATTGAGTACCACAACATAGTGTTTGAGTGTATTGAGTACCACAACATAGGGTTAGAGTGTATTGAGTACCACAACATAGGGTTTGAGTGTATAGAGTACCACAACAAAGGGTTTGAGTGTGTCGAGTACCACACCATAGAGTTAAGAGTGTGTATTGAGTACCACAACTTTGGATTTGAGTGTATTGAGTACCACAAAATAGGGTTTGAGTGTATTGAGTACCACAACATAGGGTTTGAGTGTATTGAGTACCACAGCATAGGGTTTGAGTATATTGAGTACCATAACATAGTGTTTGAGTATATTGAGTACCATAACTATTGAGTACCACAGCATAGGGTTTGAGTATATTGAGTACCACAGCATAGGGTTTGAGTATATTGAGTACCATAACTATTGAGTACCACAGCATAGGGTTTGAGTATATTGAGTACCATAACATAGTGTTTGAGTATATTGAGTACCATAACTATTGAGTACCACAGCATAGGGTTTGAGTATATTGAGTACCATAACTATTGAGTACCACAGCATAGGGTTTGAGTATATTGAGTACCATAACATAGTGTTTGAGTATATTGAGTACCATACCTATTGAGTACCACAGCATAGGGTTTGAGTGTTTTGAGTACCATAACTATTGAGTACCATAACAAAGTGTTTGAGTATATTGAGTACCATAACATAGTGTTTGAGTATATTGAGTACCATAACTATTGAGTACCACAGCATAGGGTTTGAGTGAATTGAGTACCATAACTAATGAGTACCACAGCATAGGGTTTGAGTATATTGAGTACCATAACTATTGAGTACCACATCATAGGGTTTGAGTGTTTTGAGTACCATAACATAGGGGTAGAGTGTATTGAGTATCACACCATATAGTTTGAGTGTTTTTAGTACCACAACATAGGGTTTCAGGGTCAAATAAGGACTTAAGAACATGAATCTACGACTAAAAGTGGAAAACATTGTGGCAAAAGGAGTATATCATATGTAGGGGAACTGTGAATGCTTTGGTGAGGCTGTATGGATGCCACAGTTTATAGAGTCAACACAATCACCTTTTTGCTTGATTCAGACATTTTTTTTCCCAGAGAAGTATCTCATATATTGTACAATATTATCTTTAAGCAGCTGGATTAAGTCTCTCACCAGGATGCTAATTAAATGTTTAATATCTCTGTTTTCATCATCTAATGGACAAAATATAATGGATGAAGAAGGCAGTTGGCTACACCTTTGCAGTGGAAGACTATTGAAAACATTAAGGGAAAAGTAGACATTCTTACAGAAAAGTAGATTCTCCTTTTGAAATCACCTGAGATAAAAGCTCATGGTTATCTATTGTTGCCAGTTCTCTGTCAGCTGTATGCAACAACTCAGCAGCAGACGACTTGGAAAAACATACATGCACAAATGTTGAAAATCTCTCTAAATCAAAGTGAAATTATTTAACCCTTTCCCTCATAAAACAAACTGCAGGAGACGACTTTGAAAACATCTCGGCCATTATATGGAAAGTCTCTCTAAATGAAAGTATAAGTATTGAATAGAGTTGAAGACATTGAGGCAAATTGAGAAATTGCTCATTATGAGCAATTTTTACCTCACCTGTTTTTCGAAGGAAAAAAAGTAGGGGTATTGTAATACCTAAAAAAACGCTCATTATTTTCAAATGAAACTTGGTACACATGTTCCTAGAAACAATATGCATGTCTATACCAATTTAAGTCACATAACTCTGGCTTAATTAATTATTCAGTAGTGCCCCCTTTTTTTAACAAATACAAGTGTTGGCGTTCACTTGTGACGCTCTTGTTCTTTTGCCACAATGTTTTCAAAAGTCCTCTGCTGCAGAGGTGTTAAAAGGTATCTGTATGAGGATAAGGGTTAATAGAGTTGAAAACCTTGTGGCAAAAGTAGAAATTGCTCATTATGAACATTTTCTTCTTTTTCCACAATGGTTCCAATTATTTTCTGCAGCAGATGTGTCAAAATGAGAAAAGTTAACTTTTACTTTCAAAGAACATCTCCTACAAACCCATAGGTTTGAGTTTGATGAAATTTTGTATCAATGTTTCTTCCACGGTCTCCTTTATAATGTGTTTAATTAATATCATTCAGTGCACAACTCTGGTTACCATGGCAACAAAAAAGAAGTGCTATAATTCAGCCAGAAAAAACTTGCTCAATTTTGTGTTCCCTTGGTCCCATTTCATAGATGTTCAAATGATTATATCTCTTTCACACTTATTTTACAGGGTTGTCCACTTCAAACATTGGATACAGATATATTTTGACCTGCATAATTATGTGCAGTTTACAAGAACGGCAACTCTAGTGTGCCCCTTGCAAGAGTTACAGTTAAGAACACCATGAAATCTGATGAGTGTGACGTGGCTTGAGGGCAGATCAGAAATTAGAGTTAACATTTGGGCAAGCCAGGATAATATGTAAGGTAATTACTTCAGGAGATTAACCCTTTTCCTCATTTAAACACTTTCTGACGCCTCTGCAGCAGACGGCTTTTTGAAAACATAGTGACAAAAGAATAAATTGCTCAAAACAAGCAATTTCTTCTTTTGCCACAATGTTTTCCAATTTTAGACATAGGTTATCCATTCAATTAAAGAGATTTTCTATATTTTGACAAAATATTTTCAAAGTCGTCTGAGGGAAAGGGTTAATCATATCCCCTCATACAACAAATCAGCAGTATATCTTGACTTCTTTTATCCATGCAAAAATAGGACAAATCTTCACATTTAATAGTAATTTACTCATGAATAAGAGTGAAAAACATTGTTGCAAAGGGAGAAATTGTTCATTGTGAGCAATTTCTACTTTTGACACCATATTTTCTAATGTCTTCTGAGCTGCAGAATAGAGGCATCAAAATGGGACTGGAGGTGGGAATTGGACCAGTGTGAATTGAAGTTAATTAGTCTTTATCCAGTTGAAAGCTTGAAAATGATCAGTTATTCAAGCAATTAAGTTGCATGGTTTTCACACTTAAGCTTCCTAAACAGATTCATATTAGCTTGATTAGCACATTTAAAATCCTTTCCCGCATACAACAAATCTGCAGCAAAAAAACATAAAAAATCTATTCATATTAAAATATCATGATTGAAAAGTTCTGTAAACATGATAAAAGGAAGAATTGCTCATCTATTTTATTTTCTCAAAGTCTCAAAAAAGTCTTCAGCTTTAGATACCCCAAAATGCATCTGCATTAGGGAAAAGCTTTTCTTTTAAGCTCTAATGGTCAAAATAAAACCTTCAAAATCTTAGCTCAGAAAAGAATTTTTAGTTTTGAAAAATTGTGAAAAGCTCTCTTTTTACCACCATGTTTTCAAGTCTTTATAAAAGTGTACCTGCAATTTATTTATCTTTTTATCTCAGATGCATTCAAAGCCGACACCACTTAAAATATCTTTTCAGGTAAGCAGTTAACCCTTTCTCACTTACAAAAGTCTGCAGCAGATGACTGAAAACAGGTTTGTTGTTTGTGAAGGTTATAATTATTTATTAATGATGGTTAAATGTGTTGTGAAGCACTTCTTACAACTTCTACTAATCATTCTCAATGGCTCAGCTTCTTGAATAGTCAACCATTGTCAGAGGACTAGATACAGGTTTTCCCAATTATATCTCACTTATAACTCAATTAAACCCTATGTTGTGGGTACTGAAAATGATCATGTCACTGAGACAACTCTTTTGAGTACCCACCACATAGGGTTTGAGGAACAAATAAGGATTTGGGAATGTGAAATTCTTTTCTTATCTAGAGCTCTCATGTGGGTATCAAATCCAAGACCTTTTGATAATAAGTCCTTCTGGTCCACCATCTTACTTCATGAAGATCCTTAACCCTTTCCATCATACGACAATTCTGCAGCAGACGACTTTGAACATATTTTGTCAAAAAATAGAAAATCTCTATATTTGAATGGATAACCTATGAATTAAGCCATGGTCACATTTACGGTCATGCACGTAGTTGACCGTAGTTCATTTCAAACGTAGTCTGCCGTAGTGTTACTACGTTTGAAGTAGGTTCAAAATTGGCAAAAAGAGGAAATATAGAAAGTCTAAGTAGGTTGAACTATGTGTAAGTACAGTCAACTACGTTACACTACGTATAAACTACGTCCTAAGTATGCGCAACTACGGTAAATTAGGGTCAACTGCGTTAAGCTACGGTAAAATGTTGTGGCTGCGCCTGCGCAGTACAGGTAAGCTACAGTGAACATACTTCAAATGTAGTTAAACCCTAGTCGATCCCGTGTTAACCGTAGTGTTGATGTGTTTTGGCAGGTACTACGGTCAACTATGGTACACACTACGGTTAAGTAGGGTCAATTACGGTTAACTAAGGTAAACTATGTTCAAACTACGGTCACAGTAGGGTCACAACATCGTACTTAACCGTAAACAATTTTTGAACATGTTGAAAAATTATGTGCTTACTACGGGCAAATCATAAGTTCAAACTACGTTCATTACTACGTTGAACTTCGGTTATCTACGTGTAACTACGTTCAGCTATGTTTAATACGTTCAACTACAACCAACTACGGTCATTCCCCACTACGGTCAACTACGTAAGATGTGACCACGGCTTTAAAGTGGAAAACATTGTAGCAAAAGGAGAAATTGCTTGTTTTTAGCAATTTCTTCTTTTGTCACTATGTTTTCAAAAAGTTGTCTGCTGCAGAGGCTTCCGAAAGCATCCATATGAGAGAAAGGGTTAAACGGTTTCAAAAGTATCTGCTGCAGATTTGTTTTATGTAGGAAAAGGAAGAATTATTTTCAATTTTCCTCAGATACTTTAATTAAAGCAAATTAAGTTTCAAATATCATTCCCATTTCCTTCGATATTTTCTGCTTTGTCTTAAATGGGACTTTTATAAATCCATATTCTTTTCCATTAGATGATTTCACATGATTGCATTAAATGATTCCAGTTTGTAGACACATTTTGACACAGCTGCAGTGGAGGACTAATGAATTAGTTATGGCAAAAGTATGACATTGCTTCTTTTTCTTTGCAATGTTATTACTCTTTTAACATTTATTTGTAGAGATTATTTATATTTTTGCCAAAATGTGTTCAAAGTCATCTGCTGCAGATTTGTGTGTTTGGGAAAGTGTTAAGATGAATTGGGTTTGTAGACACATTAGTAGCCAGAGAACTCATTTCCCACTCCCTATGGACAGTTTGTTGGCTAAATACCAATGGGAAATAAGCAGAAGTAATTAACTGTCTTTTAACATTTTCCCTTAATGAAATACCTGCAACAAAGGTGTTATGGAAGTATTGTTGTGAAACATTCTGGTTATGTGCTGTTTCCTAGAGACAGAGAGTCTTGGAGGTAGACTGCCGACCTTGTGATCACCCTATGGCAAGAATACTTGTTTAGTTTCCAGGAAGCAGACATGGTGTATGATAAATATAAGTTGCGAGACTTTAGAAATGACCTATCAAACATTGTATGGTCTGCCATACATGTATTATTGTTTGATTGTAATGACCTACAATAATAAGTTGTTTGATGGTAATGACCTACAATAATTAGTTATTTGATTTTTTTGTCATGGTCAAATTAAGGTTTTGTAGAAGTGGCTGCTAACAACTATAAAACAATATTTTGAAAGTACATAATATGAATTGGGCCATATGTCACATGTAAAACAACCTTCCAGACAACATGACCATTGGACATTCAGATCAGACTGGGCCGTCAGGCATTTTAATAAGAATTTCCCAATCAACCTCTAGTTACTGTGTAAGTTTCCCGAAGCCAATTATTAACCGTTTCCTTCATGCCTCAAATCTGTAACGGACGACCTTAAAAACATCAAGACAAAAGTATTGAAATCTCTATATTTGTCTTCAATAAATGATAAACATTGTATAAAATGTAGAAATTGCTTATTATGAGAGATTATCTTTTTGTTACAATGTTTTCAAAAGTTGTATGCTGCAGATGCATCGAGATGTGTCTACAAGTGGGAATAGGTTTAAATAACTTTTATCTAAATTGACTACACAAGTACATGTTACATTGCACTTTTATTGTTATTAACATTTATTATAAATTTCACACTTTGCACTTCATGTGGTGTGATGAGGAATCCGCCGTGGCCGAGAGATAAGTGTTATGAATTTGGAATCGAGCGTCCCAGGTTTGATCCCCAGTCGCTGTGGTCATGGTGGAGTGCCCTTTGGCTAGGCATCTTTCCTAGCCTAGTACTGGTTAATGTTCACCGATGGATCATGAATTAGTGAACTATTGCATGGTATAACAGTTATAGTGTTGTAATTGGCATAAATCCCCAATTAAACAAATCATGTGGTGTGATGCAATTTAACCCTTTCCCACCTGCAGACGCATTTTGACGCAATAGTAGCAGAGGATTTTTGAAAACATTGTGGCTAAAGGTGAAATTGCTCATGATGAACAATTTCTCCTTTGACCACAATGTTTTAACTTTATTTAACAATAAAGGTATCTTTTAAGGAGATTTTTCAGGTTTGTGTCACTGTTTTCTGTGATGTCTAGTGCACAATGGTTATATATTTCTGTGATGTCTAGTGCACAATGGTTATAGGTTTCTGTGATGTCTAGTGCACAATGGTTATAGGTTTCTGTGATGTCTAGTGCACACTGGTTATAGGTTTCTGTGATGTCTAGTGCACCATGGTTATAGGGTGTCTGTGATGGCTAGTGCACCATGGTTATAGGGTTTCTGTGATGTCTAGTGCATCATGGTTATAGGGTTTCTGTGATGTCTAGTGCACCATGGTTATAAGGTGTATGTGATGTCTAGTGCAGCATGGTTATAGGGTGTCTAGTGCACCACAGTTATAGGTTTATGTGATGTCTAGTGCACACTGGTTATAGGTTTCTGTGATGTCTAGTGCACACTGGTTATAGGTTTCTGTGATGTCTAGTGCACCATGGTTTTAGGGTGTCTGTGATGGCTAGTGCACCATGGTTATAGGGTTTCTGTGATATCTAGTGCACCATGGATATAAGGTGTATGTGATGTCTAGTGCACCATGGTTATAGGGTGTCTGTGATGTCTAGTGCACCATGGTTATAGGGTGTCTGTGATGTCTAGTGCACCATGGTTATAGGGTGTCTGTGATGTCTAGTGCACCACGGTTATAGGGTGTCTGTGATGTCTAGTGCACCTTGGTTATAGGGTTACTGTGATGTCTAGTGCACCTTGGTTATAGGGTTTTTGTGATGTCTAGTGCACCATGGTTATAAGGTGTATGTGATGTCTACTGCACCATAGTTATAGGGTGTCTGTGACGTCTAGTGCACCATGGTTATAGGGTTACTGTGATGTCTACTGCACCATAGTTATAGGGTGTCTCTGATGTCTAGTGCACCATGGTTATATGGTCTCTGTGATGTCTAGTGCATCATGGTTATAAGGTGTATGTGAGGTCTACTGCACCATAGTTATAGGGTGTCTGTGACGTCTAGTGCACCATAGTTATAGGGTTACTGTGATGTCTACTGCACCATAGTTATAGGGTGTCTCTGATGTCTAGTGTACCATGGTTATAGGGTGTCTGTGATGTCTAGTGCACCATGGTTATATGGTCTCTGTGATGTCTAGTGCACCGTGGTTATAGGGTGTCTAGTGCACCACGGTTATAGGGTGTCTGTGATGTCTAGTGCACCATGGTTATATGGTATCTGTGATGTCTAGTGCACCATGGTTATAGGGTGTCTGTGATGTCTAGTGCACCATGGTTATAGGGTGTCTGTGATGTCTAGTGCACCATAGTTATAGGGTGTCTGTGATGTCTATTGCACCACGGTTATAGGGTGTCTGTGATGTCTAGTGCACCATGGTTATATGGTCTCTGTGATGTCTAGTGCACCATGGTTATAGGGTGTCTGTGATGTCTAGTGCACCATGGTTATAGGGTGTCTGTGATGTCTAGTGCACCATGGTTATAGGGTGTCTGTGTAGTAGTCATTAAAGCGTCCTTCTTGGTAATTGGATATCAGTTGAACCATACTAAAGACTTGAAAAATGGAAGTTATTATTATAAGTTCCCCATTGACTTGCTCTTGATCAGCAGTACTACTGACATATCCGTGTCAGGATAAACAATATTCGTAGTACTGGTAATTAATCAAAGAAACACAGTGATATGACTGAAATACTGTTTAAAGGTGTGTAAAACAAACTCATTTAGTAGAATTGATTTTTTTTTCTTTAAAAGCATACTTGCGCTTAAAAAGGATAAAAACCAATACATCATATATGTAAACGCTTAAAAAGTATAAAAACCAATACATCATATAGGTAAACGGGGGGGGGGGGGTTCTATATATACATGGCAATTAAAAGCAAGCTTGAAAACGTACAAACTTTTTCTGTAATTTAACTACCACAAAGTAAACAAACTGTTGAATTGCTAGGAGCTTTTTATGGTTTGTTCACAAAATACAACAGTAATCATGTCACTCAGTTTTCTATCATGTAAAAATCGCATGCGGCATGCACAGATATTAAAGAAGGGGTGTTTTAATTGCCATGTATATATAGAACCTCCGTTTTTGGTTTTTATACTTTTTAAGCGCTAGTATGCCTTTAATAGCCTTACAATTATCAGATATAAACCACAAATGAAACGGTTAACCCTTTCCCACATAGGGACGAATTTTGATACCTCTTCAGCGTAATTTAGAAAAAAAACCATAAATGGGTTTTTTCGCTCAGGTGTGAGATCTTTTTTTTTTTTTTTCAATAACCCATGAACCTTTCTGAAATGAAACTGGCAAAATCCATCATAAAAGTGCTGTGTTATTTTCGTGTTAATTAACATTTGTACGCAAAAGTTAAAAATAAATGGAACACTGTACAAATTATGTTACTCCTGTTCGTCAAAAAACCCGACGGCAAACGACAGTATTAGCGACGTGACGTCATTACCGTAACACTTCATCTTGGGTAACGTCCAATGGAGTGACGTTGTTTCCCGCAAAAATTCCTATACATGAGCTATAGATAGACTCACTCATACAAAGAATAATTATTTTCTCAAACATTGTGGTAAAAGGATAACTTTCTCATAATGGCCCCTGTGAAATGAACACTTACTGTTCATGAACAGTTCTTGTATAATTCATGTAAAGTTCAGGTACCTGGTTCATAAACAATTCATGGGATGTATATGAAGATAACATGGCACAAATTCTTAAAAAGTTCTTAAATGTGTAGTTCATGAACAGGTCATGAAACATTCATGAAACATTGTCATTAAAAAATTCATGAATTGTTCAAGAACTGGTCCATACGTCCATTTCTTTTGAACGCAACTCCTCCTACGTTTCTGACTGTATCTTTTCAAAACTTGGTCAATGTCAACTATAATGTGTAGATGTGCATGAAGCGGCGATTTTCCGGTTCATTAATATTTGCAAAATTTATGTCCTTTGTAACTTAGTCTCTGTAGCTGATTGATATTGCAGCCTTGTGAACGCAACTCCTATGTTTCTGACCGAATCTTTTCAAACTTGGTCAATGTCATGACTATAATGGGTAGATGTGCATGGAACAGCGATTTTCCGGTTCATTGATATTTGCAAGATTTATGTCCCTTGTAACTTAGTCTCTGTAGCTGATTGATATTGCAGCCTTGTGAACGCAACTCCTCCTATGTTTCTGACCGAATCTTTTCAAAACTTGTTCAATGTCATGACTATAATGGGTAGATGTGCATGAAGCGGCGATTTTCCGGTTCATTGATTTTTGCAAGATTTATGTCCCTTGTAACTTAGTCTCTGTAGCTGATTGATATTGGCGGCTTGTGAACGCAACTCTTCCTACGTTTCTGACTGAATCTTTTCAAAACTTGGTCAATATCATTACTATAATGGGTAGATGTGCATGAAGCAGGGATTTTCCGGTTCAGTAATTTTTGCAATAGTTATGCCTTTCGAAACTTGGTCTCTATAGCATATTCACTTGAGAACGCAACTCAAGTTTCCAAACAGGTAGAAGTGCATAAAGCAGGGATTATCTGGTAGAGTGATTTTTGCAAGAGTTATGCTCAGAAGGAAAAAAGGATACATATCGACACTGCCATTTGACCGACTTTCATATCGGAAGCCTCTATAGGGTTCTATCTCTGTTTATATGTATCCTATTTTCTTTAGTTAATACCAAAGTCAGCTAGGCTGGTAAGCAGAGTAAGACTTTCAACTCTGAACAAGTGTGGATAAACTGTTTTGCTCAAGGAAACACCCGGCTGCCCCTGCAGGGATCGAACCTACTACTCAGGCAACCATGATCTCAGGTCCCTGTCTCTTCCAGCTAAGCTAACTGGTCTCACAGACTTCATTTTCAGCTTATGTATACAGACATGTTAAAAGCAATAATTAAAAGGACCAATCTTGATCTTTATATTTTTTGGCGGCGTATATTGTGGCGGCACTGGCACTCTTGTTTTTATCATTGTTTAAGGGAAGGGGTTGAAGCCAAGACGAAAAATACAATATTGAGTAATAAATCATTATGTATCCTATTTCTTATGGGAAAAAGGTTGGCATTGTTGAACAGTTTAGGTTCATCCCAGCCTGTCTTACAAAAATCTACACAAGTTGACAGAAGCTTCTATCAAGCTATTGTAAATAATATGAGGACAGTGAAGATCTTCATCAAACTGCATTTATGCACAGGCTGATCTGGTTCTACACTCTTCACAAATCCGAACTTGTACCTTTTCCTAATGGCATGGCCCATAATCCTCTATTTGGATGTTGGAATTTGAACAGATGAAATGGGGATCCTGTTGTATTTTCTTCAAGCCTTCCCAGATTCTGCACAGAAGAAAATACAGAAAGTTTGTCCAGATTCTGTACAGAAAATATTCTGGTTCATTGAAACATAGTTGAACTAGAATTCTTTATATGAAGACAATTGGCTTCTCCCTCATGTGGCAATGTGATACTTCAATAAATCACCAATATAAACATGTTGTTTATGACATAGCACAATAAAATTTGCTAATTTAATAAACAATGTAACATTTAAGACATTTACCAAATGTGCCCATCATGTTGTCCATAAGAAATTACAAAAAACTTCTCTGTGCCTTTGAGACACAACTTATTTCTCCCACCAAAAAACGTAAAGGAAGTAGTAAACATTACTTACTTCTTCTTGAAGAGTTCCTGTGTTTTATGCTAGTTTTATGCTAGAGTTAACTCACTTGGTATATTTCAATTTCATTTCTATTCTGATCACTTTTTGTCCGTCGTCCATCCGTCGTCCGTCGTCGTTAACTTTTAGCTTTAAACATCATCTTCTGCTGAACCACAGAACCAATTGCATCCAAACTTCACAGGAATGTTTCTTAGGTGGCCCTCTTTCAAAATTGTTCAAAGATTTTAATTCCATTGAGAACTTTGGTTGCTGTGGCATCAGAAAGCGGGCAAAATGTCCGAACTTTAAAAATCTTCTCCTCTGAATCTGCATGTCAGATTCCAATATAGTTTGGTAGAAATGTTCCTTGGGTGACCTTCTACAAAGATTGTTCAAGGCATACTGTTTGGTTGAAAAACATGGCAGTTAGGAGGCATCAGAAAAGGGGCAAAATCGTCTCGTTAACTTTTAGCTTTAAACATCATCTCCTCCTAAATCACAGGACCAATTTCATCCAAACTTCACAGGAATGTTTCTTTGGTGGCCCTCTTTCAAAATTGTTCTAAGATTTAAATTCCATTGAGAACTTTGGTTGCTGTGGCATCAGAAAGGGGGCAAAATGTCTAAACTTTAAAAATCCTCTCCTCTGAATCTGCATGTCAGATTCCAATATAGTTTAGTAGAAATGTTCCTTGGGTGACCCTCTACAAAGACTGTTCAAGGCATACTGTTTGGTTGAAAACATGGCAGTCAGGAGGCATCAGAAAAGGGACAACATTTAGAAATTCCATTTTTTTTAAAGTCCTTGTCTGATATTAAGAAAATTGAATAGGAATCTTACTTCAGTGATCCTCTACTTGATTTTTTTCAAGCCGTATTGATTGGTTTCAAAATCATAGCAACCTCGCATCATCACAAAAGGGGTAAATTGAACTTTTAGCTACAAATGACAACTCCTACCATTCCACTCGACCAATTTCAACGTTACTTCACAGGAATGTTCCTTTGATGGTCCTCTATCAAAATTGTTCAAAGACTTACTTTCTGTGTAGAACTTTTGTTGCTGCGGCATCAGAAATTGAGAAAAATACCCAAACTTTAAAAACCTCCATCTCCATAATCCATTTGTCAGATTCCAAGATAATTTGGCAGAAATGTTCTTTGAGTGACTCTCTACAAAAACTGTTCAAGCCATATTGATTTCGTTGACAAACGGGGCAGCAAAGCCACATCAGGAAATGTGCAAAATGACAAAACTTTATAATTCCATTCTTATTAAAGTTCTTGTTAGATTTCAAGAGATACAAATGGCTTTTACTAATAAACTATTTCTTTAACTGAGTGTCCACTCCTTGCAGTTTCATTTGAACTACTGATTAAATTTTCACAGATATTTGCAGTTAAATATTTGCTTCTAATTTACTATCATTCAGGGGATCGATTTAGGGCCATCTTGGCCCTCTTGTTGGTTATTCTACTGGTATTCCAGTAACATAGCAGGTACCAATGAAATTTCACTGGAATTGCATTTATTTTTGGGATAGGGGCGTTTCGCCACTATATCATACTGAGGCTGCTTTCGAAAAGTCGGATTACGGCTGCAACCACAGTCCACTCAAATTGAATTCCTACGCCAAAATCAAGTTTTGATTGGCTATAATCTGCCTTTCCAACGATTTCATTGGTTCGACCAAATCACGAAAAACCCTCCGCTTGCATTAATTAATGAGACAAAATAGTTCCAACACTTGAAACACACTCTGAACTATGATTGACCTCAATATCAGTGGTGTTAGGTAACGTCGATCGTGCTGTGACCCCATTAGTTTACAACAGTCGACTTATATAGAGAAATGTGCAAATCACTGTAAATAAAATTATTGAAAGGAGTTGAAACCATAGTGGCAAAAGTAGAAATTGCCTACGATAAGAAATTTCTCCTTTTGACACAATGTTTTCGATTGTCGTCTGCTGCACATCTGTAAGCGGAAAATGGTTACATCCTCCCCATGGAAGCGGAATCCTTTACGTGATACTATAACAGTTCGAATATTGAAACACGTTTCAAATTAATTCTTTTCATATTTGAACGTTTTACTATGGACATTCTTTTATTCAACACATTTTTAATAACATGCTAGAGATGAATGATAACGAGCAATGTTGCCTTACACCAACGGGAAAAATATATAGTTGAAACCTTTGTGGAAAAAGAGGAAATGAGTCACGATAAACAGTTTTGCAGCCATCTGCTTTACATGCGTAAACAAGTGACTGTAAGCGGGAAAGGATTGAACCGTTTCCGTTATAGCTACTTAGTTACATACGAATGTTGAAAGTGTATTTTCAAACGGAGCAATTGCTGACAATGAGCAATTCCTCCTTTCAAAACAATGCTTTGAAACATGAATCAATTTTTTTCTATAACCTAGATAACGAAAACATTTGTCTTCAATTTTTATTTTAACCGTTGCCCCTTTTAGACACATTTGACTCACCTTAACAGATGAATGATAATCAGCAAGTTTGTCTTTTTATACGCCGCCGGAGGCGGTGGTATATTGGCGTCATCTTCTCTGTCTGTCCGTCCGTCCATTTCTTGTGAACGCAACTCCTCCTACGTTTCTGACCGTATCTTTTCAAAACTTGGTCAATGTCATAACTATAATGTGTAGATGTGCATGAAGTGGCGACTTTTCGGTTCATTGATATTTGCAAGATGTATGTCCCTTGTAACTTAGTCTCTGTAGCTGATTGATATTGCAGCCTTGTGAATGCAACTCCTCCTATGTTTCTGACCGAATCTTTTCAAAACTTGGTCAATGTCATGACTATAATGGGTTGATGTGCATGAAGCGGCGATTTTCCGGTTCATTGATTTTTGCAAGATTTATGTCCCTTGTAACTTACGTCTCTGTAGCTGATTGATATTGCAGCCTTGTGAACACAACTCTTCCTATGTTTCTGACCGAATATTTTCAAAACTTGGTCAATGTTATAACTATAATGGATAGATGTGCATGAAGCGGCGATTTTCCGGTTCATCGATTTTTGCAAGATTTATGTCCCTTGTAACTTAGTCTCTGTAGCTGATTGATATTGCGGCTTGTGAACGCAACTCCTCCTACGTTTTAGACTGAATCTTTTCAAAACTTGGTCAATATCATTACTATAATGGGTAGATGTGCATGAAGTGGCGATTTTCCGGTTCAGCGATTTTTGTAATAGTTATGCCTTTCGAAACTTGGTCTCTATAGCATATTCACTTGAGAATGCAACTCAAGTTTCCAAACAGGTAGAAGTGCATAAAGCAGGGATTATCCGGTAGAGTGATTTTTGCAAGAGTTATGCTCAGAAGGAAAAAAGGATACAATATCGACACTGCCATTTGACCTATTTTCATATCGGAAGCCTCTATAGGGTTCTATCTTTGTTTATATGTATCCTATTTTCTTCCTGACTGAAATAATTTGTTGAATGGGACAGTAACCCTTTCCCTCATACGGCAATTCTGCAGCAGACGTCTTGGAACTTATTTTGTCAAAAAATAGAAAATCTCCATAATTTAATGGATAACCTATGACAATAAGTGGAAAACATTGTGGCAAAAGGAGAAATTACACGTTTTGTGCAATTTTTTCTTTTGTCACTATGTTTTCAAAAAGCTGTCTGCTGCAGAGGCGTCAGAAAGAGTCTATATGAGGGAAAGGGTTAAGCTCCAACAATCCAATCCAATACTTTGTTTGCTGTTTCTTTTCCATTAAATGATTGTTTTACCATAATGGTAGTTTTGTGATGGTAGTTCGGCCATTTTGATAGAGATTCCAATGGTAGTCTTGTGATACATGTTAAAAGCATTAATTAAAAGGACCAATCTTGATCTTTATATTTTGTCGCGGCGTATATTGTGGCGGCACTGGCACTCTTGTTCCACAATGTTTTCATCACTATTCATAATAGGAAATAGAAATTAAATCTACAAATTAAAGATAAGTTAATTTCAACATTGATTGATTGGGGTTAACGCCTTTTTTAACATTTCCTCAGTAATACCACGGCGGCCAGTTCACCTACAAATGTATTTCCTGGTTTTCTCACACAAGTCAGTACTCCACACAACAATCTTCCCAAGCAACTGGCTGCTTTTCCACATAGACTTAGCCCATTGGTGAAAGACGAATGACACATATCGCATTGACTTTTGTCAAACGTCGGAAAGAAATTTGGCCGAAAATGTCAACATACACACGAGTTATAAACACAAGGTCATTATTTATTTTATAATTGAGGCGCTTCTAGCGATTTTGGGACAGGATTTATAATGTATATGCATTTGCGTTAATTGAAGACTCAACGTCCGTCAACGTGTAATCTAGTCCATGATGTATCTGTTGACAAATAAACTAGAAATGTAGTCTAAATAGGTTTTTGTAAATTAACCTTGTACGACTTCTGTATCAATACTTCATGGATTGCATGTATTGGTCAACTAGTTGTTACTGTATGGCAGATTTACACTTATACCGTGTGATCAGGAGAACGGCAAAGTACTAGGTACATAACTCTGATCTGTTTATTTTAGTTATCTCCATTTTTAACCAGGTTTTCCGAAGAAAAAATCTGGTTATTAGTTTGGCGAAGTCGGCGGGCGGTTGGGAGGGCGGGCGTCAACTTTCCTTGTCCTGACCATAACTTTGCCATGCATAGAGATATTTTCAAATAACTTGGCACAAACATGCACCATATCAAGACGATGTGCGAAATGCAAAAAAAAATCTGCATTCAAGGTCAAGGTCACAGTGATAAGAAATAGACTTTAATTGAACTTTTCTTGTTCGGACCATAACTGTGTCATGCATAGAGATATTTTCAAATAACTTGGCACAAATATGAACTATATCAATATGATGTGTCAAATGCAAAACTTTTGTCTGTAGCTTCAAGGTCAAGGTCACAGTGACAACAAATAGACATCAGTTGAACTTTTCTTGTCAGGACAATAACTTTTTCATCCATAGATATTTATGTCTCCCCCATTACATGGGGGTGACATATTGTTTTTGCCCGTTCCGTCCGTCCTTCCGTCCTTTCGTCTATCACACTTGTTTCCGCTCAATAACTGAAGAACGCTTGGGCGTAGGAACTTCATACTTGGTATGCAGGTTGGTCATGACCAGTAGCTGACCCCTATTGATTTTGATAACAGAAGGTCAAAGGTCAAGGTCATGGTGACCTTGTGAGGTAAAAAATGGTTTCCGCTCAATAACTAAAGAACGCTTTGGCTGAGGAACTCCATACTTGGTATGCAGGTTGGCCATGCCTAGTAGAAGACCCCTATTGATTTTGAGGTCAGTACGTCCAAAGTCAAGGTCACAGTGACCATGAGCTTAAAAGGTCACAGTGACAATGAGCTGATAAATAGTTTTTGCTTGGGCCCAGGAACTTCATACTTGATGTGCAGGTTGGTCACCACCAGCAAATGACCCCCATTAATTTTAAGGTCACTAGGTCAAAGGTCAATGTCACAGTGGTCAAGGTCACATCCGTCACACTTGTTTCCGCTCAATAACTGAAGAACGCTTGGGCATAGGATCTTCATACTTGGTATGCAGGTTGGTCATGACCAGTAGATGACTCCTATTGATTTTGATGTCAAAAGGTCAAAGGTCAAGGTCATGGTGACCTTGTGAGGTAAAAAATGGTTTCTGCTCAATAACTGAAGAACGCTTGGGCCGAGGAACTCCATACTTGGTATTCAGGTTTGCCATGCCCAGTAGAAGACCCTATTAATTTTGAGGTCAAAGTCAAGCTGAAAGGTCACAGTGACAATGAGCTGAAACATTGTTTTTCCTTAATAACTGTAGAATGCTTTGGCCATGGAAGTTAATACTTGGTGTGCAGGTTGGTCACCACCAGTAGATGACCCCTATTGATTTTGAGGTCACTATCTTAAAGGTCAAGGTCATGGTAACCTTCAGCTGAAAGATGGTTTCCTCTCAATAACTAAAGAATGCTTATGTTGAGGAACTTCATACCTGGTGTGCAGGTTGGTCCTAACCAGTAAATGACCTTTATTGAATTTGTTTGATTTTGTGGTCACAAGGTCAAATGTCGAAGGTCACGGTAACCTTCAGCTGAAAAATGTGTGTTACTCAATAACTCAAGAACGCTTATACCCAGGAACTTCATACTTGGTGTGCAGCTTGGTCCTAACCTGTAGATGACCCCTATTTATTTTAATGTCAGTAGGTCAAAGGTCAAGGTCGTGGTGACCTTTGGCTGAGAAATGGTTTCCGCTCAATAACTGAAGATTGCTTGGGCCCAGGACCTTCATACTTTGTGTGCAGGTTGGTCACCAGCAGCACATGGCCCCTATTGATTTTGAGGTCACTAGGTCAAAGACCAAGGTCATGGTAACCCTCAGCTGAAAAATGGTTTCCGCTCAATAACTGAGGATTGTCACTGTTGTTTCATCTCCAGTCCAAAACTAAAAAAATCATCTCCATCATTTCTTTTCCTCCCCTACGACCACACAATTGGGGAGACAAGCGCTTTTTCAAAAATAGCTTGGAACAGATATACACCATATCAAGACGCTGTGTCATATGCACAATTTATGTGTTTAGCTTCCAGGTTAAGGTCAGTGACAGAAAATATACTTTACTTGAATTTTTTTTGTTCAGACCATAACTTTACCATGCATATAGATATTTTCAAATGATTTTTTTTGTGAATAATCAAATCTATAACATTCTATAAGCAAACAGAGCAGACACTGATCAGACAGCTCCTACAGAAGCTGTCTGATCTTGGTCCGAGGTCATGAAACTTACTCAATTTGAGCATGTTAACATAATTATTACTATTGTACTTACGTATACACACTTAGATTACAAGGCTAGGAAATTGGCTCGTTGCAAAGTAGATTTCAGTTACAAACTAAAAGTGTTTTTTTTTTTTTTCCAAACTTTGTCCTCAAGCTAACAGAGCTTTTTTAGTTTGAGCATCATGCTCAAATTTAGCATCATGCTCAAACTAAAAATGCTTCGTAACCATGGCGATAAACTCCAAACATGGTTTTATTCTCAACGTTGGTTTGTAATTTCACCCTTTTTTGCAATGAGCATATTTCATAAACTTGTAACTCAAGCATGACTAACTTCAACAACAATATTTCTATTACATGCTCAAATTGAGTAAGTTTCATAACCTCGGGCCCTGGATCTAGTCTGTTTGCAAAGGCATAAACACGTTACTATCAAGCAAAAGGGTTAAGGCAGATCACTGATTATCAACCTGGCATTAGGGATCCTAAAATGTGGCTGCTTACAACAAAAGGTTGCTTAATATCTGTTATCTATTATATGTTCTTAATAAATGAGGCCATCAACACACGATTGACTGTATTGAACTGATATTTGTTAGATAAAATTGTGATATATTTAATTGACAAAGTAATTATGATTATTCATCAATAGAAATATACCCTGTTACTTGAATTACTAGCTTTGATTAACTATTAACAGAACGATTTGACAGATAATTCTGTTAATTCTTAATCAAACACCTTCCATTATAGAAAACCTGGTTTCATGGAATTTCCATGTCTTGTTCCTTATTTAGTTCAGCGATTGTCTCAATTATTTCCATTGTATCCATTTCAAACTTGGTTTGTAGGTAACTTATGACCTACAGATTTGCAGTGCACCATTACGATAACTTTAGCATGCTGCGTTTGGAGTGTGTATATTTTTGTCTTTCCATGTTCTCACTTATTATATGACTTTCGCATGCAACACATGCGTTCCATGAAATGCCCTTGTTCGTTAATGAGTGCTTCCCCAAGCGGTGTACTTTGTCCGGCGCGACTGACAGTCTGCCTGTCTTTGTGTTCATCCATCCGTCCGTCTGTCCGTTACGGTTTGCATTAATGGGTCAAAACTTTGTTTCTGTTTCGCGGATCCATTTCAAAGTCGTCACACGTATACATTGGGATTAGGAGATCGATACAATATTTTGAACACAAATCTGATCTGGTTTTTTAGGTGTAAACTCATTTTTGTCATTTCTTCGGTTATTGTCTCAATAGATGTCCAATGTATCAATTTAAGACTTAGTGTATATGGAACTCTGTGATACAGATGTGCAGTGCAAAAAGAAACGTAACTCTAGAATGCTTTCGATTGTCTTTCATTTATCAGCATGATTACAATATACATTGTGGATCTTTAGTGATTTCTGAACTGGAAATATTTTAATTAAGGGTCGCTGCTCGGTTTTTTGTCAATCTTTGGTCCTTCCTGATTTATTTTCTTTATACAAGAAAAGGGTCAAACTTTGATAAATAAGGTATATGTTATTGGCAGGCAGTATGTGTTGCTTCACACATTTTTGGTTTGGTTTGTTTTAAAGGTCATTGTTTATTGATTCAACAATGTTTGTCCATATTATCTATGCCATATATTTTCAACTTACATATGCCCCTATACCATTAGCGCTTTCAGCGCTTTGATTTTCACTAGGGCCTTTACTTTTGACAAGAAGATTTCAAAAGTTTTCACTATTATACATTTATAAGGACTTCTTTGGTTCTAGAAGTGTTCTATGTGTTCTAGAAGTGATCTATAAATTTTAATGTTCTTGTTTCTCTATTCAGAATGGTAGTTTAAGTGATTTTTTGTGGCGATTGGTTTGACAACCGCCACAATGCTAACAGAAACAACAACAACGAAAAATATTTACATAGTCGGTTTTGAACAATCGGTTGATATTTTTTTTCCTTACTGCAAACTAATTTACTCACATCCGTTATAGTTCCATCATTGATGCATAGACGTGATTAATAATAATTATGTCAGTGCTACTTTGGTACTGGATTGTTACTAATATTTGAGTTTTATCGAGACATTATCTACATAGAGTTAAAATATGTAAATATTATCTTCGTCATGATTGGGCAGATAATAAATATCATTGCGCGTTCTATCTGCATTGCAAATAACTCGGATGATACTCAAATCTGGAAATTCCAAAAGGTTCTATAAATAGCTCGCTAGATTGGTTATCTCAATATTATAAACGCTTTAGTGTGTAGTTGTTTAAATATATGAAAGCGTCTAGATGATAAGACTGGTTTATAAAGGTTTAAAGGACACACGATGTCAGTGTGTACACACGTTATGTATACACGTCTGCACGTTCTAGAGTCAATTAGCAATCAATGCTGAAAGTGTAGCCTAATTTAATTTGGAGATCGAGCATTATGATATATGCCTATATTTTTATAAATTTAACAGTTTGGCAAATAGTGAAATTAATTTGTGCTTTTTGAGCATGTTTTGTGTTTGTTTTTGCACTCACATTATTCGAAGCAGTTTAACAACCTCAGAGACATATAAATACACTGTGTTTATATGTCTCTGACAACCCTCAATCATGCAATGTGAAGGGACTAAATTAAACAGACCTGTTTAATATCGGACATCATTGAAACAAACACCAAACTAATGGATACTGTTTTCTCTCCTTTCTTGATAATTTTGTCATTTATAAATTAAGTGTACACAATATTTTATCTTAATATGGCCTAGCGACCTGGTGATAGACATGTGATTACCCGAACAATTTAGATTACAAATAGCCATTCTAATGAGCTAAAACGGTAGTCTATCGAGTACCAACTAGATTTTTCATAAATTTGGAATGGCCTAATTTTGAACACATCATGACCAGTTTCACTAAAAAATCACCAAGACAACATTCTGGCAAACTAACATTATTTTACTGTCAAAAGATGCAGGGTTGATACATTCTCTAATTTATCCGCACCAGAGTGCACTATTATTGAAAAGCGCAAGCCCCCAAACCAAAACTGCAAGCTTTTATTAAGGCTTGCAGCAAGCTTGCAGGAATAGCTTGCCGCAAGCTCAGAATTGGAACCTTGCGGCAAGCTTACAACTGTTAAAAATAGCTTGTGCAAGCTTGCGGTTTATTAGGCTTGCAAGCTTGCGCAAGCTTGTGGTTAATTGAACTTGGAAGCTTGCGCGAACTTGTGATTCATTAAACTGGAAAGCTTGCGCAAGCTTGCATTCTTGAAACTCTCGAGAGATCTTGCCTGAAATTTAGCTCAGCCTGTGTAAAATAGTGACAATAATAACAAATAATAAATGTTTAATTTACTAAGATAATTATTTAATTTCATAAATGGTTTTTAATAACGAATTGTAGCAAGTTTTGTTTCTTGTTCCTCTTTCCTTGCCCCGGCTCAGGATTTCTTGCTTGATCCATTATGCAAGTGCATGCCAACAGTAATGTACATAACCGCATCTGGAATTAAAAGTAAAAAAAAAAAGAGATTTCAAATTTGTTAATAATCAAGACTAACTTCACCCCTTTCCCATTTTCTGACAACTTTTGAAAACTTTGTGACAAAAGAATGAGCCATTTCTCTTTTTTCCAAAATGTTTTCAACTCTATTAAAATTTAAATAATAACATTTCATTTTTTATAGATTTTCAATATTTTTGCATTGACATTTGCAAAATTCTGCTGCAAATTTGTTTTGTGTGGGGAAGGGTTAACTGAAAAAAACCTCAAATAAGTTGTACTGTAAAAAATTAGATTTTATCCTGCACTATCCGAAAATGGATATGTCCGAGTACCATGCTAGTTGTCAGAGCAAGCTTTCAATTTCCGGTTTCGAAAAACGGGTTTAAAGGTGAAAATATTGAATATTAAGAACAGAATAACGTCAGATTATATTTGAAAGGTATTTTTCAACAGATAATCAGATGTATTAGAATTATAAACCAAAAATTACAATCAAGATTTTAATATTACGCTCTCGGATTTCCCCCAGAATGACGATCGTGAAAATATATCTTTTAAAGATTGATCAAGTATAAATTTCATTAGAAAGATAATATTTATTGCAATAGTAATATATTATTGTTTTAACACATATTATTTTGAGGTATTTATTGAGTTAATCGGACTTTAAAACCAACTCGTCACTGTGTGACAAAAACAAACAAGATGGCCGTACCCAAAATGGCGAAATTCGCCTAACACGTGTCTCGGACTAGAATTGCTATTTGTAAGTCAATTTCAGGCCGATTTCAAAACTTTATATATTAAAATAAAGCTCAGATCATACAGTTGAATACAATATTCATCGGGAAAAAACATACCTCGTAGTTATGATGCTATCACCGCACGGACAAGTTCACGGAGTCGCCGATTTCAAATTCTAAAAATAGCATTTTCTCATCTGATTGAATGTCAATGTGACCGTTATAAACACACGTTCGTAAGCGTGACCCACTAAAATATTTCACCCGTCCTAATTTGTAGCAAGTAAAATTCAAAAACAGTTCTAAAGAAGATATGAAAATAACAGATATTTTCTGGAAGTGTTGCAATAGATTTTAATACGCTACACTTTCTGATAATATTTCATCCTTATGAATAATGTTAGTCTATCAATTTTTGGAACAAAATTAATAAAATTCAGAAATCACAATACCTGTGTCATTTAAAGTAGTCATTATTCAAAATACAAAGAAATTCCAGTTGTTCAATGTATTGCTAACTTAAGTTGAAATTTTAAGCTTTCAGAATATGTATGTTTTGTTTATGTGCCAAATGTGATTATACAGCAGTATCTTTAGAGATCATCAAGCAATGATTTTTATTAACCTTTTTCATATTGTGGACTTATTTCCTCTCTTTTCTGTCCAGACATGTAAGTGAAATTTTCTAAGTCCAAGACTAACAAAAAGCTTGCACATGCTTGCGACTAGCAAAGCTTGCACAAGCTTGTGCAAGCTTGCAGAATTTGACTTGAAAATGCTTGCACAAGCTTGCAACAACCTTGCAGACATCTTAAAAAGCCTGCAGAAGCTTGTCGCAGGCTTGCTGCAAGCTTGGCACAAGCTTGCTGTAAGCATTCATTTTGGTTTGGGGGCCTACACCGATATACTGCTTGTTAATTCTTTGCAGAATTTTCCATACGATCGCCACTACAGTGCCATTGGCGCTTTGATTTCACTAGGGCCTTTACTTTTGACAAGAAGATTTCAAAAGTTTTCACTATTATACATTTATAAGGACTTCTTTGGTTTTAGAAGTGTTCTAGATGTGTTCTAGAAGTGATCTATAAATGTTCTTATTTCTCTATTCAGAATGGTAGTTTAAGTGATTCACACCGAGTTAAAAAGTCATTGTAATTTAATTAAATATTATTTTAAAATCAGTGATATATTTATATTTAACTTACTATTCAAGAACAGAATAAGAGCTTATAGGCTTCATTAAAAGTACTTGAATTATACTTGACTGATGTTTATGAACTTGTTAAGAATTTGCCATGTTCAGTTCTTGAACAGTTCATGAACAAGTTTGTCTTATTGTTCATGAACTAAAGTTATTGAACTGTGATTAATAACTATTTAATGACAGTTCATGAACAGTTCATCAGTGGCATGAAAAGTTCATAATTTCAAGAACACCATTTCACAGGGGGAGCAATTGTTCTTTTGGTGACAATCATTTCCTACGTCGTCTGCTGAAAATGCGTCAGAAACCGTCTCTAATAGTGAAAGCTTTTAGCAGAAATGTGACCCTTTACATAATTTGTTCATGTCATACTATCTGGTTGAAAAAGGCAGCCGCCAGGTGGCATCAGAAAATGGCTGATATATTTGCTTCTTTACCATAATGCAGGTGATCGATAAAGGATCATCTCGGCCCTCATGTTTTAACCTCGTTCATCATAAATGTATTCCTTGATTTTCTGAAAGTCTTTACTTTATTATTTTCTGTTCGTAATAATAGAATAATAATATATTTACTTCTTTACCATAATGCAGGTGATCGATAAAGGATCATCTCGGCCCTCATGTTTTAACCTCGTTCATCATAAATGTATTCCTTGATTTTCTGAAAATCTTTACTTTATTATTTTCTGTTCGTAATAATAGAATAATAATATATTTACTTCTTTAACATAATGCAGGTGATCGATAAAGGATCATCTCGGCCCTCATGTTTTAACCTCGTTCATCATAAATGTAAAATTTCCTTGATTTTCTGAAAGTCTTTACTTTATTATTTTCTGTTCGTAATAATAGAATAATACGAATTCCGAACATGTTTTGATCATGCAAAAAACATGACATTAACATTTTTATCGCCTAGTCAATTACTTATAAATCATTTTTTATGGCCAAAGTATGGTCTTTAATTTTTGTTTATAATTATCTTACTTTTTTTCGTAAATAGGTAGCACCTATAGATATATTACGTTTGAAAACATTTTGTTGCAAATGGAGAAAATTGCTAATAATGAGCAAGCAATTACTCCATTTATCACAATGTTTTTAACTTTATTCAATAGTTGTTCTTTCATTTAATGAAAATAATTTCCATTCTTTTGCCAAGATATTTCAATTATCATCTGTATATTTATTGGATGTGCGAAAGAGTTAATTAATTGGAAGCAGTTTGTTTTGATAGAATATTATTTCATTCATAGATTTGAGTATGCCACGTACCAGATGACCTAGCTGTTATATTGATATGCACATTGCAAAACCCCACCAGGATTGGCTGCAGTATTTAGGGTGCATTATAGTAGGATGTAAGAGGATCCGGTTTCTTATCAATGTCATAACTATCCAAGGTATTTAACTCTTACCCACATACAATAAATCTTTAACCCTTTCCCTCATATGACAATTCTGCAGCAGACAACTTTGAACATATTTTGTCAAAAAATAGAAAATCTCTATAATTGAATGGATAACCTATGACTAAAAGTGGAAAACATTGTGGTAAAAGGAGAAATTGCTCATTTTGAACAATTTCTTCTTTTGTCACTATGTTTTCAAAAAGCCATCTGCAGCAGAGGCGTCGGAAAGCGTTTACAGACGACTATGAAAACAATTAGTTAAAAACATGGAAACTCGATCTCTTATAATAAAAGAACAACAAGAGAAAGTTGATGCAATGCATCAATGTCGCCGGATATCCATAGTGCAGTTATGCATAACACTAACATTATAGTAGTTGAATAAACAGTTATCAACTGAGGGGCATATTGCAACATCAGGGGTGGGGTCAAGTGAAAATGTATCATAACTTGCATTGTTTTGTCAACGAAGTGAATGATAATTGAAACCTTTCATTGTTTATGATCAATCTCCATTCCAAAGTAGGTTGACTAAACACACAACCAACTAATTATTGATCATAAACAGTAATGGAAATGAGAAATCTTGCCAATCATTAGTCTTAGTATGTATACAGTGCTTTCATTAAGGAATAATTATAAGATTTGTGAATTCCACATACACTTTTCAAGATGTTTGTCAGAATATTTGAATTTTATTATTTTTCAATAAAACCCCAAAACAGACAATTTAGGAGTTGCATGCAATAGCACATTATTTTACCTTTCCTCTATTAAAGTCAACAGTGGACACCTTTGCAGCAATATACTTTTAAAACAATGAGTTAAGGGTTAAATCGCGGAGTTTTCTCTTTTTCTCAAAATGATATTAGCTTGGCATCCTAATTATATCATACTTTAACAAATGTTGAAATGTAGTCCAATATTTATAAATTAGACCACATTCGAAATATAATATTAACTAAACAGTTAAATCTCATTGAAATTGTTGTATAATTATTGCTTTTGCCTGCGCCGTCTGTCTGTCTGTCTGTCCGTCTGTCTGTCAGGGCGTCCACATTTCTTGTCTGTCTGTCAGGGCGTCCACATTTCTTGTCCGGCCTTTATCTCACAACCCCTTGGCCACATTTCTATGAAACTTCACAGGAGTCATTGGTACAACGTCTAGTTGCGCATATTACGAGGGCGTTTAATTTGACCTACTTTTGGATGAGTTATTGCCCTTTCTTAAACCATTTCATTCTTGTCCGGCCTTCATCTCACAACCCCTTTGCCACATTTCTATGAAACTTCACAGGAGTCATCGGTACAACGTCTAGTTGTGCATATTACGAGGGCGTTTAATTTGACCTACTTTTGGATGAGTTATTGCCCTTTTTTAGCTCACCTGAGCTTTGCTCAGGGTGAGTTATTGTGATCGCCTTTTGTCCGTCGTGCGTCGTGCGTGTTGCGTCGTGCGTCAACTTCTTCTCCTCAGTAACCAGTGGGTCAATTTGGATGAAACTTCACAGAAAGCATCCTCTCAATGACCTCACCAGAATTCCTTCAAATTTTTGGGATCCATGCAAAATTCTGGTTTCCATGGCAACGAAACTGAAAAAACTTCAAAATTCTTCTTCTCCCAAATTGGTTGGCAGATTTTCAAATAATTTTGTAGAAATGTTCCTTAGATGACCCTCTATCAGATTCCTTCAAGCCATGTTGATTGGTCGAAAAACATGGCCGCCAGGGGGGGCGGGGCTATTTTGCCTTATATGGCTATAGTGAAAACTTAAAAAATCTTCTCCTCCGAAAGTGTCAGGCCGATTTTCAAATAATTTTGTAGAAATGTTCCTTGGGTGACCCTCTATCAGATTCCTTCAAGCCATGTTGATTGGTCAAAAAACATGGCCGCCAGGGCGGGGCTATTTTGCCTTATATGGCTATAGTGCAAACTTAAAAAATCTTCTCCTCCAAAAGTGTCAGGCCGATTTTCAAATAATTTTTTAGAAATGTTCCTTGGGTGACCCTCTATCAGATTCCTTCAAGCCATGTTGATTGGTCAAAAAACATGGCCGCCAGGGGGCGGGGCTATTTTGCCTTTTATGGCTATAGTGAACACTTAAAAAATCTTCTCCTCCATAAGTGTCGGGCCGATTTTTAAATAATTTTGTAGAAATGTTCCTTGGGTGACCCTCTATCAGATTCCTGCAAGCCATGTTGATTGGTCGAAAAACTTGGCTGCCAGGGGGCGGGGCTATTTTGCCTTATATGGCCAAAGTGAAAACTTAAAACATCTTCTCCTCCGAAAGTGTGTGGCTGATTTTCAAATAATTTTGTAAAAAACGTTCCTTGGATGACCCTCTATCAGATTCCTTCAAGCCATGTTGATTGGTCGAAAAACATGGCCGCCAGGGGGGCGGGGCTATTTTGCCTTATATGGCTATAGTGAAAACTTAAAAAATCTTCTTCTCCGAAAGTGTCAGACCGATTTTCAAATAATTTTGTAGAAATGTTCCTTGGATGACCCACTTTCAGATTCCTTCAAGCCATGTTGATTGGTAAAAAAACATGGCCGCCAGTGGGCAGGGCTATTTTGCCTTTTATGGCTATAGTGAAAACTTAAAAAATCTTCTCCTCCAAAAGTGTCAGGCCGATTTTCAAATAATTTTGTAGAAATGTTCCTAGGGTGACCCTCTATCAGATTCCTTCAAGCCAAGTCGATTGGTCGGAAACTATGTCCGCCGGATGGCGGGGCTTATATAGCTAAAGTGAAAAAAAAAATCAGGTGAGCGATTTCAGGGCCATCATGGCCCTCTTGTTTAAATTGCCATTTCAACTTAAATGGCTGCCAGGGGGCGGGGCTTATATAGCTAAAGTGAAAAAAAAATATTAGGTGAGCGATTCCATCATGGCCCTCTTGTTTAAAATTGCCATTTCATTCTTGTCCAGGGCGTCCACATTTATTGTCCGGCCTTTATCTCACAACCCCTTGGCCACATTTCTATGAAACTTCACAGGAGTCATCGGTACAACGTCTAGTTGCGCATATTACGAGGGCGTTTAATTTGACCTACTTTTGGATGAGTTATTGCCCTTTCTTAAAATTGCCATTTCATTCTTGTCCGGCCTTCATCTCACAACCCCTTTGCCACATTTCTATGAAACTTCACAGGAGTCATCGGTACAATGTCTAGTTGCGCATATTACGAGGGCGTTTAATTTGACCTACTTTTGGATAAGTTATTGCCCTTTTTTAAAATAAATCACTAACTGACAAAATACAGTCAGCCAGACAAATACCCCTTGGGGGAGACATATGTTTTTCCCAAAAACAACCTCTAGTTTAAACTTAATCTCTATAATTGAATGGATAACATATGACTAAAAGTAGAAAACATTGTGGCAAAAGGAGAAATTGCTTGTTTTGAGCAATTTCTTCTTTCGTCACTATATTTTCAAAAGGCTGACTGCTACAGAGGCATCAGAAAGCATCTATACGAGGGAAAGGTTTAAAGAATGCGGAAGATTTTGAAGCACATATCTCAAAAAAGTAGTTGAGTTGCAGTTATGAAACTGCAGAGACATATTTGTAATTGACAATATTTATCATAGTTTGGCGCCTAAATATTCATGTATAGCTAGGATACATACGTCTGTTTCATAACGGTCCTGGGGGTGTGTCCTTAAGCTCATTTCCTAGCCTAGTACTGGTTATAGTCATCAAGCGATCATGAACAAGTGAACTGTCACTGTGATATAACTTAAATACCATTGAGAATGGCATACCCCTTACGAAAAGAAGTTTCTGACAACACACTTCCGATAAACTGGTAATTAGCTAACACTACACTGACGTCTAACTGTCTTCAAAAAATACTCTCTGACAACACACTGAGATTTATTGTGTTTCATACTGGTATGATTTATTTTTTTCTGGAAATACACTGACAGAAACTTCCAGTTTCTGACATCAGACTGTTGGTACAACTGGTTATAGACTGATAAGAATCTGTTGCAAAAGGTGGTATGACTACACACTGACAATAACCTGACACTAGCATGTGAAGAAAAATAGACTTGACATTAGACTGACAATAAAAAACTTTAAATCAAATGTGACTGTTAGTATCTGAATATTAACTGACAAAAGAAGGACATTAAGCTGGTAATAAATAACATGTATTACATTTTGCTTGAGGTCTGACAATAGACCGACGATAATTCTCAGTCATTTCTTCAACAAACTTGTACACTGACAATGACAACAACAACAACAACAACAACAACAACAACAACAGCATCATCAACAACAACAACAGTTTTCAAAAATGGAGGATTTTAATGACATGTGATGGTTAAATTTCGGCAATGTTTTCGCAAAACACTTGGCTCTCATGGATTGTAATCAAATATCTTGTGAATAGTGACTTCATTAACACCTGCTTATTGGAGGAAGCCAAAGAAGACATCAAAAAAAATGTATTGTGGAATAAAAGTCATGAACGACAAGTGTAGCCACCAAAGGAGAGCAAAAAGAACAGGACAGATATCTACTCTCCAAACAACTTCGCACTCCTCTTTGAAATTTATACAAGGACTAACAATCTGTGTAGAACTTTGGTTCTTCACTTGCTACTATACTATGAATCAGGTTATTGATTTAGGCCATCTGGGCCCTGTTATTGATGTAATGTCAGAGTGTTGTCAACTACTGAATTATTTTGTTTAATTCCCAGCTATTGTTAGTTATATAATCATGTCATTATGTTGCCAGTGATATTGTTACAGCCAGGATGCTGTCAGTGCAAAACCAGTGTAAATGTAATGTCAGTGCATTGTCAGCTGGTTTAAAATTTAATGTCATGTAAAATCTGATGATAGACTGGTTGTACCCTAGCAATAGACTAAAAAGGCCAAAATCTAGGCTGATGTTAGTGTGATGTCATTGTGTTGCCAGACAAAATGTTAATGTCAGTTTGTTGTTTGTGTGTTGTCAGTTCATTCTTGTGAGGAACTCTTCAAATTTGAAGAAAATGCAACAATTAAATGTCTCAATTATAACTCTAAAAATACAAATTTACGCATTATTTGATCTGACAATAAAATGGTTTTTGCTGGTAATACACTAACTGCATGACTTACAATAAACTGGTTTTCAACTGACAACAGACTGAATCAGTGTAATGTCAGATCAGGTAATAGACTGATAATTGACTGGAAAGAAGCTGAAGTTAAGCTGGCAAGAACATGGCAATACACTGATAACAAACTAACGATATACCCAATTTCCGTAAGGGACAGTTCAAATTAAACAAACTTAACCCCTTCCCATGTACAACAAATCTGCAGCAGATGACTCATAATTATATCTAAGCAACTTTATGAAATATCTCTATGTATGAAAGCATAACTGTTAATTAGAGTTGAAAACATTGTGGCAAAAGGAAAAATTGCTCATAATTATATCTCCTTTTGCCTAAATGTTTTTCAAGGTTTTCTGCTGCACAGATGTGAGAAAAGCATCTGTATTTGGGATAGAGGGTTAATGTAAGGTTCGTTATTTTATTCTAAATGTTATCATAGAATCGATAACATAGTCTAGTTCAGAGTTAAAACCCTAACCCTTTCCCACATATAACTAATCTGCTGCAGACGACTAAAATTTTCTATGCAAAATATTAAAAGTGTGTAATAGAGCAGTTGTTGCAAATGCAGCTTCTCCATTTTCCAAATTGTTCTCAAAAGTTGTCTGCTGCAGGGGTTCAGGAACATCTGCATGTGGGAAAGGACTAAGACAGTGCTTTGTCATGCATAAAATGAGGACATTGAACAAATTTACTAAACAATATGGAAACCTTCTGAAAGTATACTTATTGAACAGAGTTTAAAACTTTGTGGCAAAAAGACTGCAGAGGCGTCGGCAAACATCTGTTTGTGGGAAAGGGTTAATGTCATCTACTACTGATATTTGTTATCCCCCGCTTTTTCGAAGAAAAAAGGGGGGTTATTAATTTGGGTTTGTCCGTCTGTCTGTCCATCTGTCTGTCTGTCCGTCTGTCTGTCACACTTCGTTTCCGTGCAATAACTGCCACAAATGTTAACCTTTTTTTTTCAAACTTGGTAACAAGGTTAAATGCCTTAAAGGGGTATGCTACAGTTTTTTCACAAAAAAAATACCAATCATAGAATTTCTTTATTCTTTGTATTTTATTAGTACATACAATAACTGGTTGAAATATTTTGGCCGAAAACCTAAAACACACACAAAATTAAAATAAAAACTACAAATCATATCAAAGTTCATATATAACTTTATATATAGAATGTTAATCAATAAAAGGAATTTTTGAGAAAAAAAGGAAAAAAGAATATATTAATCCTTTTTTCAAGATAGAAATGGTATCACATTTTACCCCCGAAAAAGTTAAAATTATAGAAATTATCCATTCTACATAATAGAATTTTCTGTAATTATCCAAAAACACTAAACATCATTCACTTTAATAAAAGATGCAAAAAAAAAATATAGGTCACCGTACTCCTTTTAGAGTAAAGGGACTTTTTCCTTGCTTTTTCTTAGAAATACAGCAGTTTTGCTTAAAAAGCAGGCCTTGTTCAAGGAAAAAGTTGATTTACCAGAAAAGGAGTACTGATCTATCTTTTTTTTTGCATTTTTGGACGGTACCCCTTAGGGTACTGTCTATAGCCATGTGCATTTTGAGAAAGCGTACAACAATTGGCTCCCTGATTATAAACAGTATGACAGAGTAAAGCTGGGTACCAAAAACCGAGATGGCTTTTTTTATACCCACAACAAAAAAGTAGTGCCAATTATCAGGCAATATAACTGCTTTTCGAAAACATTGGTGAATCAAGATATCTGAATTTTGAAAAAGGACTGTAAAAAGGCAGCATTAGTGGTTGAAGTATTACGTTTACATTTTGCGTTGAAGTTTGAATTAATATATTCATAAACAATGTATGAATATATACCAATTTTTTACATGTTTCAATCAGAAAGAATTTAATTTTTAGAAACGAAATAATATTGACACTATTACAATTCATACGTTATTATGTTTCTTAAAATTTCGTTTAATAAAAAATCGTAGTACGGCAATTTTGATGATATCATGTGATATTTTGATTTTCTTGTAGATCAGAAGTGATTTTGGGATGTTTGGTAGTATTAAGAATAATGCCAAACGCTTCGATGAAAAACTATCTGTAGTATTAACAATAATGCCAAACGCTTCGATGAAAAACTATCTCCCAACTAATTATCTAGCCACTCGATTCATTTTACTGAAAGAGATAGTAAGGAACGACAACTCTGCGAAGGACAACTTGCAACTTCCGTTCAAAATGAAAGTAGAAATCTGACAAGCTGCCCTGACGATAGCTTGTTATTGTGGAGAAAAGACACATGAAGTTTTATATTGAGGAAGACTGACAGGAAAGAAATGTGTGCACGCCTAAAATGTTCATTTAGTCGTCAATCCGTAAATCGTTCGAGGTAGGTCTGTCAATTAAACTGTAATTTGGAGTAGATTTTTTTTTTTCGCCCTGTGCTGTATCGTAACCGAATATGAAAATAAGCTCACATGTATTTCGTGTACACGTATGTCTGAAAATAGCCCAATTCCTGTAGACATTCGCTTGTTCGTGTTATCATCTGACATCTGTTAATTATTTAAAAGGGTGGCATATGAAGGAAAATAAAAAATAATAAATGAAGGACTTCGGAGACTTCGTACATATATTGTACAAGTATATCATTGTTTAATACTGTATGTATACACTATTTAGGCTCATTTGAGGACTTGGGAGACAAAAGTGGTCAAGTGATGTGAAAAGACTTAGGAGACAAAAGTGGTTAAGTGATGTGAAAACTGCTTTCAAACTTAAGTGTGTACAATTATTTGTATTGATGATATTATGTATACAAGTTTGTTATTGAAAAGAATGAAGAAATACAATGTATATTGATAAATGAATTTTCCAGATTTTGTCTTTACTTAGATGGAGCATATGCATGATGCTTTGCCAAAAATGTTATTCAATTAACGCACAAAAACATATGTATATTTGTGTACGTTATGTTATAAATTGTCTAGTGCATCCATGTCTAACCGACACTTTGCCTTGACGTCATTTATAAAGTTATATTGACATAAAAGTAGTGATGCTACGCCGTTTCTAGGTATAAATTACATGTAAATGGTCAGTTAAGACTGGTGAGACTGCATAATATGATACATAGGCTCCTCTGAGTCTTCACTGGATACATATGCATTATAACCCCAAATAACTTAATGCAGATCAATAATTGCAAAGTATCTATTATAAACAGACTATTTTATTATTCAAATCATAGCATACATATATATTGATAAAGAATGGTTTTGTGCAGACATGTATACACATCTTGATTTTATTTTTATTGTGCAATCAGTAACTGTATGTATTTTTGTTTCGTTTCAGATCATGGAAATGTTGACGGATTATAATGCACAATACGCAACATTACTTGTGAAGAAGATTCATAATGTCAGTGTATGGGACATTTTTACAACCAACCTTTATGTATTGGAAAAGTTGGGGTATATTAATTTTACTGTTATTTCCGGTTTCGTTTTTAGTTGAATCAGAGAAATAAAAGACAAATGGCAAGTCCTGGATGCAACAAAACGGGTAGAAAACAAAAACAAAACGACGTTAATGACATTCTTCAAAGCTGGTAACAGCAGCGAGTCGTTGTGACAAGTATTCTGAATGAAAGTGTTTATTCTGTAAAGGTAACTCGGAAAACAATAACGGAATGGAAGGACAAGTATCTAGGAGATATAAACGACACAAATACGAATCAAGGATGCACAATGTGATCTGTTTTTGTTTACTATAATACAGGAAGATAACTGTGTAATTAACTAATTACTATGAACAAGACATTCAAGTAAATCATTTTGAGCTATAACACAGCCTTCCAGGAAGACACTTGTACATGATAACTAACATTAAGTAGATCATTTTGAACTACATATTGTGTCACACAGGGTGAACATGGCAAGTCCTGGACGCAACAAAACGGGTAGAAACTTTACCCAAATTTAACCAATCTACAGCAGACAACTTTGAAAATATCTTTGCAAGCAGCATAGTTCAGTCAGTAGAGACACAGGCTGTTAATCCAGGGGTTGTGAGTTCGAACACCAGCTTGGCCTACATTCCTTCCGACATTTGACATGACTACCACCAATGGGCTTTCAGACTATGTGGAAAAGCAGCCAGTTGCTTGGAAAGTATGTTGTGTGAAGTACTGGTATGAGAAAGCCAAGAAACATATGAGTAGTTGAACTGATATGACTGAAAGATTGATGAAAATGGTGTTAAACCCCAATTAATCAATCAAACTATTTTGTTCATCTACCCTTCTTCTCATTGTATACTAAATAGGCTGAGTGTAGCCTATGTTTTGGGGTAAAAAGTATCAATTTTGATGTATTTTGGTTGTATTAGAGAATTGGACATTGTTGGTTAAGTTACAGGTCAATTTGACAGAAAATCCACAGGTGAAATTTGTCTATCCTTGTAAGCCTGTGTGGCATGCTTAGGCTGATCCGGATCGATACTTTACGCAGAGTCCACAATGTTGGTTTGCTTGCAGGACTGCTCAAATTATAGGAAAATCTAGTTAACACTCTGGAAGCCGCATGTTTTACTTGAGCATGTTGAAACTTTCTCAGAATATTTGCTTGTATGATATCTAGCCTAAGTTCGAATATGTGTCAGATCCAGTAAAGAACTAGGTCACTTAGCCAAACACTATAGACACTGCATTTTTGTATCAAGCATTTTGAAACTTTGTTAGAAAGTTTGTCTTAATGATAGGCCAATTTCAAATATTGGTTATTTTGGATAAAACATTAGGGCACTAAGCCAAGTTGGAGGAAAATCTTGTTAACCCTTTCCCTCATATTATAGAGGCGTTCTGCAGCAGATGGCTTTTTGAAAACATAGAGACAAAAGAAGAAATTGCTCAAAACGAGCAATTTCTCCTTTTGCCACAATGTTTTCCACTTTTAGTCATAGGTTATCCATTCAATTATAGAGGTTTTGTATCATTTGACAAAATATGTTCAAAGTCGTCTGCTGCAGAATTGTTGTATGAGGGAAAAGGTTAAGACTCAGGAAGCGGCACTTTTAGCTTGAGCATGCTGAAACTTTGTCAGAATGATTGTTTTTATTATATTTATATTGAATATGGGTAATGTTTGTTAAAAAATTAGGTCACTATGCCAAGTTGTAGGACAATCTTGATTTAACACTTAAGAGACCACTATTTTGACTTAAGCGGCTTGAAACTTTGTCAGACAGTTTTTCTTGATGATATACAGGCCAATTTAGACATTGGTCATGTTGAGTCAAAAATTAGGTCCCTTGATCAAATTTAAGAAAAATCTTGTTAATGATCTGGAAGCCATGTTTTTAACTCTAGCATGATGAAACTTTACCAGAATGTTTATCTTGATGATATTTAGGCTAACTTCGAATATGGTCTGGCTAAAAACTAGGTCACTAGGCCAATATTGAGAAATATTTTGTAAACACTGTACATTATTTTTTTGTGTGTTTTAGGTTTTCGGCCAAAATGCCTATATTTGTGCCTTTGATGAAATAGGTCATGTCATTGACAGGCCAATATTTCTTTTTTAGATTGATAACATATATATTTTTGTTCTTATTTCAACAAGATATTGTATGTACTAACAAAATACAAAGAATAAAGAAGTTCTATGATTGGGTAATTTTTTTGATAAATAACTGTAGCATAAGCCTTTAAGGCCAAGTTCGATCGTCACTTTCGGCGGACTTTATTCGGTGTAGTTATGGCCCCTTATTTAACAAAAAATGTCGTTTGTTGCTGTTTCTGTGCAATATATAACTGCTACAAATGTGAACCTTTTTTTTTCAAACTTGGTAACAAGGTTAAATGCCTTAAGGGCGAGGCCAAGTTCGATCGTCACTTTCGGCGGACTTTATTCGGTGGAGTTAATTAACAGAAAATGTCGTTTGTTGCTGTTTCCTTGTAATAACTACCATAAATGTGAACCGTTTTTTAGCTCACCTGAGCTTTGCTCAAGGCGAGTTATTGTGATCGCCTTTTGTCCGGCGTCCGTTGTGCGTCAACTTCTTCTCCTCAGTAACCAGTGGGTCAATTGGGATGAAACTTCACAGAAAGCATCCTCTCAATGATCACACCGGATTTCCTTCAAATTTTTGGGATCCATGCAGAATTCTGGTTTCCATGGCAACGAAATGAAAAAAAAATCAAAATTCTTCTTCTCCCAAACTGGTTGGCAGATTTTTAAATAATTTTGTAGAATTGTTCCTTGGATGACCCTCTATCAGATTCCTTCAAGCCATGTTGATTGGTCGAAAAACATGGCCGCCAGGGGGGCGGGGCTATTTTGCCTTATATGGCTATAGTGAAAACTTAAAAAATCTTCTCCTCTGAAAGTGTCAGGCCTATTTTCAAATAATTTTGTAGAAATGTTCCTTAAGTGACCCACTACCAGATTCCTTCAAGCCATGTTGATTGGTCGAAAAGCATGGCCGCCAGTGGGCAGGGCTATCTTTCCTTATATGGCTATAGTGAAAACTTAAAAAATCTTCTTCTCCCAAACTGGTTGGCAGATTTTCAAATAATTTTGTAGAAATGTTCCTTGGATGACCCTCTATCAGATTCCTTCAAGCCAAGTTGATTGGTCGAAAAACATGGCTACCAGGGGGGCGGGGCTATTTTGCCTTATATGGCTATAGTGAAAAATTAAAAAATCTTCTTCTCCGAAAGTGTCAAGCCGATTTTCAAATAATTTTGTAGAAATGTTCCTTAAGTGACCCACTTTCAGATTCCTTCAAGCCATGTTGATTGGTCAAAAAACATGGCCGCCAGTGGGCAGGGCTATTTTGCATTATATGGCCAAAAGTGTCAGGCCGATTTTCAAATAATTTTGTAGAAATGTTCCTAGGGTGACCCTCTATCAGATTTTTTTAAGCCAAATTGATTGGTTGGAAACTATGGCCGCCAGGGGGTGGGGCTTATATAGCTAAAGTGAAAAAAAAAATCAGGTGAGCGATTCAGGGGCCATCATGGCCCTCTTGTTTTCAAACTTGGTAACAAGATTAAATGCCTTAAGGGCTAGGCCAAGTTCGATCCTCACTTTCGGCGGACTTTATTCGGTGGAGTTATGGCCCCTTAAATAACAAAAAATGTCGTTTGTTGTTGTTTCCATGCAATCACTGCCTCAAATGTGAACCGTTTTTTTTTTTCAAACTTGGTAATAACGTTAAATGCATTGACAGCTAGGCCAAGTTCGATCGTCACTTTCGGCGGACTTTATTCCTACAATATTTCCTGCAAGCGGGGGATATCAATTTCATGAATTTGCTTGTTGTATGAAGGGTTGTATGTTTTTTAGAGGTTTTACGCCGCTTTCAACATTATTTCAGTTATATCATAGCGACAGTTTAAAACAATATTTCAGTTATATCATAGCAACAGTTCACTTTTTGTCATCATCCCCGGGTACTCAAACAAGTACTAGGCTAAGGAATGTGCCTTACCCATGACCGCCATGATTTGGGAAATCCCTGATGCTTATAATAATAATCCAATTGAACAGGGCAAGTTCCTTTGTATATAGGAAAGAGAGCAGATAAAGTTCTGATTGTACAAGGGAAGGGGTATAGGCGGTATATTTAACATTCAAGTGAGTTACCTTTATACATCATCGTACAGGTGATTTCTAGTTAAAAGATGTAAGAAATATACATAGGATTGTTATTTCTATATTTTATCTTTTAGTGAACTGGGGATTTTTTCTTTTTATATTAAACTAATGATAGGTTTGATTGTATTTTATTAGATGTGTGTGTATGATACAGTGTAGGATACATCCTGTGTTATCTAGTTAATTAAGGTAGGTGGCTTATTGTACAAGATTATACACAGATTTGTTTTAAACCTTTCCCACATACAACAAATCTGCAGCAGACGACTTTGAAACATACCCTAAAATTTTTGGAAACTCCCTTTTAAATGAAAGGTACAATAATTGAATAGAGTAGAAAACATGGTGACAAAAGGAGAAATTGCTCGTTTTGACCATATTCTTCTTTTGTCGCCATGTTTTCAAATAGCCGTCTGCTGCAGAGGCGTCAGAAAGGCTTAATTAAAGAAGGTTTTCATTAAAAACTATATCACTGGACAATTATTATTATTACCTGGTACCGACTTATATGCTAAGATATAAATTATTAACCCTTTCCTACATACAACAAATCTGCAGCTCTCGACTTCAAAAACAGCGGGTTGAAAATATGATAAACCATTATTCGTTGAATAGAGTTGAAAACATTGTGGCAAAAAGTCACAGAAATTGTTCATCATGAGCAAATAATACCATACTATGTTTTCAAAAGCAGTCTGCTTCAGAGGCGTCAGAAAGCGTCTGTATGTGTGAAAGGGTGAAAATGCTTATGTATGCATGTTCTTTAAATTTAGAATATTTTTTTTATGAAAAGAATTGTATTAAAGATAAATCATCCCACATACAACGAATCTGCAGCTGGTGACTTTGAAAATATTAACTCAAATGTATAGAAACTGTATTTAAATGAAATAATTTTGTTTAAATAAAGTTGAAAACATTGTAGCAAGAGTGAGCAATTTCTTCTTTTGCCACATCATTTTCAAAAAACGTCTGCATAAGTATACAATCCTACGTTTTAGGCTGTGATTCCCTGTGTGACACTTTCAGTATTTTATCAATATTACTTGCTTGATTCCAAAATAATTTGGCACAAATATTCCTTGGGTGACCCTCTACAAAGATGGTTCAAATAATTCTAACCTGTTAAAAAATATGTCCACCAGGAACGGTGGGGCTTGTTTTCCTTAAATGTATATAGAGTGAAAACTTGAACAATCTTCTTGTACAAAAGCATTGACCCGATAAGAAAATAATTTGGTCCAAAAGTTCCTTGGGTGACCCTCAACCAAGATTGTTGAAATCATTCTGATCCTTTGAAAAGCATGGCCACCTGAGGGTGCAGGGCCTGTTTTCCTTATATGCATAAGGTACAAATCTACTTATCCAAACATAATTATAGGCTGAAAGTAAAATGATTTGTCACAAATGTTCCTTGGGTGACCCTCTACCAAGATAAACATGACCACCAGGGTCCTTGCTTGTGTTCCTTTATGCATAGACAGAGTAAGAACATTGATAGCTATTTGATTTGATTTGATTTGATTTTTGAAAGGTCATACAAATATGAACGGTCTTATTTTAGAACAATCTTAATTGGGAACTTTCAAGATAATTGTACAACCATTAGAAGATTGTGCAGGTTGCAAGCTTACAAGGTTGTGCAAGCTTTCAAATGGAACAAATTAGCAATTGATGATACTTGTGAGCTTCATTTAACTGTGTTAAGATCGGGCCAGCTTGCAAGCTTGCAACCTTAACCCTTTCTCACATACATCAAATCTGCAGCAGACATCAGAAAATATGTGAAGAAATATGTTTATAAATATAAAAGTTTAGTTTTAGAATGAAGATAGAGTTGAAAGTATTGTGAAAAATTGAGAAATTGCCCAATATAAACATATTTCTCTAGTCATAATTTGTTCAAGAGAGATCTGCTGCAGAGAGGTCAGATGGCATCTATAAGTGGGAAAGGGTTAATAGAAAAGACAGTTTATTTTGAAAATTTGCCAAAGATTTCAATTTACATCCAAAGGATATTGCAATAATAATTTTTGTTTTTTTTGCCTAAATTGATATGACTAATTAATGAGATTTGCTAACTTAACCCGTTCCCACATATATATTTTCATTATAAATCACTGAATAAACCGTCATTACATAAGTTTACCTGTCAAGTGTTTCCATTTACAAAGTTGTAGATATTGTCATTTTTATTTGTTTGGAACAAACAAATTTAGTAGCTGCAATTCTGAAGCCATACGTCTTATGGAAAAGTTCCTAAATTTCATACGCGTGAAAGTAGTACTCAATACTTGCTCTTACTTTTCAAATGTATCACGATTTTTGAAATAATGATATATTTATATCGTCTTTGTTTTCTTATGTGGTTCTTATATTCAAAGAGAATTACGAAATAAAATGAAACATTGTATTTTAAAACATGAATGCGGAGAGATTTATAAATCTCAATGAGTGAACTGCTACAGGGAGAACTATTTCTGATTTAAGCTCCAGATACGGTATTTGAATTTTCAATCACGCATTGCAAATGTAGATAAAAACAGAATTGAAAATATTTTCTTTGTGCCTTGTCGGCCATATAAATATAGTATAAAGAATTAAAAAAAAAAATATGTGCGTCATAAAATGCATTTAAAATGAGAGTAACACATTTGCAGAGAAATCGTGATGGTCAAATTCTATTTATAAATACAACGGTATGGGGGGAGGGTCTAAAGTGCGGACGCGATCTGCGGACAAATACATTATAGAGGGAAAATGCGGACAAATGCAATATAGAGGGAAAATGCGGACGCAATAGAATATAGAGCAAATCTGCGGACGCTATGATTTGTTGTAAAAAATGTTTAATTAAAGATGGGCAAATGTGTATAATTTGTTACATATGATCATATCCGGGGTTTTCTTTGTAAATATATAATGTGTTTGATTGCTTTTATCAGTGATATAGATTAAACCAAAAATCGAGATCATGCTGAAATGGAATCTCTTTGTAAAGTGTTTTAACGACTTTCCTCTTTATATCATATCTATAGATATCAATAAAGAGAATTGATGGATTGATTTTCCGACAAGTAAATGTCTTTTGACGCATCTGCAGCGGACGAAATTTAAAAACATTGCAAGAATAGAATAGGTTGCTAGTAACTATCCATAGGTTTTGCTTCAATTATATCCTCTCCTTTACAATCGATTGAAGGGTCATGAGTTCTAGTTATTGTTGGGCCTCTTCATTTTCTACTTTGTAACTTTCAACAGTTTTCCATGTGCCATACTACGAGGCAAATGATCCATGCAACATTCTATTCTGTAGGTACTTGGAAGGGGCAGAACAATTTAAATAACAAATAAACAATAAGTATATATATATATATACAACACTTTTAATCTTAATTTGTTTCTAGTAATTATATATATATATACAACTATAATACTTATCTATAACAAATAAGTTAAATGTTTTTTTCTTGCTGTGTAAACAGTAAAAAGCAACATATATGGAAAACATTGTGGGAAAAGGAAAATTTGCTTATTTAAACAATTTCTTAATTCCCATAACCTTTCTTTACCGTCGTATAAACCAAATTTGTATTTGAAGGCTGTTATAAGTAAAAATCTTAAATGTTGCCAATTTAATCACATATCTTATCATTATAATAGCCAAATAATTAACAAAAGTTACAATTAAAGTCCGCATCTGTTGTTGAAATATCCACAGGTGCATTAACACAAGATTTGTGAAACCAATTTGTGCATATATCACATTGTACCATGACGGTATCGACACATCCCGGCAAGTTACAAATACATACATGTATATGATAGGTTTATTGGGAAAAGGGGTTACATTTATAATTTGTTTGGAATGACACTCGTACACAATGGTAATTAACAGTGTATGGTCACGCATCCTTAATTGATTTGGCAAGCTTAAACACCCTTTAAAGGAAACAGCGGCCAGCTTAGGTGTATACTGTAGAGTAAAATTCGGACGGCACAGGTATTGGTTTTCTCTGGAGCATTTAATCCTTTTATAATGCAAATGAATTCAAAAGCCTCTGAAGTCTGAAGCATGTTTCTTTTAAAGTGCTCATATAAATATTAGTACTGCCTTTTTCCACAATATTTTCTACATGATTTCAATTACTCTTTCATTTGGATAGATGTTTCTTTTTTAGCTCACCTGAGCACGAAGTGCTAAAAGTTAGTTATTGTGATCTCCTTTTGTCCGGCGTCTGTCGTCCGTCAACATCTTCTCCTCAGTAACGAGTGGGTCAATTGGGATGAAACTTCACAGAAAGCATCCTCTCATTGACCTCACCAGAATTCCTTCAAATGTTTGTGATTTATGCAGAATTATGGTTTCCATGGCAACGAAAATAAAAAAACTTTAAAAATTCTTCTTATACCAAACTGGTTGGCAGATTTTCAAATTATTTTAAAGAAGTGTTCCTTGGCCGCCAGGGAGCGGGGCTTTTTTGCCTTATATGGCTATAGTGTAAACTCAAAAAAATCTTCTCCTCCAAAAGTGTCAGGCCGATTTTCAAATAATTTTGTAGAAATGTTCCTAGGGTGACCCTCTATCAGATTCCTTCCAGCCAAGTTGATTGGTCGAAAAACATGGCCGCCAGCGGTCGGGGCTTTTTTGCCTAATATGGCTATAGTAAAAACTTGAAAAATCTTCTCCTCCGAAAGTTTTTGGCCAATTTTCAATTCTTTTTGTAAAAATGTTCATTGGGAGACCATCTATCAGATTCCTCCAAGCCATGTTGATTGGTCGAAAAACATGGCCGCCAGGGGGCAGGGCTATTTGGCCTTATATGGCTATAGTGAAAACTTGGAAAATCTCTTGTTAAGCAGGAAGCTTTTGAGTAAGATTTTAGAAAACCCTTGGTCAATTGTGATTTTTTTTGTAACAAAAATTGGTTAATACTTAGATGAGTGAGTGGGGGCCATAATGGTTATCCATTTGTTTTACATGTCTTTTGAAACTTGGAAATTAAATATAATATTCACATGTATGTCTCATGATTTATTTTTATAGACAACTAAAATGGCATTTAATTTTAACGGATGCGTCATTTATTCTTTTACCCGAAGTTGTCATATTTATAAACAATGCATAGTTTATAAATCACACATCTATGCAAAGGCAAATGTTTGAACAGTTTTATGTACCCAAACAAATTCAGTACCTTCAGCGCTTTGATTGAGTATGTTCTGTGCTTGTAAATCTTCATTTAAAGTTTATTCTATCGATCATTTTGGGAAAACATTCCCCAAATTTTAACTGTTACATGGTAAGCCTTTCTTGATCGTCAAATACTTTTAAATTTTACTTGTAAGAGGTGATTTATATCAAGCTATTATATCCAGGCCAATGGTAGATCATCCAAAGAGAATTTGCTCTTAATGAGACATATAGATTAACAATGTTCTATTAAGCAGCTATTAAGCAGCTAACAGACTAGAACACGCTTCACAAAATTGGTTTTAGAAGTCAAAGGCTTAAGTTTGTGAACTTAACCTTTATTACAATATGAATGTTTGTTTATAAGTCTAGAAACTGAAATGAAATAAAAATCCAACATAAAATTTATATTGATAACAAGAATTATGTTTCAGGGGTGTTTAAGGATGTTTTTGGGGTGTTTAAGGTTGTTTCGGGGGTGTTTAAGGTTGTTTTTCACATTTTATTATTTTTCCTGACACCAATACATCATGACTGCAACTCTGTGCACCAAGGATGAAAACCACAAATACCATTTTCAGTTTTGGTTTCACCTGACCGCTAAACATTTATGCCAAGACAATGATGAGACTGATGATCTAACCCTTTACTTGGATCAAGTATCAGTTGAAGCCTGAAAGGCCCACGTCTTTTCAAAATGTTTTGGGAAGAGAAGAATTGAACTACTAATTGAAGTATATTTTCAAATCTTCATAAAAACAATACTTTTCATTTTCTAAATGTTAAAACTTTTCCAAGACATTTTTTTTCAAATTAGATATTTATTAAAGATTTCATATCGGGTAAATATTATAAGTTTTTATCTTAACCTAAGTGGAATGCAGTCATTTGGCACCATTTTCACAGAGTAGTGTGTGAAGTGTGAACTTGATTGAAGATCTATTTAGATAAACCCTTTCCCTCATTAATATGTTATTTGAATATAATTCAGCAGACAATTTTCTTCTTCAAATGTGTCTAAAAGCCATATGTGAGTAACTCATATATTACAAAGAAAGAGGTTAAGTTGTTGTGCCACCAGTGTACTATTATAAGCAATCGCAATCTGAATACCGGTTGTTAAATTTTGTTAAATTTTGTAGGATGGATATGTTTTCTTCATAGAGACACATCAAGTGCATACTAGGCCAGCCAAAACGCCCCTTTCAACAATTTTTGTCAAGCCTGCTTACATTGTGCTCGACATAGCTGTTACAATGGTGGTTCGGTGTATGTAAAAGCGTGCATCCATCTGTCCTTGACATTTGAGGTCACATTTAGAGGTCAAACATAAAAATAAGTACTGTTTGATAGGACTGTAACTTCTATGGGCTGATCTTAACCTTGCATTTAGGATTTCCAAGAAACGTGGCACAAACTTGCACCATGATGAGGCAGTGTGTCACCCACAAGACCAAGACCTGAACCCCAAATGTCAAGGTAACACTTAGAGGTCAAATATCAAAATGAGTACTGTTTGATAGGACTGAATCGTGTCAGTAGAGGTCAAAGGTCAGAATAAGAAATCATGCATCATAGGATTCCAAAGTTACTTGGCACACATGTTCACCCTGATGAGGTGATGATGGCAGAAATGTTAAAAAATATCCAAAAAAGGAGACCCTTTTAACCCTTTCCCACTTGTAGATGCATTTTGACACATATGCAGCAGACAATTTTTGTCATTGCTGTTCTAAAGTTGGATTCTGTGTTGGTAACCTTCTCAATAAGCTTTAAACAAATCTCACTTTCCTATGTTTTTGTCCACTACTTACAACAAATGTAATCTGTACATGATTAATGTCCACATTCCAAAAGTGGGATTGAAGTACCAAAAAGCAAAATATTTCATTATTCAAAAGATATTCAGTTTAAGGATTTATTATTTAAATAGGATAAGTTCATTTGTCTTTCAATACATGACTTGTGTCGGTGTGTTAAATTATTCCTATGTTTAATATGTCTAGACTTTTCATACACAAAGCATACTAAAAATGATGTATGTTAAACTTCAGAATAATATGGTATCTCAAAAATAAAAAACACAATGTAAGGTTATTGTACTTTTGACATTTTACAACCACTTCGGTATCGCAGAAGGCCCTTTATTAACTGCTATCAGGTCAACTCTTTGTCAGTCTTGGGTTGCAATTGCATAGAAGAGCACTATTTCTGTGACAAAACGTTTGTAGCGGGCACGGCATATTGCCTGTGGGTATCTAGTTCAGATACATAACCACGTTTCCTTGGTAACCTTCTAACCCCACAACACTGAGCCTCAAGGAGGGAAGTCATCACTACATTTTAACAGTCTTTAGTATGACCTGGCTTGGGACCAAACCTGCGACCTCCCACACTGATGTGGACGCTCACATGTAGTTAAAAAACATTGTGGCAAAAGAAAAACAATTGAGAAATTTCTACTTTTGTCTCAATGTTTACAAAAGTCGTCTGCTGAAGATGAATCAAAAGCGTCTCTAGGTGGTAAAGGGTTTATTAAGAAAGTAAACACATCAATTAAATATCATCTGCTACAGACATATCAAATTAATATCATCTGCTACAGACATATCAAATTAATATCATCTGCTACAAACACATCAAATTAATATCATCTGCTTCAGACACATCAATTAAATATCATCTGCTACAAACACATATCAATTTAATATCATCTGCTACAAACACATCAAATTAATATCATCTGCTACAGACATATCAAATTAATATCATCTGCTTCAGACACATCAATTAAATATCATCTGCTACAAACACATCAATTTAATATCATCTGCTACAAACACATATCAATTTAATATCATCTGCTACAAACACATCAAATTAATATCATCTGCTACAAACACATATCAATTTAATATCTTCCGCTACAAACTCAAAAACTTGCAGAATAGTTAAATTAATTTAAATCCAATTCAGGTGAAAACAGTCTAGCAGACATTTTTACAGACAGCTTTAACAGATTTTGCAGATGTTGTTGTTTTAATCTATAATCTTTTGGGAGTTATCATCATGGTTATTGACATTTCTAGCATTGATTACTGATCATTTATACAGTGGCATTTACCCTTTCCAACATGCAGACACATTTTGACACATTTTTATGCCCCGGCATACAAAGTATGAGGGGCATATAGTTTTCCGGTCTGTTAGTCCGTCCGTCCGTCCGTCCGTTCGTCCGTCCGTCCGTTCGTCCGTCCCGCTCAGGTTAAAGTTTTTGGTCAAGTTAGATTTTAGTGAAGTTGATGTACTATCATTATGAAACTTCACACAAATGACAATCAACATATCATTGTTTAAAAAATTGTATCAATTTGAGGTTGGACCAACTGTTCGTCCGTCTGTTCGTCTGTCTGTTCGTCCATTCCATTCTCAGGTTAAAGTTTTTGGTCAAGTTAGATTTTAGTGAACCTGATGTCCTATCATTATGAAACTTCACACAAATGACAATCAACATATCATTGTTTAAAAAATTGTATCAATTTGAGGTTGGACCAACTGTTTGTCCGTCTGTTCGTCTGTCTGTTCGTCCATTCCATTCTCAGGTTAAAGTTTTTGGTCAAGTTAGATTTTAGTGAACCTGATGTCCTATCATTATGAAACTTCACACAAATGACAATCAACATATCATTGTTTAAAAAATTGTATCAATTTGAGGTTGGACCAACTGTTCGTCCGTCTGTTCGTCTGTCTGTTCGTCCATTCCATTCTCAGGTTAAAGTTGTTGGTCAAGTTAGATTTTAGTGAACCTGATGTCCTATCATTATGAAACTTCACACAAATGACAATCAACATATCATTGTTTAAAAAATTGTATCAATTTGAGGTTGGACCAACTGTTCGTCCGTCTGTTCGTCTGTCTGTTCGTCCATTCCATTCTCAGGTTAAAGTTTTTGGTCAAGTTAGATTTTAGTGAACCTGATGTCCTATCATTATGAAACTTCACACAAATGACAATCAACATGTCATTGTTTAAAAAATTGTATCAATTTGAGGTTGGACCAACTGTTCGTCCGTCCGTTCGTCTGTTCGTCTGTCTGTTCGTCCATTCCATTCTCAGGTTAAAGTTTTTGGTCAAGTTAGATTTTATTCTAAGCAAAGTTAATGGTATTGTCAAAATACATGCACCATATTTTTTTTTAGGTAAATCTCATTTAATGAAACTAAACTGAATTTGCCATCTACTTTCCCATTTATTCAAAATCAGTTGGATTTTGCGACCCAATCATTTTATATTATTAACCACTGACTGTGTTTTTTATTTAGATAAAAGTTTTGTTTTAAAATATAGTTAACAACCGGGGCATCCGTGTTCCATGGACACATTTTCTTGTTAGCTGATGCTTTTGCTACAATTTTTCAGCTTTATCCATTAATAATACTTTTATTAATGTACATTTTCCATATTCTGTTAGTGGTTTTAGGTCAATATTAATCTTTCACACAGCAAACTTAGTATTATGTAAACCATTGGTAGGTAATATAGGACAAAATCTAATGGAAAAAAGACTCCATTTAATTTTTAACTTACTGTAGGTTAAAATTATTTTTGGCAAAAGAACGGTTTTAAAATTTGAAACAGTGAAAACAAATGGGGTGAAATTTTAAGTTACTCTATTCGCATAAATATCTTTATTATAAGAAGGCTACCCATTTAGTGAAATAACATTAATGTCCCATGGGGCCTTCTAAAACTATATCATAGAATTACAAGACAAGAGAAAGTTGATGCAATGCATCAATGTCGCCGGATATCCATAGTGCAGTTATGCATAACACTAACATTATAGTAGTTGAATAAACAGTTATCAACTGAGGGGCATATTGGAACATCAGGGGTGGGGTCAAGTGAAAATGTATCATAACTTACATTGTTTTGTCAACAAAGTGAATGATAATTGAAGCCTTTCATTGTTTATGATCAATCTCCATTCCAAAGTAGGTTGACCATACACACAACCAACTAATTATTGATCATAAACAGTAATAGAAATGAATAATCTTGCCAATCATTAGTCTTAGTATGTATACAGTGCTTTCATTAAGGAATAATTATAAGATTTGTGAATTCCACATACCGTATATCCGCGGCCATAAGTCGAGGGTCCATTTTGACCCAAATTTCGGTGGTTTTGAGGTTACTCCCAGCCATAAGTCGGGGGTCGACTTTTAAAATATTACGGCAAAAAAAAATAAAAAACCTGGTTCTCAATGTAAAACTGGATAATGATACATTAAGATAATAATGCACAAACCTGATTTTATAAATCCAAATAAGCCAAACAAACTAACTAGTCCAAATTTCTTAATATTTGTTTTAATCTATAAAAAATAAAAGCGCGAAACTCGAACAAAGGGTTTTATCGATGTCAGTGTTTCTACCATGCATTGACGAAGTTGATTAAAAGTGTGTGTAATTCACAGAGAGGTGAAGACAAGGGTTTTAAAGGTCTATGGAAAGAAGTTTGGACTCTATGGTTATATGAAAACGGTTGTAATTTCCACTGGAACAGGCTGTAGTTACAACCGACTTGCGTTAGCCCTATAACTGTTTGTCGTGTGAAAGGGGGTTAAATAAATGACGTCACTAATTTACCAGCTGAGATTGATCCGCGACAAATGAAATACACCCATATAAATTAATGTTAAATTTACGATACTATTAGCTTAGTAAATTATACTTGTGTGATTAAACTGCACATACTCTTTTTTTTATGACGTAGCTCATTTGTTGGGGAAAATGGTTTGCGGAAATAAAGGTCTATATAGATTTCACTCTTACCCATTTTCACATGCATTTATACGCATCGTTTGATAGAGCTCTGACAAAAGGAGAAATTACTACATTTTCTTTAAATTGGACAAATTAACTTTGAATTGAAAAGGATTTTAAAGGGTATGGTATTTATTTTTCCTTTGTTTACGGCTTTAAAACTAGATAAAAAAAATGTAAGGAAAGGATGCATCACTGATAAAAAGCAGTTTCTCTACTGTTTGTCGCGTGTAAAATATAGCCTTAGGAGAGATTGTCATTCAGTCATAAGTCGAGTCCCTGCTTCAACACCAAAATTTGAGTCTCAAAAATTCGACTTATGGCCGCGGATATACGGTACACTTTTCAAGATGTTTGTCAGAATATTTGAATTTTATTATTTTTCAATAAAACCACAAAACAGACAATTTAGGATTTGCATGCAATAGCGCATCATTTTACCTTTCCTCTATTAAAGTCAACAGTTATGCAGGACACCTTTGCAACAATATACTTTTAAAACAATGAGTTAAGGGTTAAATCGCTGAGTTTTCTCTTTTTCTCAAAATGATATTAGCTTGGCATCCTAATTATATCATACTTTAACAAATGTTGAAATGTAGTCCAATATTTATAAATTAGACCACATTCGAAATATAATATCAACTAAACAGTTAAATCTCATTGAAATTGTTGTATAATTTAAACTTAATTTCGAACATAAACTGAGCCCTACAACATGTTAATTTATTTTAATTCTTTCCTTCCTTTTTTATAATGAAAATAACAAAACTACTCATGTTTTAAAATTATATTATGATGAGCGCCCTTGTGTCAATGATCCATAACAATATGCAGATCGGAAGCAATATGCCTTTAGGGAATTAAATGACACATTTAAAATTGTCAAGGACGAAATAATTTTGTACGAAAGACCCGATTCTTTCTTATTCGCGGAGGTGTCGTTCTTGAAACTCTCTTTATAGGCAGAGAGTGTTCGTTCAAAGTAATTTTTCTATTAAAACTAGTTTTATCTCGGTTTGTTCTTTTCTTCATTTGTTTCGAACCAAATAAACATTTTAAATCACCTACGATTTACTATTTGTAAGTGAGTGTAAAGAGACGGCTCTCTGCAAAGGAGATTGATCAACGCAGTTGGTATTCGCGAGTCACGCTTCAAGCAGGTGCGCGTATGTAAACAAATTAGACTGCGACGTAAAGGTTTGTAGTTATCGCCTTTTGAGTACATGTAGTATATAGTGTAAAAATAAAGTATACCAGTCTAGCTAATAGGGACTGTTTTATCTTCGTAAATAAAACAACAAAACATAAATGCGAGTCAAAATAAAGAAACTGAAAATACCTAAAACATCGGAATATTTATTTCATTTTAGATGTGTCATTACTTAGTGTTTTTAAACAAACACAATTGTAATATGTTCAAGACATCTAAATGTGTTTCTTTCTAATAATAATCCCTCCTCCCATGTGATTTCCGAAAACCTATTAAAAATAGAAGTCGCGGGCTTCTGCCCGGCGACTAATAAGTACAGTCATATACTATTACTTAATTGGCATCAAACACACAGACCTAATGCAGACCTAATGCAACGAAACATAAAAAGTTGTGTGTTGAAATAATCAATACTGCCCTCCTCTAGGTCACCTCAACTCAAAGTGTGGAGCAAGCCCTTGTGATCAGCTACCCACCATGGGCGGCATCTGTCTGTCTGTTCACATTTTCCTACAGACAACTTTTTTTCCTAAACCAATGGACCAGCTTCAAAATAACTTCAAAGGAATGTTCCTTAGGTGGTCCTCTTTCAAAGCTGGAGGTCAAATACTTTAATTCTGTAGTACTTTCATCAGAAAGAGGGAAACATGTCAAAACTTTAAATATCTTCTTTTCCAAAAGTACTTGCACAAATGTCACTTGGGTGACCCTCTGCCAAGGTTTAATTGCCTGCTATTTAAGAGTTGATTGGTCTCATTAAATTGTTAACACTTTCCCACATATAGATGCTTTCTGATGCCTCTGTAGCAGACAACTTTTGAAAAAATGATGAGAAAAACAGAACTTGCTCAAAACAAGCAATTTCTCCTTTTGCCACAATGTTTTCAACTCTTTTCAGGAATTATATCTACAATTATGGAGATTTTCCATTTTTTTTTAGTAGACATTTTCGAAGGCGTCTGCTGCAGATTTGTTGTATGAGGGTAAGGGTTTATCAATCCCATGATGGTTTGAAGAGAATCTGGCCATGATTCTTTTATCTTAACTTCTACTTTCAGACTGTTGTTAGTTTTGTGACCTGGTGTGCATGGTTCAAAATGACTCCATTTTGTTTATGTCATTCATGACTTGATGAATGAAAGGATTTAAAACTAAATTGAACATATTAAGATCACTAATATAGATTATGTTTTTTCACTTATCAAATCCAAAATACCTTGATTAACAAAATAAAATATGATTAAGTTGTATCAAAGAGATGATTTAAAATGAGGAACATTGACAATTTCCAGAGAAAGTTTGATGATAGGGGATAGAGAGGATTCTGGTATTTAGATGTTGTGCTGTTATGGCTGTGTGAGAAAGTGTTAATTATGTCTTTCCTGGCTTTCTGGCAGCAGTACCCCACACAGTTTTCTTTCAAGACAACTGGGTACCTTCCCACATAGACTATTTTATTTAGACTTTTGTCAGCCGTTTGAAATGATTAATTGAGAGCTGGGGTTCAAACTCGTGATCCCTGGGTTGATAGAACAGAAAGCTGATGATACCTATACCAATGTATCATATAGAGTTGATAACTTACTTACTCCTCACCTAGTGATAATAACCGGATCAAGGAGCTGGGGTTTGAACTCGTAATCCCTGGATTGATAGAACAGAAAGCTGATGATACCTATACCAATGTATCATATAGAATTGATAACTTACTTACTCCTCACCTTAGTCTTAGTGATAATAACCGGGTCATGGCTGTCAAATGATTTTAATTGATGTACAATAGTCAAATACTATAACAGGAAATTCCTAGGAATAAACCTCTTACTGAAATGATCCTGCTTATAATATATAATGTAAAACACAATCAGTTGTGTTGATCATAAATTGTGTTCTGTTGCTATCTGAATGCCTTTCTACAATTCAGACAAGGTTTAGAAATTTGTGAGAAAATGCTCAAATATGTCGAGCAATTTAACCTCCCTCTCCTTTTTTTAACTGTGTGAAAATTATACTTCTAACATCATTTTTTCCTTCAGATCTTGTCATGGTAGAAGGAAAACTAAAGGGAAAAGCAGCTAATTCGTATTATTTGCAACAATGGTTGCTTTTATCAAATTAGCGACCAGTGTGTTGATTCAGCTTGGGAAACTGACTTAAAATCTGGTTTGGGATTGGGTTAAAATCTCCACATTCTTAATTATTACCCTTTCCAAAATATAACAAATCTGTAGCAGATGATTTTGAAAATAATTAGGCAAAATTATGGAACAGTCTGAAAATGTAAGTTAATCATAAATTACAGTTGTATTAAAGCATTGAGGCGAAAGGAGATATCCTTGTTTATGATAAATTTCTGTTTTTGCCACACTGTTTTCAAAAGTTGTTTGCTGTAGATGTACTTAAGATACATCTGCATGTTGGACTGGGTTAATGGCATCAGCACTTACCATGGTATCTAGTAAGATTTGATGATTAATGAATGAAAGTGATTAATAACTAGTTGTTGTAGTGAGATATGGGGATTTGGTATATCATATGTTTGCAGGTGTTATCATAAAAGTTAATCACGTTTCTGTCGATTACCATTCTACTCACTGTCAGTTTGCTGTAGGTTCTAACATAACATATGTCTGTAGATATAGCAAACTTTGCTCATACTAAACCTTTTATTTTCTCTGTAAAATCTTACATTATGAGCATCACTATAGTAAAACCAACTATGTAGTGTAGATCCAGATAAATTTGCATTGTTCACTTATATTTTAAAAGAAACATGTAAGAGGTCTCTGACATACACAGCTGTACATTTAGATAACATATAGTATGGCTGTGCAAATTGATCATGCACTACACTTGTTACAGCATATCTATACGGCTGCTTTCATAGAACATATGGGCTTGTATGCTTTTCATGCGCAACATATCCATATATTTAGTTGCTTCTTTAGATTATCTCTATAAATGTTGGGATTCTATCAGTTTGGTTTAACCCTTTCCCTCATACAGATGCCTCTGCAGCAGACTGCTTTTTGAAAACATAGTGACAAAAGAAGAAATTGCTCAAAACGAACAATTTCTCCTTTTGCCACAATGTTTTCCACTTTTAGTCATAGGTTATCCATTCAATTATAGAGATTTTCTATTTTTTGACAAAATATGTTCAAAGTCGTCTGCTGCAGAAATGTCGTATGAGGGAAAGGGTTAAGTTCTACAGCAAGTTGAGTTAAACCCTGATAAATCTTTTTAAAACATTGTGGCAAAAAGAGAAATTGCTCAAGAGCCATTGATCCTTTTCTTTTGCCTAGTTTTGCCAAGATGTTTTCAAAGTTGTTTGCTGCAGATTCAATGTATTTTGGAAAGTGTCAATACATTACTTTAAACTTATTTATTTTACATCGATTGCGAAACAAACTTTAAGCTTATATTAATCACGCTCGATGTCTGCTTCCTGGAAACTTAACCAGCACTCGCGCCGTTTGTGTGGAGAAATCAAATACATTTATCCTTATTTTGTCCAGTGTGACGTCTGAAACAATATCATCATAAACCCTTTCCCACATTCAACAGATCTGCAGAAGACAATTTTGAAATAAGCTGGAGAAAAGAATGGAAATTGTCTTTAAATGAAAGAAATGATACTGAATAAAGTTGAAAACAATGTGGCCAAACGGGAAATTGCTCATTATGATCAATTTCTCGTTTTGTCATATTGTTTTCAAAATGTGATAGTGATACATTAAAAAGTGTCTACAAATGGGAAAGGTTTAAAGTGTTATGAAATAGACATTATAGATTCCATTATGCCTGTGTAGAACGTTTAACTCTTTCCTACATATAACCAATAGACATTTAACTCTTTCCTACATATAACCAATAGACATTTAACTCTTTCCTACATATAACAAATAGACATGCAAGTAGAACGTTTTACTCTTTCCTACATTTAACAAATAGACATGCAAGTAGAACGTTTAACTCTTTCCTACATATAACAAATAGACATGCAAGTAGAACGTTTAACTCTTTCCTACATTTAACAAATAGACATGCAAGTAGAACGTTTAACTCTTTCCTACATATAACAAATAGACATGCAAGTAGAACCTTTAACTCTTTCCTACATATAACCAATAGACATGCAAGTAGAACATTTAACTCTTTCCTACATATAACCAATAGACATGCAAGTAGAACGTTTAACTCTTTCCTACATTTAACAAATAGACATGCAAGTAGAACGTTAAACTCTTTCCTACATATAACAAATAGACATGCAAGTAGAACGTTTAACTCTTTCCTACATATAACAAATAGACATGCAAGTAAAACGTTTAACTCTTTCCTACATATAACAAATAGACATGCAAGTAGAACGTTTAACTCTTTCCTACTTATAACAAATAGACATGCAAGTAGAACGTTTAACTCTTTCCTGCATATAACAAATAGACATGCAAGTAGAACGTTTAACTCTTTCCTACATATAACAAATAGACATGCAAGTAGAATGTTTAACTCTTTCCTACATATAACAAATAGACATGCAAGTAGAACATTTAACTCTTTTCTACATTTAACAAATCTTCAGCAGACAGTTTTGAATATATGCAAAATCTCTTATTGAACCTACAATTATTTAATAGTTGTAAACATTGTGGCAAAAGTTATCTGCTGCAGATCGATGTATCAAAATGCATCTGCAGGTAGGAAAGAGGTTACATAATCATACTTATTGTTTTGTTTGTTTTTAGTTGACTTCTCATTATCATTCTTGATAATAGAAACCAATTCGTTAGATTGAGCATAAGCTTATCTGCTTATTAGTCGCCGGGCAGAAGCCCGCGACTTCTATTTTTAATAGCTTTTCGGAAATCACATGGGAGGGCGGCTTATTATTAGAAAGAAACAAATCTAGATGATTTGAACATATTACAATTGTGGTTGTTTACGAACACTAATAAATAACACATCTAAAATGAAATAAATATTCCGATTTTTTAATGTTTGCATTTTTTTTTATTTCACTCGCATTTAAGTTTTTTGTCTTATTTACGAAGACAAAAGTGGTCCCTTCAAGACGTGAACCAACACCCCCTAATGCAGACTCTTATGTGTCATCATTGAGGTCAATTTCGGATTCTCCTTTTAATAGCAATTTTAACTTACTAAATGTTGTTTTCATGTTCAAAGAGATGTCTTGATTTGTGTAGAATTCATTTAATAATGTTAATCCATGAATATCTAAAGTAGGAACTGTTTCTAAGCTAAATATAGACCCTATTCTGTTGTGTAGTTTCGTGACCTTTAACATCGATTTTCGCGCATGCGCATTTCGATATGAAAAAGCGAGTGATATTATTTTATTTTAGACAAGTACAAGACGAATGTTTGACGCAAAGCGTCAAAGAGAAGCCGCAATATTTCGTTGTACATGTAGAAATAAGAAAAAAAGAACATTTTTAAATCCACAAACAATAGAACAATTTAAACTGTAGACGGTAATGCTGATATATTTCTCCTTTTGAAGACTTTTGTGTGTTTTCTTCAAATTACCTCCCTTTAAAGCAATACCAGGATATTTACCTTGTACTTCGAATAAGATTGACAAACATTGAAATTATATGAATGAATACTATTATTTAAATAAGTAACAACAGCAAAATTAAATTTAAGCCAGATAAATGTGTACACATTTCGTTAATTTTTTATAGATACCCTAATGTATAGGTATGAATATAAACTTTATAAGCAAATGTTTTCATTTCAACGTTCCTAATGTTTGAATAGATTAAGGAAAGTCAAGAATACATAAATAAATCAATGCAGTCTTTTCCGGCGACATTGATGCCTTGCATCAACTTTCTCTTGTTTACCTGTTGAGTGGGAGAAAAATCCAGAACCCGGACCTAGATTATAGCCCAATATATAAATATATATTCATAAACTCTTTAAAAGTGTTATAAAAACTGTTATAATGACTCACTGATATCGCTACTCTTGTATATCATAACCAAATGGGTATACAAGAAAAAAATGTTTTATGATAATGTTGAGAAAATAAGTGTTTTTACAGATCCTGATGGATGCTAAAATGACTTTTACACTAAGTACATATATCTGGAACTTCACTTTAACACAACCTGATTGTAGAATGTGTCTTGATGTTCAAAGGTCAATTTTAACCATTTGAGCCATACTATGGTGTCTAGGATTTTGTGTTACATCACAAACACTGTGGTGTCCTCTTTTGGTGTGATGTAACATGACACCAAGAGTTTAAAAAGACACCAAAGTGTGTTACAGAAGGCACCAAACACTGAACAAATCACATAAAGGCATAAACCTGTTCAGTATAAACTACTCTCCATTGAAATGAATATAAAATGACATATTATGCAAACAAGAATTCATTACGCAGAGTGGCTATATATGTAAGTAGAGTATTCTGTCCGTTACATGCGACATAACAAGATACAGGAATCGTCATTTTCTTCAGTCAAAATTGAATCAAAATATATTTGTAGTTAATTAAAAAGGTTTGGAAACATCTTCGGACAATTTAAATCAAGAAACAAAAAAGAAACATTCATTACAAAACATTCTGAGCAACCATTGATTAACTAAATCGGTTGTCGATTTAACAATGTTTTCAAAGTCTGACAGCACCCATTGTTGACCCGCAATGTAGACACAATCTGTCGTAAAACAGTTCAAACTGTCAAAAATCATTTCGATCGTAAGTGTCGTAAATAGATCGGACAATTTCATGTTTTTTTCATGATAGACTAAATATTTGTTAATTATTAAAATGTGATGTAACAAAAAAAAAAATCCCTCTTGATATGTTGTAGCGAACATGTAATTATAATGCATGGGGAAAGATCTATAGTGATTGGGCTTTTGAGTTAAGATGCTTTTTAGGCATGACGTTATTCGGAGGACACATTGCATTACATAATTATTAAATTCCAAGATTTTATTTTGAAGAATCTTTTGATAATGCCACATCATATTCAGCTAGAGGCATTGTAAACTTTTTGAAGAATCAAGGTCATATTTAGAGGTCAAATGTCATATGAATATATTTTGTATCTATTGAACCGCTAAAAGTATTTTGGTATGACATATGCCACAAATGTTCACCAGCTCAGTTGAAGGTCCTATGACTTTGTTTGTGCCTGCTCAATATTTCTTGTAACTCTTGAAGAGTTTTGAAATGTGCAATATATTGAGGTGCTGTGCGGGGTGAACTATGTTTCTGCGTATATTCAATTTATTATAAACTTCCAAAGGGTAGATTTGTGTTTTTGTTTAGAAAACAACCATATATACGTGTACAGTCAAACTTGTGTTTATGGTCACCTCTATTAGGCAGTGAAATTGTTTTAACCCTTTCGGCGCCAAATAAATGGCAGAAAGTTGTTCTCAGCGCCAAATAAAAGCAGGCGTTTCTTATTAGAAATAATAGTAACTGATTTCAAAATGTTTTTTGAAATCAGTTTTATTAACAGTCTATGAACATTTTATTTTTATTATACCTTTTTCATTTATTTTTGTTAGCCTTTTCGGCGCCGAAGTCGCATATATGCGACAGCTTGGCTCAGCAGTAACTATACGAAGGGCGTTACAAAAGTCGCATAAATGCGACTTCGGCTCTGAGCCAAGCTGTCGCATATATGCGCCTTCGGCGCCGAAAGGATTAAGCAGCTATTTGAAGATTTACCAAAACAAATTTTGCTTCTTTATTCAACTTGTTTTAATTTCCATCACACAACAATTCTGCAGCAGGCGACTTATTTTGTCAGAAAATAGAAAATCTCTATAATTAAATGGATAACCGTTACAAAAGTCGCATAAATGCGACTTCGGCTCTGAGCCAAGCTGTCGCATATATGCGCCTTCGGCGCCGAAAGGATTAAGCAGCTATTTGAAGATTTACCAAAACAAATTTTGCTTCTTTATTCAACTTGTTTTAATTTCCATCACACAACAATTCTGCAGCAGGCGACTTATTTTGTCAGAAAATAGAAAATCTCTATAATTAAATGGATAACCTATGGTTTAAAGTGAAAAACATTGTGGCAAAAGGAGAAATTTCTCGTTTTGAGCAATTTCTTCTTTTGTCACTATGTTTTCAAAAAGCTGTCTGCTGCAGAGGCGTCAGAAAGGGTCTATATGAGAAAAAGGGTTAAGCAGCCACCTGTGTTCAGCAGCCACAATTCGTCTCTCCTTGTTGGCTGCTTAAAACAAATTTGGCTGTAACTTTCATTTTAAAAGGTGTTCCAAATTGTTGCCTGGATGTTTTTGAGATTCGTCTACTTCGGATTTATTGTATGTGAGAAAAGGTTTAAGATATATATAGTAAAACATATTGCATATTGAAAACCACATCCAGACATAATTATCTTGATCTGTTTATTATTTAAGTAGAAATGGGCTACACTGAGAATGTCTCATGGCTTTTTGTCTAAAAAAAACAATATATTGATCAAAAGCTATAGTACTTAGACTTTGATGTTTCAGCATGGAAATATTTCCTCATGTTGTGAAGTAATGACTTAAACAGATACTTTATTTTATTTTAATACCATTCAATTAATTTCTTTACTGGATACAGGCGATATTTGTCATTTTTGTGGGAATCTTTTAAATCCTCCAACAAGCTGCAATGACACCTTAACCCATTCCCTCATACGACAATTCTACAGCAGACAGCTTTGAACATGTTTTGTCAAAAACTGGAAAATCTCTATAATTGGTTGGACAACCTATGACTAAAAGTAGAAAACATCGTTTTGAGCAATTTCTTCTTTTGTCACTATGTTTTCAAAAAGGCGTCTGCTGCAGAGGCGTCAAAATGCGTCTATATGAAGGAAAGGGTTAAAGCCATCTGTATGAAAGAACGGTTTAATTTCCCTTCAAAGAAGCGCTATATTCAACACATTTGTTGGTAGATATAGTTTTAAATATATGATGGAAAAGGTTGTCGTAGATTTGTGTGATTTATTTGGTTACGGGTCTTACAATGGGAGTAAAATTAAATCCTTGAAAGAAGAGATTTTATTGTCTGAAGGTATTACCTGTAGTACATGCAAAGATCTCCAGATAAAATGTAGTTTTATATACAATTTGTCAGAACTCTGTTAGTGGGAGGGAAAGTTTTAAAGACAGGAGTGTAAAATATAAATAAGAAGACCTCGTCATGGGAAAACCTGAACTGATTGAATGCTTTGACTTAAACCAATGGTCAGAGTTATTAGTTTGTTTTATTGGGGTTTTACACTGTTTACAACTGTTTACAACATTATCCCTTTCCCTCATATAGACGCTTTCTGATGCCTATGCAGCAGACAGCTTTTTGAAAACATAGTGACAAAAGAAGAAATTGCACAAAATGTGCAATTTTTCCTTTTTCCACAATGTTTTCCACTTTTTGTCACAGATTATCCATTCAATTATGGAGATTTTCTATGTTTTGACAAAATATGTTCTAAGTCGTCTGCTGCAGAATTGTCGTATGAGGGAAAGGGTTATATCAGTTGTATCATGGCTACATTTCACTTCACTGGGTAAATAGACTTGTACTAGGCTAAGAAATGTGCCTTGCTCAAGGGCACTCCACCATGACCGCCGTGCCAAGACTGGGTATTTATTGAACTCGACCAGGTTGGATACCTTCCAACAGTTTAAGACTGTTGCGCAGGTACTGTAGCTTACTCACTCAAAAAAATGGATGACATGCACATGTTTGACTTGTAGCCTTGTCAACACCTCTCACCTGCAAACGTAATGTGAAGCATCTGCAGCAGATAACTGTTGAACAAATGCTAAAAAATGCTCTCCTTTATCCCTTTCACACATACATTACACATTTGCAGCAGATGACTTTGAAATCATCTGGGCAAGATTATGTTATATTTTTAAAAGGGAAAGTTTAATCATTAAAATGAGTTGAAAACATTGTGGCAAAAGGAAAAATTTCTCATCTTGAGCAATTTCTTTGTTTGTCACAATGTTTTCAAAAGTCGTCTGCTGCAGAGGCGTCAGAAAGCGTATGTATGTGGGAAAGGGTTAATGAGATTTTTCAAATGTTTGAAGTAAAGTATTATCCATTAAAATGCTTTATCTAATAACTCATTTTGTCACTTAATATGCATTGAAATGCTCTACATGTGGGATAGGGTTTATTATCTGAGTCTCAGGCTTGCTGATATCAGTGGTTTTAAGTCCCCGCTTTCTTATGACATTGCTCATTTGTTTTCTTTGCAATTAATTAGTGATTGATTGCTAAGCAAACAGTATGATGTTGATTTTGATAAAAACCTCAAAGTTATCAGAACCACCTGTAAACCATCTCTGTATTCCAGGTAAAAAGACTCATCTTTACTTTAACCCTTTCCCTCATATAAACGCTTTCTGCCGCATCTGCAGCAGACGGCTTTTTGAATACAAAACGTGCAATTTCTCCTTTTGCCACAATGTTTTCCACTTTAAGTCTTATGTTATCCATTTAATTATTGAGATTTTCCAGTTTTTGACAAAATATGTTCAAAGTCATCTGCTGCAGAATTGTCGTATGAGGTTAAGGGTTAACCCTTTCCCAAATAAAGACGTCTTTTGGAATGAATTTGTGGCAAAAAGAAGAAATTGCTATTAATGAGCAATTTCTCCTTTTACCACAATGTTTTCAACTTTTCTCAGTAATTATATACTTTTATTTTTAGAGGCTGTTCATGTTTTTAGATGGATATTTCCAAAGTTGTCTACTGCAGAATTGTTGAATGTGTGAAAGGTTTAACCCATTTCCGGATACAGCTCATTTCTAACACATTTGCAGCAGACAATATTTTAAAAATATTGAGAGGCCCTTCAGAGTAAACATCTTTAGAAGATTTATAGCTATTGTTGTTATGTAGATAAAATATGTCCATGAATTGATACAGTCTGATCAAAATTAACAATAATTGTTACTTCTTGAAACACTTTTAATGTATTCCAGGTAAAAAACAAATCTGCAGCAGACGACTTTGAAATCATTTTGTTGAAAATATAGAAGCTCTCATAATAAATGATATTATAGTTATTGAATAGGGTTGGAAATATTGTGGCTAAAGGAAAAAATATGAACAAATTCTCCTTTGCCACATAATGTTTTCAAAAATCTTGGGAAAAGGGAAAATCTATTGAACAATGTCTTTTAGAAGTTTTTAATAGATAACTAGGCAAACTGCGCGGAATCATATCAAACTCAGCATTGAATCACATCAAACTGCATTGAAGTGCAAGTCGATCTGTACCTATACATTGGTTTCAAATGTAAGATTGTTGGTTCTCTGAGGGCACAGCTTAATAGCTTAGGATGAGTGACTTCTCCTTTTCTTGCAATGTTTTCAACTCTATATTCAAATACTTAGAATTCATATCTGGCAAAGGTTGTGATGTTATTGAATGTGGTGGTTTTAATTTAATAATCATTATTTTGAATTGTCATTATTCAAGATTACTAAAAAAAAAATATTGATTAATAGATTGATTGGGGTTTAAAGCTGTTTTCAACAATTTTTAGCTCTACTAACCAAAGGCCAGAATAGCTTATGCTGTGGTGTGGTGTCCGTGCGTCCGTAAACAATTGCTTGTGAACGCGATACAGTCTTTAGTTTTGATTGAATCTCAATCAAACTTATACAGTAGTTAGATATCCATGAGAGCTCGGTTCCTTTTGCAAACCAGCCAGATCCACCTATGCAAGACTGGATTATGGCCCTTGAAATTGTCAAATTTGCTATAATAGAGCTTGTGAACACAATAGAGGCTCCATTTACTATCTGATCTTCACCATACTTACACAGTAGTTAGGTATTTATGAGAGCTTGGTTCCTTTTGCAAACCAGCCAGATCATGCCACGCAAGACTGGATTATGGCCCTTGAAATTGTTAGAATTGCTATAATAGAGCTTGTGAACGCGATAAAGTCTTCAATTTTGATTGTATCTCAATCAAACTTATACAGTAGTTAGATATCCATGAGAGCTCGGTTCCTTTCGTAAACCAGCCATATCTGTCCATGCAAGACAGGATTATGGCCCTTGAAATTGTCAAAATTTCTATAATTGAGCTTGTGAACACAATAGAGGCTCCATTTAATAACTAATCTTCACCAAACTCAGATAGTAGTTAAATATTGATGAGAGCTCGGTTCCTTTCAAAAACCAGCCAAATGTGCCCTTGCATGACTGGATTATGGCCCTTGAAATTGTCAAAATTGCTATAATACAGCTTGTGAACACAATAGAGCCTCCATTTACTATTCAATCTTCACCAAACTTAGATAGTAGTTAAATATTGATGAGAGCTCAGTTCCTTTTGCAAACAAGCCAGAATCGCCCATGCAAGACTGGATTATGGCCCTTGAAATTGTCAAAATTGCTATAATAGAGCTTGTGAACACAATAGAGGCTCCATTTATCATCTGATCTTCACCAAACTTAAATAGTAGTTAAATATTGATGAGAGCTAGGTTCCTTTCACAAACCAGCCAGATTCGCACATGCAAGACTGGATTATGGCCCTTGAAAATGTCAAAATTGCTATAATACAGCTTGTGAACACAAAAGAGCCTCCATTTACTATCCGATCTTCACCATACATACATGCTCTGGATTGAAAATGACCATAGAACCATACTAGTAGAGCATAGGCCCTCATGGGCCTCTTATTCAGTCATATCACGGCGACTAGTACACTTACTCATACGTTTCCTGGTTTCCACACCAGTACACCACACAAGATACCTAACAAGCAACTGGCTGCTTTTCCACATCGACTGTTAAACAGTCCATTGGTGAAAGACGAATGACGCAGGTCACAATGACTTTTGTGAAACGTTGGAAAGAATGTTGGCCGAGCTGGGATTCAAACTCACAACCCCTAGATTGTCAGCCCGCGTCGCTACCGACTGAGCTACTGGAGCTTGGTGAAAAAATAAGAGTTGGATATAATTGTGAGGAATTGATTTAACCCTTTCCCACACACAGACACTCTCTGTAGCCTCTGCCGCAGACGACTTTTGAAAACACTGTGACAAAAGGAGAAATTGCTCAAAACGAGCAAATTTCTCCTTTTGCAATAATGTTTTCAACTCGATTTAATAGTTCAACCCTCATTTATAGAGGATTTTCTAATTTTTGTTTTCAAAAGTCGTCTGCTGCAATATGCTGTATGTGGGAAAGGGTTAACCCAAAACCTCATTATACAAATTTTAAAATTTTCTAAATTCAAAACATTGTGAGAAAATATCAGAAATAGATCAATAAGAATTCTTTCCCATTACCAAGAAATAGTAAAATTGCTCATTTCCTCCAAAATGTCTCCCAAGTTGTCTGATGCATGAAAAGGATGTGCCTTATCACCAGGTATAATTCTTATAAATCCCACTGTCTCTCCAAATTGTATCTAAATATTTTGATTAACCCTTTCCCTCATAGAGGCGCTTTCTGACTCCTCTGCAGCAGACGGCTCTTTGAAAACATAGTGACAAAAGAAGAAATTGCTCAAAACGAGCAATTTCTTCTTTTGCCACAATGTTTTCCATTTTTAGCTCTACTGGCCAAAGGCCAGAAGAGCTTATGCCATGGTGTGGTGTCCGTCGTCTGTGCGTTCGTAAACAATTGCTTGTGAACGCAATACAGTCTTCAGTTTTGATTGTATCTCAATCAAACTTAAACAGTAGTTAAATATCCATGAGAGCTCGGTTCCATTCACAAACCAGCCAGGTCCGCCCATGCAAGACTGGATTATGGCCCTTGAAATTGTCAAAATTGCTATAATACAGCTTGTGAACACAATAGAGGCTCCATTTACTAACTAATCTTCACCAAACTCAGATTGTAGTTAAATATTGATGAAAGCTCGGTTCCTTTCAAAAAACCAGCCAGATGTGCACTTGCATGACTGGATTATGGCCTTGAAATTGGTAAAATTGCTATAATACAGCTTGTGAACACAGTAGAGCCTCCATTTACTATTCAATCTTCACCAAACTTAGATAGTAGTAAAATATTGATGAGAGCTTGGTTCCTTCCGCAAACCAGCCAGATCTGCCCATGCAAGACTGAATTATGGCCCTTGAAATTGTCAAAATTGCTATAATACAGCTGGTGAACACAAAAGAGCCTCCATTTACTATCCGATCTTCACCATGAAAATAACCAAATAACCATACCAGTAGAGCATAGGCCCTCATGGGCCTCTTGTTTAGTCATAGCTAGGTTATCCATTCAATTATGGAAATTTTCTATTTTTGACAAAAAATATGTTCAAAGTCGTCTGCTAGTATTTACAGAGATTTTCCATATTTTTGCCTAGATGTTTTCAAAATCTTCTGCTGCAGATTTAATGTATATGGGAAAGGGTTAATTAATGCAAATATATTAATACCCACCATTGTGTTCATGTAAATTATGTTGAATTAAAGTTAAATATCTAATTCACATTAGTTTTATTGAGGAATTATTTTGCCTTATATGGCTATAGTGAAAACTAAAACTATAAGACTATTTTGCCTTATACAGTGTATGGCTATTCTAAGTGAAAACTGAAAAAATCTTCTCCTCCGAAAGTGTCAGTCTGATTTTCAAATAATTATGTAGAATATTCCTAGGTGGACCCACTATCAGATTATTTCAAGCCATGTTGATGGGTCGAAAAACATGGCCAACACAGGCCGGGGTTATTTTGCGTTATATGGCTATAGTGAAAACTTAAAGAATCTTCTTCTCCGAAAGATTTAGGTCGTTTTTAAAATAATTTTGTAGAAATGTTTCTAGGGTGACCCTCTATCAGATTCCTTCAAGCCATGTTGATTGGTCAAAAACTATGGTCGACAAGGGGCGGGTCTTATATGGCTAAAGAGAAAAAGAAAAAATAAGTCGGGTGAGTGATCCAGGGCCATCATGGCCCTCTTGTTTAAGTTTTATAACCCTTTCCGATATAAAACATATCTGCATTAGGCAAATGAAATTAAACATCATGGTAAAAAATTTGCATGTCCTATTAGTATTTTTAGTTCACCTGAGCAGGAAATGCAGGTTGATTGATTGATTGATTGATTGGGGTTTAACGCCGTTTTCAAAAACTTTTCAGTCATATCACGGTGGCCAGTTCACCTACTCATGCAATTGCTGGCTTTCTCACACCAGTACTCAACACAACATACTTTCCAAGCAACTGCTGCTTTTCCACATAGACAATTAGCCCATTGGTGAAAGATGAATGACGCATGTCACAGTGACTTTTGTAAAACGTCGGAAAGAATGTTAGCGGAGCTTGGATTCAAACTCACAACCCCTGAATTGACAGCCCGCGTCTCTATGGACTAAGATAATGGGGCTCGGCTGAAGTGGAGGTTGAACAATTGTGATCACCTGAGAGGTCTGTCATCGTCGTTGTATGTTCTTTCACAATTTCTTACAAACAACCATTGGACCTGAATTTCAAAATAATTTCATAGGAATGTTGTTTAGGTTATCCTCTTTCAAAATTGTTCAAAGAGTTAAATTCCATGTAGAACTTTGGTTGATGCATTATCAGAAAAGGGAGAAAATGCCAAAACTTCAAAAAGATTCTTGTCCAAAAGAACGAACGATTTGAAAAATATTGGCACAAAAGTGAAAACCTGTAAAACCTTCTTGTAGAAAAGTACTGGATTTTTATCCCCTTGGCTAACGAAGTTTGCGATGGGGATATAGTAACGGGACTGTCTGTTTGTTCGTTCGTCCGTGCGTCCGTCCATAACAACCTTGTGACCACTCTACACTTGACATCCTTTATTTTCAAAGTCATAGGTTAAAGGTCAAGGTCAAAATTGGATTTTGACTATTTTCCCATATCAACAACCTTGTGACCACTCTACACTGAACACCCGTCGACCAATCTTTACCAAACTTGGTATACAATTAGTATATGGCAAGGTCTAGAAGCCTATTTATTTTCAATGCAATGTGGTGCCCTTGTTTGAAATTAATTTGACATAAAATTACTTGGCTACCCTCTTCACAGATTGTTCAAATTATTCCAAGGGGTGGGGCTTGTTTTCTTCATACATATGTATAGTGAAAGCTTGAAAAATTGTCTTCACCAAAAGTATTGGCCCAATTTGAAGTAATTTGGCACAAAGATGCATTGGGTGATCCTTTACCAAATGCTTTCAATATTCTGAGATATTGATAAACATGGCCAGCAGGGGGCAGGGATCGATTTTCTTATTGCAGGATGAGATGAAAACTTTTGAAGTATAAATCAGGTGAGGGATTTACAACCAACATGATCCGCATGTACCCTTTTGCCAAAATGTTTTCAACTTGACTCAGTGATTTTTAAAGATATAATTTCCATAGTTTTGCTTAGGTGTTTTCAAAATCATCTGCTGTAGATTTAGTATAACTGGGAAGGGGTTACCTCCCGCACCTGATGCGGATGTTCTACCACTACACCACAGAGCTGGTGTTAAATTAAGAAGTAATTCAGACAAAACAAGAGAAGTCTGATGACTGCACATTGGATAATTCATATTTAAATTAGAAATCTGCCGTGTCTGAGAGCTTAGCATCGAGAATTGGGAACCGGGAGTCTTCGGTTCAATCCCCGGATGTCATTGTTGGGTGCCCATAGGCAAGGCACATTTCATGGTTTGTTTACCCAGAGATCATGAAAAGGTGAACTGTTGCCGTGATAACCATGTAACTGAAATAATGTTGGAAAGGGCATAAAACCAAAATCAAACAAATCATATTTAAATGATCGGTCCTGCGAGAAAACCAACATTATGGCCTCTGCGTAATGTATCGACCCAGGTCAGCCTGCGCAGTCTGGGGAATAGAGGTATAGAGTAATGATTCCTGAAACAGAAAATCCACAGGAGGCAAAAAGTGTTTATCTGGGTAAGCCTGTGCGGCATGCTTAGGCTTATCTGGGTCTATACTTTATACAGAGTCCACAATGTTTGTTTTCTCGCGGGACGACTTAAATGAAAATGACTATTTACAAGAAACAAGAATCATGTTGTAACCCTTTCTTCACATTTTAATGCATCTGCATAAGAATTTTGAAAACATTGTCTTGGCCTTGTTAACCCTTTCGCAAATACAAAAAAGCTGCAGCAGACAATTTGAAAATATATCTTAACAAAATCACTGAAAATCGGTAAATGTAGGTATATAATTCCTGAAAAAAAGGAAATAATTAGCTTGTTTTAAGCATTTCACCTTTCACTAAAATGATTTCAAAAGTGGTTAGCAGCAGAGGCATAAAAAAGCCTATACATATGTGGGAAAGGGTTAAAGCAGCAAGAACACCTTCCAAAAAATAAAATTAACTTTAGTCTGTAACCTAAAAAGATTCAAGCGGAAAATAATTTGTGCTGAAGTTTCTTGAAACAGCAAATTTTAGTGACTTTACCAGTCTTGGGTTGGTAAAAGTCCAAAACGTGAAATATTGATGGATTGAGAGGCATTAACAGCTGTTTGGGAAGAAGGATATTCATTCAACTATCTTTAAACTCAAAATGTCTGCTTTTAAAAGGTCTGTGTACATTAATACTTTTTCTGCAATGTCTACTGCATGAGCACATTTCATCTTAGTCAGGGAAATTGATATGCATTGTATTTTATTGAAACCTCTTTTGCTGTTTCTCCTTTTGCCGCAATATTTTCAACTTAAATCAACAATTATAGAGCTCAGTGAATTTTTCATATTTTTGTCTAGATGTTTTCAAGGTTGTCTGCTGCTGATGTGTTGTTGTTAACTCTTTCCCAAATACAACACATTTGAAGCAGATGACTTAATGAACACATTCGAGGCAATCATGGAAGGTCTCTATGGATAAATATTTTAATTTAAATTAGAGTGAAAACCTTGTTGGGAAAAAAAAAAAAAAAATCATCAATGCATTTTTAGCTCACCAATGCACGAAGTGCAAGGTGAGCTTTTGTGATCGCTCGCCGTCCGTCGTCCGTCGTCGTCGTTGTCCGTCCGTCGTCGTCGTTGTCCGTCCGTTCACATTTTCCTACAAACGACTTCTCCTCCTACACCAATTAACCAAATTCAAAATAATTTTACAGGAATGTTCCATGGGTGGATCTCTTTCAAACTTGTTCAAAAAATTCTATTCTATGTAGAACTTTGGCTGCCACGGCAACAAAAAAGGGGAAATTAACCAAAACTTAAAATATCTTCTTGTCTGAAAGTAGAAGGCCCATGCCTTTGATATTTGGTATGTAGCATCATCTAGTGAACCTCTACCAAGATTGTTCAAATTATAGCCCTGGGGTAAAAAATGACCCCTCCCCGGGGGTCACTTGTTTAACATAGACTCATATAGCGGAAAAACTTTAAAAATCTTCTTGTCTAAAAGTAGAAGGCCCATGCCTTTGATATTTGGTATGTAGCATCATCTAGTGAACCTCTACCAAGATTGTTCAAATTATAGCCCTGGAGTCAAATATGACCCCTCCCCGGGGGTCACTTGTTTAACATAGACTCATATAGGGGAACTTTTTTAAAAATCTTCTTGTCTAAAAGTAGAAGTCCCATGCCTTTGATATTTGGTATGTAGCATCATCTAGTGGACCTCTATCAAGATTGTTCAAATTATAGCCCTGGGGTCAAAAATGACCCTTCCTTGGGGGTCACTTGTTTAACATAGACTCATATAGGGGAAAAACTTTAAAAATCTTCTTGTCTAAAAGTAGAAGGAAGGCCCATGCCTTTGATATTTGGTATGTAGCATCATCTAGTGAACCTCTACCAAGATTGTTCAAATTATAGCCCTGGGGTCAAAAATGACCCCTCCCCGGGGGTCACTTGTTTTACATAGTCTCATATAGGGGAAAAACTTTAAAAATCTTCTTGTCTAAAAGTACAGGGCACAGGCCTTTGATATTGGGTATGTAGCATCATCTAGTGGACCTTTACCAAGAGTGTTCAAATTATAGCCCTGGGGTCAAAATGACCCCTCCCCTGGGGTCGATTGTTTTACATAGACTCATATAAAGAAAAAACTTAAAAAAACTTCTTGTCTGAAAGTAGAGGCCCCAGGCCTTTGATATCTGGTATGTAGCATCATCTAGTGGACCTCTACCAAGATTGTTCAAATTATAGCCCTGGGGTTAAAAATGACCCCTCCCCGGTCACTTGTTAGCTCACCTGAGCTTATGACCCTTTATCAGATTCCTTAAAGCCGTGTTGATTGGTCGAAAAACATGGCCGCTAGGGGGGGCGGGGCTATTTTGCCTTATATGGCTATAGTGAAAACTTAAAAAATCTTCTCCTCCGAAAGTGTAAGGCCGATTTTCAAATAATTTTGTAGAAATGTTCCTTGGGTGACCTTCTATCAGATTCCTTCAAGCCATGTTGATTGGTAGGAAAACATGGCCGCCAGGGGGGGTCGGGGCTATTTTGCCTTATATGGCTATAGTGCAAACTTAAAAAATCTTCTTCTCCAAAAGTGTCAGGCCGATTTTCAAATAATTTTGTAGAAATGTTCCTTTGGTGATCCTCTATCAGATTCCTTCAAGCCATGTTGATTGGTCAAAAAACATGGCGGCCAGGGGGCGGGGCTATTTTGCCTTTTATGGCTATAATGAAAACTTAAAAAATCTTCTCCTCCATAAGTGTCAGGCCGATTTTCAAATAATTTTGTAGAAATGTTCCTTGGGTGACCCTCTATCAGATTCCTTCAAGCAATGTTGATTGGTCGAAAAACATGGCCGCCAGGGGGTGGGGGCTATTTTGCCTTGTATGGCCAAAGTGAAAACTTAAAAAATCTTCAACATCTTCTCCTCAGTAACCAGTGGGTCAATTGGGATGAAACTTCACAGAAAGCATCCTCTTAATGACCTCACCAGAATTCCTTCAAATTTTAGGGATCCATGCAGAATTCTGGTTTCCATGAAAAAAACTTAAAAAATCTTCTCCTCCAAAAGTATCTGGCCGATTTTCAAATAATTTTGTAGAAATGTTCCTAGGGTGACCCTCTATCAGATTCCTTCAAGCCAAGTTGATTGGTCGGAAACTATGGCTGCCAGGGGGCGAGGCTTATATAGCTAAAGTGAAAAAAATAAAAAAATCAGGTGAGCGATTTAAGGGCCATCATGGCCCTCTTGTTTTTCATAGACTCATATAGGGGAAAGAACACTGAAAACTTTTTAAGTTTGATTAAATCAGGTGAGCGATATAGGACCATCATGGTCCTCTTGTTTCCTTCTTTCAACAATGTTTCTTACTTGTATTTAGTAATTTTTAATTCTCTTAAAGAGGTTTTCTGAATTATTGCCTAAGAAGTTTTCAAAGTCATCTACAGCACATTTGTCATATGAGGGAAAGGTTGTGCAAACTATTAACTTAACTCTTTCCCTCATACAACAATTCTGCAACAGACGACTTTGAACATATTTTGTCAAAAAAAGGAAATCTTTATAATGGAATCTATGACTAAAAGTGGAAAACATTGTGGAAAAAGGAGAAATTGCTTGTTTTGAGCAAATTCTTTTTTTGTCACTATGTTTTCAAAAAGCCGTCTGCTGCAGAGGCGTCAGAAATCGTCTTTATGTGGGAAAGGGTTAATAAGATATGACAAGTCATCTGCTTTGTCCCTTTCCCTCCTGGTTGAAACTAAATATCTTTAGATACGTTTGACATATTGTATTCAAATTTGGTATGTGGAAAGAGTTTATTGAGACCTTTCATGGGATTGCTATTTGGGCCTGATGGTCTCAAAAAGCCGTCTGCTGCAGAGGCGTCAGAAATCGTCTATATGTGGGAAAGGGTTAATAAGATATGACAAGTCATCTGCTTTGTCCCTTTCCCTCCTGGTTGAAACTAAATATCTTTAGATACGTTTGACATATTGTATTCAAATTTGGTATGTGGAAATAGTTTATTGAGACCTTTCATGGGATTGCTATTTGGGCCTGATGGTCAAGGTAAAGGTTGCTGTTACTAAAAATAGAAAAATGGTCAAAACTGAATTTCTTAAATTTTTATTGTTGACATATTGTAACTAAACTTAATATGTAGAAAGAGTTATGGAGACCTTACATGGGAAAGTGTTTGGGGTCCCTAGGGTCAAGGTCAAGGTGGATGTTAATGAAAATAGAAAAAATGATTGAAACTGAATATCTTTAGTTAAGTTGACATTGTAACCAATCTTGGTATGTAGAAAGAGTTTATGGAAACCTTTCATGGGAATGTGTTTTGGGTCCCTAAGGATCAAGGTCTAGGTCATTGTTACTAGAAAGATGGTTGAAACTGATTGTGGCATGTTCTTTTACACACCCAACATTCAACAAAGAAGCTTAGTTAAAATTATTTTCAAGAATTATATTTAAAATTATTACATATTTAGCTTAGATGTTTTCAAAGTCTTCTACTTAAGATTTGTTGTAAGTGGGAAAGGGTTAATTTCTCATTGTGTTAATGACATATTATTTAAAAAGTTAACATAAAGTGCTTAAAAAGTCAAGGAAATGAAACTTAAAAGTCGCTTTTAATACATAACTCTGCCTTTTTGCAATTTGGAGTCACTCAGTAACAGTCACCATAGAATTCCAATTCAAAGACCATTATTACTATAATCATGGTGAAACTGTCACCATAGTAACAAGCAGGGGCGTAACCAGAGAAGAATGTTTTATACGCACTATACTGGTTTTTTAGCGCTGATTCGTGAAAGCCAGTCGAGCTTATGTCATGGCGAATTGTCCGTCGTGCCGCTGCGTGCGTGAATAGTGAAAACTTAAAAAATCTTCTTCTCCAAAAGTGTCAGGCCGATTTTCAAATAATTTTGTAGAAATGTTCCTTGGGTGACTCTTTATTAGATTCCTTCAAGAAATGTTGATTGGGCGAAAAACATGGCCGCCAGGGGGGGGCGGGGCTATTTTGCCTTATATAGCTATAGTGAAAACTTAAAAAATCTTCTTCTCCAAAAGTGTTAAGCAGTTTTTCAAATAATTTTGTAGAAATGTTCCATGGACCCTGAGGCCCTCTATCAGATTCCTTCAAGCCATGTTGATTGGTCGAAAAACATGGCCGCCAGAGGGCGGGGCTATTTTGCCTTATACGACCATAGTGAAAACTTAAAATATCCTCTCCTTCGAAAATGTCGGGCCAATTTTCAAATAATTTTGCAGAAACATTCCTTGGGTGACACTCTACAAGATTCCTTTAACCCATGGTGGTTGGTAAAAAAAATAGCCATCAGGGGGCAGGGCTGTTTGGAGATTTGATTTTTGCCTTATGGCCGTGGAGCGATACTGGCCCTCTTGGGCCTCTTGTTTTACAATTTACAGTGTTCAGGACATTCCAAAGACTTCACAATGTTTTTACATATTTAATATTTTTTTTTTGAATTGGAATGAATGAATGAATGTATAATTGTTTTATGGCGCATCGACAGCTAAGGTCATTTAGCGCGCAAAAATTTAATTATTCATTGATCCCTGGATAAACAAACCAGTTTAACCTTTTAACCTTTTCAACACCTTTTCCTTGCATTTATGCCAGTATGCATAATGATATCACTTTAATTAGTCATCGTCAGAAGAAGCATCAGACTCTTCTGGTCCAACGTTGTCAAAGACAAGAGCAATGCGTCTATGACCCGAAGCATCAAAGTCGTTCAACACTTGATCGATGTCGATGCTTTGGCTGCGATGTATGTGCAGCAGTGCAAGCCCGGTCAATCGCTGCTCCGTCATTGTACTGCGGAGGTACGTTTTCAGTCTTCTAAGGCCGCTGAAAGACCTTTCAGCTGATGCTGTAGAGACAGGCATTGTCAAAAGAACCTTCAGGATCTTGTGGATGTTTGGAAGAAGTTGGTAGGTTGCATCAACAGCTTCTATCAGCTTTTCGAATACGGCACCTTGCGCTATTTTGTGCCTCCACACCTCAAGTTCTGTGTCGACCTCCTCCCTGTCAATAAATGGAGCGTACTCGTTTTTGAGCTCTTCCACGATTGCAGGGGTCAGTTGTCCGATTTTCTGGGACAAGAGATACTGAGCCTTCATTCTTGGGAGTGCAATACAGAGCCTGTCTTCCACTTGAGTCAGCAAGTGGTCCATGAAAGGGAGGTATAAATTCAACCTCCAGTACTCTTCCACGGTATCTGCTGCGATGTTGTTTCTGTGACACTGCCTAGCAGCGACTCGCGGACGTGTTACAGGGATATTTTGCTGCTCAGCAAGATCAACAGATTTCTGCCACATTTGATTGAAGTAGGCAAGACCTCCCCTCTTCTCGCGCAGTAGACCATGCAAAGACAATGCGTGCTCAGAGGCTTTAACAAGATCACATTTTGGGTCTTGCATCGAGTCGGAAAGAGGGGTCAGAAGATCTAGTGGGCCACATACGACACATAGAGCAATGACAAAGTCAAACGACAGCATCGCTTTTTGATAAGACGATGCTGTGGACATAGTCTTGGTATCCATACCGACTTGCAGATCAGTCAGTGTGTCTGATATTGCTGAAAAGTTTCTATAGAATGCGGAAACGCTTTCGGAGTGTTGGGACCATCTGGTTGGGCACAACTTCCTCAATTTTTCCCCGTTGTCTCTATGTTGCCCATATATTCCCAGTCGTTTCGGTGAGCTTGTGAGGAAAAACAATATACCACCAACAGCGGTGAACATGGACTGGACAAATGCAACTCTACATGCATGACAAATGGCTAGGTTTAGGCGGTGATTTCGACAGTGTACATATTTGGCATTCGGATACTCTTCTGAAAACCTTGCCTGTACACCACGAATCCTGCCAGACATGTTGCCAGCGCCGTCATAACCCTGTCCTACAATCAAAGTGGGGTCGAGGTTGTGCTTCCTGATTTCATCACTCAGAAGAGCGTGCAATGCCTCGCCTGTTGTACTTTCGGTTGGAACGAAAGACAAAAACTCCTCACGTACAACATGTAGACCAGAACTTTCCCTATCAACATAGCGAATGCAAAATGCAAATTGCTCTATGTCACTGACATCTGCCGATTCATCCGCCATAAACGTGAAGTACTTGGACTTCGCACAGCGCATGATGATTGATTGGGAGATTTGCTGGCTACAGAGTGATATGAACTCGTTTTGAACCCGAGGACTCATGTATGTGGCATGCTTTGGAGCAGAGGCAATGTGTTCTTGAAGAACACTGTCAGCCTTTGCGCGGTAATTGATGATAGCCCTAATATTGCTTTTATCATCAGTTTTTCCACGCAAAGCTATGTTTTGACGTCCACAGACAATTATTGCTTCAATGATTGCAGTCAATGCCTGTCTGTTTCTCTTGACGATATTCCTATAGGCAGTTGAGCCAAACTCAATCACATTCTGCTGTTCTTTCTTGCAGATTTTGACAAAATGATCGGCCTTTGTAAGTGCGTTTAAGTGCTGTTTTGAATGTTTGTGACCTTCAACAACCTTTTTTGCATTGCTCCAATCTGTCAGAGGTCGAGCCACAAGGATGTTGTCAGCAGTGTTGAATGTGTAACAAGGGGCACAGTATACGCCATCCAGCACAGGACTGTATATTAAATAGGGAAATTGCTCAGAATCAAAAACGAAGTCCGGAACACGCCTAGCCGTCCTGCCACACTCCCTCAAAGGCGCTACCCAACCTCTCATTGGCTCAAATCTTGTAATGAGGACTGAAAACTTCTGGCTGTCTGACATCCGTAATCTGTTGTTAATGTCGAGATCTCCTATGTCTAGAAATCGTGCCCCTAATGAGCTTGTAATTGTTTGAGAACCACTAGATGTAGTTGCATGAAAGTGTGCATTTTTTTCTTGAGGTGTAACACATGTTGTCTCAACTGAATCTGGATTTGTCTCTGTCACATGAGTGATTTCTATGGAAGGTGTTTTAGCAACCGACTCATCAGTCTTGGAAGTGTCATTTTTCAGGACTTTGAATAGAGTGGCTTGTCCTGGTATTTGGCGAATTTGTCTTTTCGACATCGTAACGTTGACACCTAGATATATCTTCTAGTAGATACAGAGCTTTGCAAATACCTAAATATTCAGTTATTTTTAATTAGATCTAGGTCAATGATTATGTGTCAATAAAAAACTTGAATAAAATTTCGTAAATTATACTAGATCTAGATATTCTAGACTAGTCTGGTCTACACCAGTCCACTCACTGGCATCCCATGCACAAAATAAAATCAGTTCTAGATGTTGGATTTTTCAGATAGAACTCTTAAAATAATTCAGAGTGAGACAGACTCTAAATTTATTATCTATCTAAATATTAAATTAGCCACGTGTAGAAAATAGAGACTGCGAGTCGGTAGGCTTCTACCCGTACAATGGATTTTTTGCTTTGATATGCTCGATATTATGTTCATTGAAATGACGTCACCTTTTCATCGCAGTGCTTCTCCCGTCGCGATGGTGTCATATTACATAATATCGTTTGTATAACGTCATAATATCGTTTGTATGACGTCATCAATCGGGCTATGACGTTTACATTGCATTGTAACAATGCTTGTAACTCAAAGCGTGACAAACTGTAACAAACTTGAAAGCCATAGTCTATTATGAGAAAATATCTAGATTTTAATTTTCGTACAAACTGAAAGAGCAAAATTGATATTCTAAAATGGACGTTTGGTTGTGGAATTTTCTATACGCACGTGCGTATTGTGCGTAATGGGCGGTACGCCCTTGACAAGGTTCAATATATTTTCGGATTCTTGGTACATGAACCCAATATCTGTTTTGTGAAGACATATCATAGTAAAAGCAGATGTCAGATAAGAGGCTCACAAGTTGACAATTTGCTGCAGAATCATCACAAGTCATTCATTGATTGTTTGGTGTTTAACACCACTTTCAACATTGTTTCAGTTATATCACAGCATTTCCAGGGTAAGTTACCAGTACTACTGATCCATTTATCCTGACACTGGTCAGTCATAATGCTAACTCCGAAACCCTGAGCGCCAAGGAGGGTAACCATTACTTCAATTTTCAAAGTCTTTGGTTTCACCCGGCCGGGGATGGAAACCGCAATCTCCCACACTGCATGGAGGCGGACGCTCTACCACTTTACCACCGAGGCAGTCTCAAAAGTCATGGGAATCGGGGTAGTTAAAGTTCAGAGACAAGAAAATCTGTCATAAAAGCACATTGCTGTTATCTTTGGCTATTAAGAAAAATCCTGCTTAATCATTTCTGGCTTTCTTGCAAGGAGAAAATGAGTATTCCTTAGCTAGCATAACAAACAGAAATAATATGTTAATTATCTTTCACTAAAAAGTCAACGGCATCAAAAAAGCAGCCACTTGAAAATTAACAAAAATATAATAACTTCTATATACTTAGATAGTAGTTAAATATTGATGAGAGCTCAGTTCCTTTCGAATCGAAAACCAGCCAGATGTGCACTTGCATGACTGGATTATGGCCCTTGAAATTGTCAAAATTGCTATAATACAGCTTGTGAACACAATAGAGCCTCCATTTACTATCCGATCTTCACCAAACTTAGATTGTAGTTAAATATTGATATTATATACAAGACTGCTTATTCTTCTTCCCTTTGTTGCCAATACATACATGCTCTGGATTGAAAATGACCAAAGAACCATGCCCGTAGAGCATGGGCCTCTTGATCAGATTTTACATTGGAGCTAGGACAAATTGTTATTAGAATAAACTAAATGTAAATGGCTCGAAAATATTGCGGTGTGATTGTTTGAAAAACAATAAGTTATGATACATTTGAAAAGAAATTCATGTTTCCAATATTTTAAGTTTGTTTTTCAGTGTGTTTTAGTTTATTTCATGCTATTTAAGATTATTGACTCGTCCCTGATTATACTTGCAGCATTTGCTTATGTTAATGTATCATTACAATATCAGCATTAAATAGCGTCGATTTCTGTTTTTAATATATAGTTACTCCACATTACTGAACGTCCTTTTATGGTTCAAAGAGAAGTCTTGATTTGTGTAGGTTTCATATAATGTAAATGAATGTTTCCTTAAATAGTTAAATAAATGTGCCTAATATAGTTCCTGATATCTCCGATTAACCCTGACCTAAATGAAACAAATCTACAACAGATGAATTTGATAACATATATATGCAAAAATAAGAAAACTTTCAAAGTAGTTGATAAATTGCTTATTGTGAACAGTTTCTTTTTTTACCATAATGTTCACAAAAATTTGTATGCTGTGATAAATAGAATACTGATAAGATCCGCTCCTAACAACAGCCAAACATTCGGGCAAGTTGCCGTGACAAACTGGTTATTGGAAGCCGCCAGGAGGCGGCTTCCTGTAGGGATGCTTTTAATTTTCGGTCAAGGAGAATATTTAGACCTGCCAGCGTGACCACATATCTTGATTTCCCTTTGTCCTTTCTAAGTACATTAATTTAAGGTAATGACTTTTAAAACATCTCTTTTACACTCTATATACATGTGTGAGTTTTACAAATTAAAAACAAAAGACAAAGGCCAGTATATTAATTGAATGTATGTACATTTTTATTTAAGCGAAATTCATACTCTAGACAGTAAAATAGAGAACCCTTCTATTGAATTTGTAAATGTAGTCTGGTTCCTTAAAAGTACATGCTATGATATATTACGCAGTAATTAGACGAAGAAGCCTCGTCCCGTATTCACTAAACTTTTCTATTTAGATATTTGTTTAAATCTAAATCTTAATATTTAGTCCACGTTTTAGATTTAATCCGTATTCACCAACGTGTTTTAAACCGATCTCAATTTGGTCTAGTGTGTAAATGTCGTAAGCGGCCACGCAGCGACTCTGGTTCCCGAATCAAGTTAAGAGCTAAAATAAAAGACAGTACCATTCATCTATTGTCTATTTATAGATTTTCATTTTTATCGCAATTTCACATACATTTTTCATTTGCTTTGCTTTTAATAATCTGACTTTCATGTTCAGTACATACTGGATTCAAAGTTAACTTTGAGTACAATTGTCATCGCAAAATGCAGACATGAAAAGATTTAAACCACAGAAATATCTGTTTCAAGATCAATTTCATTCTTTTTCGCTGTTGCAGTTCCAAATTTCATGAATATCGCGGTAAACACGATATCGGTGTATTTTGCCTAGCCAGAATACTTAAATGAAATGAAATCTTCTGGTTCTTACAAACAAAGTGTGATCGGATTAACTGAACTGTATTTAACTTATCACTGTAAATTTAGACAGCATTTCAACTCTTATATCAACTGGTAAATTTACAGTTTAAGAAATAAATTCAAGTAAATTTTCAAGCACTGGTTTAACGTTTTCAAAAAAATTGAAACTAGTTCCTATGTTAAGCCTTTCCCTTATACGTAGCACATTAAGTAAAAATTGGAACATCTTGCTAAATGAAGGTATAATTTATGGACTTAAAGTAGAAAACATTGTAGCAAAAGGATAACTTCCTCAATTGCTCAATTTGCCACAATAATTTCAACTCTTTTCAATTATCTTACTATCATTTATAGAGATTTTCTATGTTTTGTACTTGATGATTTTAAAGTCTGTCAGAGTAAACATCATTGAAATCATTGTGGCAAAAGGAGAAATTGCTCATAATGAGCAATATCTGCATTTGCCACAATAATTTAACACTTTTCAATTATCATACGATCATTTATAGAGATTTTTTTTTACTTGATAATTTCAAAGTCGTCTACTGCAGATTTGTTTTATGTTGGAAACCCTTATCCATTATCATGACTTACTGATACAAACGAAAAACAGATTTTCTGTGTGTCAGCATTATTTGATAAAACATTATCATAACAGGGCGTGTGTTCAATACAAATTTATCATAACCTCTTGTCCATTTATCTTTAGTATTATATGTCACTTTTTATGATCAGCTTAACTCTAAATTATCTCATTCACTTAAAACACAGACCCTGCCAGGTTAAATATCCTACATAAAACTTATATCTTCAATAATCGATATCAGCATTACTGACTACAGATTAAATTGTTCTAATGTTTGTGGATTTAAATGATCTTTTTTCTTATTTCTTCATGTGAAACGAAATATTGCGGCTTCTCTTTGATGCTTTGCATCAAACATCCGTCTTGTCTTTTAATGCGTGTAAAAAAAACTAAACCTAGTTTAAAAATGTGGGATCAGTATGTTTAATGAATGTCCAATGACTCAATTGTTTAATTGTTTATGATCACTTTACTTCCTTGAAAAAAATAGATGCAATTCAGATCATTTTTTAAATGACCCCTAACCTGTTATGTTCTATAATACGCGTCGCAGTATAATCTAAGTTTTATATGTATTAATTTACCCTGTCCCACATGGTGACACATTGCAGCGCAAAAGCACAAAATTGGTCATAATGAGTGATTTCTCTTTTGCATCAATGCTCTCAACTCTTTAATAATAACATTTTCATTTACAAACAATTCTACTTCTTTTGCCTGGATGGTTTTAAAGTCATCTTCAGCCCTTTTGCTGTATGTTGGAAAGGGTTGATGTAGACTTTTGTGGCGACATTAAGGCCTTGCATCAACTTTCTCTTGTAATTATACATTAATGGTGTAAACTGTTTTGTAATGAGTAAATGCATTCTACAGTTAGTGTTGACATTTACTTGGTACAAAGCAGTTATACTTTATAGAAGAGTTTTTCACAATTTTAAGCTTGTTAATGCCTGTACTAGTGCCGTCTCTAATTCACACCTAACACTGGCAAGTGATAACAGGTAAGTATTATGAAGTACCTTTCCATTGAGTGTGAGTTTGACCAGTGCGGTGATGATGTTGCACCGTTTCCTGTTTCCAGTTTTTGAAGAAAAAGATGATGTGAATTCTTGCCAAAGCAAATTTTAGAAAAAGTTGTTTTTGGACAAAAAATATTTTTTTACAGTATTTGTGCCTGAAAGTGTGACTTTAGACTGTTTTTGGTTGAAAATCTTCTACAGGAAGAAATGGTAAATTAAGGGTTTTAATGATTTTGAAACGGAATAGAAAGTATGCAATGATAAACTACTCATCATGAGGAAAGGCTTCATATCCCTACAATGTTTTTAAGAGTCTTCTGCATAATTTTATAAGGCATCAATTTTCTTTCATTGTTTGGATAAAGTTAAGATTTACCTTTATAACAGACAGAAAAATGCTGCCTAATGCTGCTATAATAACTTCAACAGCATGATAGAAACAGAGAATTTGCTCATAACAAGATATTATAGGCTGCTTAAGTAATAACTCCTATGCATACAAAACCTCCTACAGTGTCCCTGGGATTTCAATTAAACTTCCAACAGAGGATCACCAATTAAAAAGCGTAAGACTCCTTAACTCTTTCCCAAACAACTTTCATAAACAACAAATCTGCAGCAGACGACTTTGAAAACATTTAGGTGTAGATTCGAAAAATCTGTATAAATGAAAGTATAAGAATTAAAAAGAGATGAAAACATTTTGACAAAAAGAGAACTTGCTCCTCATGCCATAATGTTTTCAAAAGTCGCCTGTTATGGGAAAAGTTAAGCGTATTACATGTCTCAGTCTCATGAGGTGTTCTGGAATTATGCGATCTTGTGATCTGAGAAACTAGCAGTATGCTTGTGCAGGCAACGACTCAAAACAGTGTTCAAGGGATTTCACTGATACCTACTACAAATGTTCACTGTGAAATGTAGAAGTCTATAACATATTGCTCACGTCTGATAAATATGGCCTTCTGTAGAATTGGATGGGCCACACTCAGTCCTCTTGTTTATAAGATGAAGCCTCTGCATTGATAATGATGAGTAAATCAATAACTAAATTTCTCACTATGTGTACAAACTTATAGCTCGCCTGAACACAAAGTGCTTGGATGAGCTATTGTGATCACTCACTGTGCAACATTGTCTGTCATTCTATCAAATCTTCTTCTGTGAAATTACTGGTTTAATTTCAAAATAATTTCACAGGAATACTGTAGGGGGCTCTCATCTAAATCTGTTTTACCCCAGTGCATTATAAAGATGGACACCAGAGCTAAAAATAGAATAATTTTTAAAACAAATGTCATAAACATTGATTGACCAAAAATTCAAAATATTTTTGCACTTATATCCCTTGAGTAGCCCTTTACTACATTGTTCAAACATGTCTGCTCCATTGCCCAAGAAAGCCACCAGATCAAAAAATAGATCTATTTTTAAAGGACATATCTCCCCCTAAACAAATGGCCCTGGCGCAGTGAATTTCATTGTAAATTTTCTCCGGTGCATTTAGCCCTTTTCCTTTTTATACGCCGCCGGAGGGAAGACAATTGTATCTCCTGTATTAGTAGTATTTATGAAGGATATTTACTTTTGATATTTTCAAAGCAGACAATTGGTAAAATGTTAATCCAATCATTATGTAACAAAAGGTGAATTTAACCCTATACAAACTGCAGGTCACTGGTGCATTTGAAAAAGTTGTGACAAAAGGGGAAAACTGCTCATAATGAACAACTTTTCTTTTTTTGTCACAAGATTTTTAAATGTTTTCAATAATTATACTTTTTTAGCTCACCATGGAGAGCACAAAGTGCTCAAGATGAGTTTTTGTGATTGCCTAATATGTCCGGTTTCGTCAATCGTCTTCAACATTTGCTTGTTAACACTCTAGAGGCAACATTTTGCATCCAATCTGCATGAAAGTTTAACAGAACATATATCTCCATCAAATCTAGGTCAAGTTCGAAACTGGGTCTTGTCGGGTCAAAAACTAAGTCACTAGGCCATATTTAATGAAAATCTTGTTAACACTCTGGAAGCCGTATTTTTGGCTTGAGCATGTTGAAACTTTGTCAGAAAGTTTATCCTGATGATATCTAGGCCAATCCGAATATGGGTCATGTCTTGACAAAAACTAGATCACTAGGCCAAATTTAAGGACAATCTTGTTAACACTCTGGAAGCCACATTTTTGGCTTGAGCATGTTGAAACTTTGTCAGAATGTTTGTCTTAGTGATATCTAGGCAAAGTTTGAATATGGGTCATGACCGGTCAACAACTAGGTCATTAGGCCAAATTTAAGGAAAATCTTGTTAACACTCTGGAAGCGACATTTTTGGCTTGAGCATGTTGAAACTTTGTCGGAATGTTTGTCTTGATATCTAGGTCGAGTTCAAATATAGATCATGTCAGGTCAAAAACTAGGAATAGGAATTTAAGGAATATCTTGTTAACACTCTAAACGCCATGTTGAAACTTTGTCAGAATGTTTGTCTTAGTAATATCTAGGCCAAGTTCGCATATTAAACTTGAGCATGTTGAAACTTTGTCAGAATATTTGTCTTAGTGACATCTAGGCCAATCCAAATATGGGTCATGTCTGTCAAAAACTATGTCACTAGGCCAAATTTAAGGAAAATCTTGTTAACACTCTAGAAGCCACATTTTTGGCTTGAGCATGTTGAAACTTTGTCAGAATGTTTGTCGTATGGATATCTAGGCAAAGTTTGAATATAGGTCATGTTGAGACAAAAACTAGGTCACCAGGCCAAATTGAAGAACAATCTTGTTAACACTCTGGAAGTCACATTTTTGACCTGAGCATGTTGAAACTTTGTCGGAATGTTTGTCTTAGTGATATATAGGTCATGTCAGGTCAAAAACTAGGTCACTAGGCCAAATTGTAGAACAATCTAGTTAACTCTATAGAGATTGCATTTTTGACATTGGCGCTGAAAGAGTTAAGTCTTAAATAGCCCATTCTCAGGTGAGCGATTCCAGGGCCTCATGGCCCTCTTGTTTATGTACTTAATTTTGCATATTTTTCAAAATCATCTGTTGCAGATTTGTTGTATGTGGGCAAGGGTTAAAGAAAACAGAAGCATTAACATTTTCCCATATATAGACACTGGACGACTTTTGAAAACATTGTGACAAAAGGAGAAATTGCTCATTACGAGTAATTTCTCCATTTGCCACAATGTTTTCAACTCTATTCAATAATTGTTTTTACATAAACAGACGTCTTCGATAGTTTTGACCAGACATTTTCATAGTCTAAAAATAATACTGCATATTTGTTGTATGTTGGAAAGGGTTAAGGCAGAAAGATAAGACTTCACTTGAATTAAGAATGTATTTTTATAAATAAAAAAAAATTCACATCATGTGTAAGATTGCAGGTTTCAACAGATCTCATTTGATCATTAGTTTAAATTACAGGCTCTGGAATCTAGAGGTAGTCATTTAGATTCCTTTGTCTGTTGAGACCTTATTTTTTAAAGCTACAAAAACTATGTCCAGAAAGTAAATTGGTACCACCGCTGCCTTTTGATAAGTCTTTTTTTTCCCCATAATTGTGAATTACTGAATATTGTGCTGCCTTGTTAATTTTCAAGACAATATTTACGTTGATGAAATCAAGTGATTGAAGCACACAATGTATCTACAGTTTGACATTAGAAAGTAATTTAATGAAATAGTTAGATTCGTACCTGCACACATAAAGATGAGATGAAGTGTTTTAAAACCTTTTCCAGGCCCTGTTGTGCTGTCTATTGTGTAATATTCACTGTTTCCCGTTGTCAGAATCAACAAGAGGTTTTAGTTGCCATTATCTAAAAACGCTTTATCTATGCGTTTGTGTTCAATTAGTCAGTTCAACCGAATGCTCTTAACCCTTTCCCTCATACGGCAGTTCTGCTGCACTGAGTGAGCAGACGACTTTGAACGTATTTTGTCAAAAAATAGAAAATCTCCATAATTGAATGGATAACCTATGACAAAAAGTGGAAAACATTGTAGCAAAAGGAGAAATTGCACGTTTTGTGCAGTTTCTTCTTTTGTCACTATGTTTTCAAAAAGCTGTCTGCTGCAGAGGCATCAGAAAGCGTCTTTATGAGGGAAAGGGTTAAGAACGCAACAGTTTTGATTCATATCCCAATGCACTGAAAATACCTGTTTGTTATCACTTTAAAGATGTTTTAACATCTATGGCGGTCGAGAATTTTATATTGTTTTGTCTGGAAATGAGGTAAAAAGAAAGATTATGTTAGATGGCCAATATTGTTGGACCCCATCTGAAATTGTGAAGAACCGTTCGTAATTGTGAATAGGTCCGTTAATCGGTACTACTTTTATAAGGGAAAAAAATCACTGAAAGTTCATACAAATCTTTGGACTTCAGTCTTCACTTCACTAACTATAACTAATCGAGTGGCAAATGATGTATAACAAGATTAAACTGGACAAACTACAAACAGGTCTTGATGTATAACAAGATTAAACTGGACAACTTACAAACAGGTCTTGGTGTATAACAAGATTATAACAATATTAAACTGGACAAACTACAAACAGGTCTTGGTGTATAACAAGATTAGACTGGACAAACTACAAACAGGTATTGGTGTATAACAAGATTAGACTGGACAAACTACAATCAGGTCTTGGTGTATAACAAGATTAAACTGGACAAACTACAAACAGGTATTGGTGTATAACAAGATTAAACTGGACAAACTACAATCAGGTCTTGGTGTATAACAAGATTAAACTGGACAAACTACAAACAGGTATTGGTGTATAACAAGATTAAACTGGACAAACTACAAACAAGTCTTGGTGTATAACAAGATTAAACTGGACAACTTACAAACAGGTCTTGGTGTATAACAAGATTATAACAATATTAAACTGGACAACTTACAAACAGGTCTTGGTGTATAACAAGATTATAACAATATTAAACTGGACAAACTACAAACAGGTCTTGGTGTATAACAAGATTAAACTGGACAAACTACAAACAAGTCTTGATGTATAACAAGATTAAACTGGACAACTTACAAACAGGTCTTGGTGTATAACAAGATTATAACAATATTAAACTGGACAAACTACAAGCAGGTATTGGTGACAAACAAGATTAGACTGGACAAACTACAAACAGGTCTTGGTGTATAACAAGATTAAACTGGACAAACTACAAACAGGTCTTGGTGTAGAACAAGATTAGACTGGACTAAATGCAAGCAAGTCTTGATGTAGAACAAGATTAGACTGGACAAGCTACAAGCAGGTATTGGTGACAAACAAGATTAGACTGGACAAACTACAAACAGTTCTTGATGTATAACAAGATTAAACTGGACAAACTACAAACAGGTATTGGTGACAAACAAGATTAGACTGGACAAACTACAAGCAGGTATTGGTGACAAACAAGATTAGACTGGACAAACTACAATCAGGTCTTGATGTATAACAAGATTAGACTGGACAAACTACAAGCAGGTCTTGATGTAGAACAAGATTAGACTAACTACAATCTGGTCTTGATGTTAACAAGATTAGACTAGACAAACTACAAGCAGGTCTTGATGTAGAACAAGATTAGACTGGACAAACTAGAAACAGGTCTTGGTGACGAACCAGATTAGACTGGACAAACTACAAGCAGGTCTTGATGTAGAACGAGATTAGACTGGACAAACTACAAGCAGGTATTGGTGACAAACAAGATTAGACTGGACAACTTACAAACAGGTCTTGGTGTATAACAAGATTAGACTGGACAAACTACAAGCAGGTCTTGGTGTATAACAAGATTAGACTGGACAAACTACAAGCAGGTCTTGATGTACATTCTTCACAATCATAGTCATGAATAACATTAACCCTTTACCTCATACAACAATTCTGCAGCAGACGACTTTGAACATATGGTGTCAACAAATAGAAAATCTCTATAATTGAATGGATAACCTATGACTAAAAGTGGAAAACATTGTTTTGAAAACATTCTTCTTTTGTGACTATGTTTTCAAAACACCATCTGCTGCAGAGGCGTCAGAAAGCGTCTTTATGAGGGTAAGGGTTATGCAAATGTTGATTAAAGCTGTGTAGAATGGGATAAGTGTTCAATTGAAGAGTACATTCTAATCATTTGTTTTAGCTTTTCAGACCAAAGGCTATGTGATGATATTGTCTCTATGGACATCTGTCTGCAATAAATTAAACCCTTTCCCAGATAAAATAAATCTGCAGAAAACAACTAACAATTATACAGAATTGCAAAATATAGCTCACATGAGATCAAAGTGCTCAAAGTGACTATGAAGATGACAGTGACCCTTTGTCTGTTGCCTGTTGTCTAGTCTCATTAACATTTGCTTCAACCCTTTCCCACATATAGCAAACTTGCAGCAGCTGATTTTGAAAGCATAATGGCGAAAATACGGAACATCTTTATAAATGAAAGTATATATATTTACTTTAAAAAGTTGAAAACAATGTGGCAAATGTAGTAATTTTTCATAAGTCATCTGCTGCAGAGGCGTTAGAAAGCATGTATGGAAAAGGGTTGAACAACATCCTCGTTAACCACTGTGCAAATATCAAACAAACAACACTTGGCTTGCACCTATGCACAAGCAATCCAAATGTTAACACTAATAGAGATATTAAATGCACAATTTGCGCCTTGAGGAGAAATAGTCTTGGGTTTTCCGCTGTTTTCAACAGCTTAAGGTCATATCTCGGCAAACAGGAAAGATGATATTGGTCCCACACTTTCTATTTACTAGAAAGATGACAATATATAAGCTATGAAACCAATACCATCCGGTCTGTTGGAGCTCCAGAATTGCATTGATTCCTATCATACAGACCCATTTAGCCGGCTCTTACGGTTCAAGCAAGGGTCAGTCAGACTGTGGCTGCCATTCTTATTGAATGTCCCCCGGCAGACTTTGTGAATGTTTTACAGACGCTTTCTGACACCTCTGCAGCAGACAACTTATTTTGCTAAAAGGAAAAATTGTTAATAATTGCTCAAAAGCTGGCTCAGTAGCAAGGTGTTATTAGTTTGTGTCCCTATACACCTGGCTACACATGCCTCCTCCAAATGTGAATTTAATTAGAGTGACTTATTCCATATAGTCCCATATAGTCCCACCATTGTATCTGACCATTATGAAAGGATAAGAAACTACATGTATTTGTTATACCCGCCAATGACAAATTGGATATTGGTTTGGCGCTTCCTCTGTCCCTGCCTCTGTCCGTCCCTCCGGAGCCATTTTCTAAAGCATGGTTCAATGGATTTAATTTAAACTACATGGAAAAATTAACTACCATAGGGAAATGTCTGACAGCAAGTTACACTAAGATTGCCTCTCAAACACCAGTTATATCCAATTGAACTTAAATTATAATGTTCTGTATCTAATTTAAATTTTATGGAAAGGGAAATAACCCTCTTTTCAAATCTAATTTAATCCTGGTCTGGAGTAACCTGCCCCTACCATTACATTATAGGGTCAGACAAACCTCAATATTGGCAGAGTCCTTTAAAAAAAGTGTAGCAATCAAAATGCTATAGAGACAACATTTTTGTGGACCAGCCAGTTATCTTTCAAGCAGAGAATACAGTTTTATTCATTATTTGTGTATTGATTCCAAACATCATGTTGTAATGGTCCACTGTAGACTTTATGAAAATCAGTTTCAAATTTACTTATTTACTATATATGCCATAGCGATTTATAAGGGGAGGTGAGATTGTTGGTTCATGCCAGACTAACTCATTAAATAAAGTATGCCCAGTACCTTACTGATATAATCCAACACATTAGTTAGCTTCCTTAAATATAGGGTTGATCTTAATTACCATATGAAATCACTAGAGGCCACTATGTTGTCCAGCCCACTTGCGGTAATCTCGACATAGCTGTCGCAATGCGGTTCGGTGTATGTATGTGTGTGCCTGCGTCTGTGTCAAGGTCACACTTAGAGGTCAAAGGTCAAAATGAGTTTGATAGAACTGTACCTTGCCCGGCCCACATCTCAACCATGCATCATAGGATTCCCAAGTTACTTGGCACACATGTTGACCATGATGAGGAGGCATGTCACACGCACGACCTAGGACTGTACCTTGTCCAGCCCACATCTCAACCATGCATCATAGGATTCCAAAGTTACTAGGCACACATGTTCACCATGATGAGGTGAAGTGTCGCACACAAGACCCAGGCCTGTACCTCAAAGGTCAAGGTTAATCTTTGAGGTCAAAATGAGAAACCATGCATCACAGGATTCCCAAGTTACTGGGCACACATGTTCACCATGATGAGGTGACATGTAGTACAAACAACCCAGGCCTTTACCTCTATGGTCAAGGTCACACTTTGAAGTCAAAGGTCAAAATGAGAAATGTTTGGTAGGACTGTGTACCTTGTCCGACCCACATGTACCAGTGTGTAAAATGATTCCTATGTTAAATATGCTGGAACCTTTCATACACAAAACATACTAGACATGATGTATGTTAAACTTCAGAATAACATGGCATCTCAAAAATAAAAAAATAAATGTTGGGTTATTGTACTTTTGACATTTTACAATCACTTCAGTATTGCAAAAGGCTCTTGATTAACTAAGCCCTTAATTAACTGCTATCATGTCATCTCTTTGTCAGTCTCTGTTGCAATTGCATGAAAGAGAACTATGTCTGTGACGAAACATTTGGAATAGGCTTAACATGTTGCCTGTTGACAATTCATTAGAACATTCAACTTCATCAGATCTCAGTCAAACTCGGTCATGTGGGGTCATGTTTTAGAAAACCATTCAAACTCTCCACAGTGTATCCCTTTGATGCGCGATGCAGCAAGAGTTATTGTCCTTAGCTGTTATAGATGGACAAATTTGTTAGCGGCACCAAACCACTGATATAATAGGTAACAATTGGCTTAGATGCTAATTGTTCAAGCTTCAATGCCCGGGATAAGGGGCTGGACATTTATGTCTGTGATGAGACGGCTATAAGTGACCAACGGGATAATGTTTTGGGCATTACATTCTGTACTGACTCGTAAACCCTTGTTCCGCTGGTTTGTGCATCGTCACAACGATAAACATGAACCATTTATGTTTTTCTAGAATTGGAAAAAAAGGTGTGCATGGCCTGCAAGTAACACTGCAGGTTGAATTTGTTACTGAAGAAACAAACAACTGAACTGTATGCTCCAGTTTGAATAAGTTACTTTATTGTTGGATGGGATTTTTTTGTTTATGGAATACAACTTTAGACTGTTTCTTTCATCCCATTGGAGTTGGATGAAGGAACATTCTTTTAAATTTCATTAAAAGAAAAGCAGCTTATTTAAAAACACAGCGTGCAGAAGCTTTCAACCTTGCTTAAAGTTTGTATTAAACATATTGGTGTTTACTTCCCACCACTACACGAACATAACATGCCTTTGCAGTATCACACAGAGGCCTCATTTCCATGTCTAGTCTAGTTCTTGTTTGAAACTTGGTCATGTTGTGTCATTCGGTCAAATTGAACACTGTCTCCACACAGTTCACAAGTTTTATAAAAACAATTTTTTTTAATAATTGATATACTGTTTTGACATGTAGATTAGATATATTATTGGCACTCAACCTTGATGACGGTCTACATGCACTTTCGATTGCACAAGTCATATCCATTCTTCATCAAACTTGTTGTAAATGTTTGTAGGTAAAAAAGTTCAACCCAGTCTGATACCTAGTATAATCGGTAAATGCACTTTTAAATTGAAAGTGTATATATATCTGAAGTGAATTGCTGATTTTTTACAAAACAGAAAAATATTTTGAAACAGGGACTAAAACATTGTAAAGGAAGAAAAAGGTCTTCCTTTCTCACAATATTTTCAAGGGTCATCTTTTACAAACTGACGTCACAATGCGTTCTATCCGGAAAATTGTAAACTAAGATAATTGGCTAGTTGGCTAGTTTAAAGGAATACGCTCGGCTGAAATTTACACTATATGACTAAATAGCACTACAGTAATGTAGCATTTTGATGTAATTACCTTTTCTTTACATGCTTGCACTACCAAGATATATGCTTTTAAAGTTTGTGTTTTCACGTCGGTATCGATCGCCTATGGGCGCCGCCATCTTTGCTTATAATCAACTTCCTGTGACGTCAGTTACCCACTTCCGATTAACACCGTATGGATTACTAAATTTTCAGATCGCTATCTTATCTTAGGTATAGGTCAAAATTGGCCAAATGCGTTAAAGGTCAGTCCAAAAAGGCCGATTATAGGTCCAGAAAGAAAGGCCAATTCCCCAAAATGTCTGGTACAAAAAGGCCGATTATGAGGAAGGACCACTTTTTGAAGTTTAATGGTGTAAATATTGTATACATGTATGTTTGTTTTAGATTATTAATTCATCATAGTGGGGCGGGCGGTAAATTGATCCGTGTTATAATTGATTACAGTTTGCTTTGAATGTTTATTTAAACTTTCTTAATTAGATAACTTGAGAAGTTTGAGAACGTAATTGCCGTTAATTTATTGAATTCGATAATAGAGAAGTTTGAGAACGTAATTGCCGTTAATTTAATTTATCAGTAAAAAAAAAAGGCGATGGAAGGTAAACAAAAACACGACCTTGGCATGTGTAAAAAACATAAGAAATTCTATAAAGTATAATCATTGCAAACATTTGAAAACATAATGGTAATGTTGAAAACATTACGGTAAAAGGAGAAACTGCTTATTTTGAGCAATGTCCCCTTTATTCACGATGTTTTTCAAAAGTCGTCCGCTACAAACGCGTCTTCAACAAGAAAATGGTCGACGTGTTCAATAAAAGGGTAAATTCATTTTTTTATATTTGACCAAACTTTCAAAAGATTTATTTGTTTGTTAAAGAATGAATTGTAAAATAATTTCTCACAAACCTGCATAAAAATCCCTTATAATACAAATGAAATCGTCCAATTTCACAAACACAAAAGGTCACAGATTTTAACACCGAATTTTGGGAGAGCCTATGGGAAATGCTTACGTCATAGCGTGTGGGGATTTTACTCAAATGAACCGCGTCAGCACAAATTCCGCATTTGGATAGTTTCAGTGTTAATTTCATAATAAGATCAAATTGCATACTTGTGTGAATTTTTTTGGTCATGAATCTTCCCAAGAAACAAACAGTGTGATTCATAACTAAAAAGCAAACACAACAGTTCATGATCAGTCTGATCTCTGCCTCACAAGGTTTTTCCTCATCTCTTTTCTGATTAATTGTTATCATGTCCACTATCCAGTAAGTTTTGAAAATGCCTGCCTATAGATCTTTTCACCACATAAATATTTTTGCTGTTGTCGACCAAGGGTTTGAACATGGTCGATTACAGCCAGTGCTGTCCTTGTTTGCATTTGATCATCATCAAATTCCTGACGTTTTTGGCAGTACTTCAACATAAGGCTGTGAAAGACGTAACAGTATTGCAGTTATTAATTATATAGGAAAAGCTAAATCGAATGTTTTCAAACGAACTGACGTCTTTTGACTGCTGTAACATTTTATACGCCTTGCATGATGGTCAATTAATTATTTTATTACCCCTAATTAGTTGACATGATGTTTATTACCCCTAGTCGGCTGCTGCTCCTGATCAGCGCATCAAAGCCTCGGCGGTGCTTTGTTGGTAGATCATGAGTAGTGTCTGATTGCTACCGGAAATATATGATTGTGTTTTATGACCTTTAATTGGTTTTCAATAAAGAACGGTACAATGTTTTTAATTTTAGATTAATCTGTGAATTACGCCTTTTGTCACAACGTTTACAACTTTATTTATACATGTATTTGCTGTCATAGAGATTGTAGTGTTGTGTGGAGTGCCGGTGTTTGAGAATTTTTCTTCAATATATAATATAAAAGTCTTACAACAAAAATCCTTTTGGAAATTTTGTCAAAATTAACCATTTCAATTCTCCCTTTTCAACATACACCAAATCTGCAGCAGATGACTAATATGGAAAATCTCTTTACCGCCAACTCCAGAGTATGAAGGGAATGGGTCGAATTATGCCTGCTCAAAAGACTCGCCGACAGATCCTATTACAGTAGCGTCCGACCACTACCGGAAATTTGATTGTTTCTATGACCTTTGATTGTTATACAAAAACGACGGTTCATTATGTCTAACGAGCTGTGAAATCATAACAAACAACTGTAAAATATATAAACGAATGAAATTATTGTATAAATAAATGTTGACACACATATATTTAATTGGCTGATATATATTACACGAGTCAATTTCGAGTTTTCTATCCACCTACTATGGTTGGATACTATTTACTATACAACTTTATATATATCTAGTAATAATATGATGTAATGTTTTGAATAATTGAAGTTTAGGTTTGTAAACTTCCGGGGTTAATTTTCTTACGAAAAAGTATATTTTGTATTCCCTTTATAGTACCGCAATCGTTCATTAGCTAACTCTACTTGTATGTTTTGTTTGGGACATAGAGGGTAAATGACGTCACGAATCTTTTCAGAAAGTATCGAGACATTGCGATATGTAAACAATGGCCGCGCCCATGCTGCGCACCGATCAGCACAAATAGTCATCTTTAAATAGTAATATCTTCATTATTAGTTGTATGTTAATGAAATGCATAGTAAATAAATGTTCTTTAAGTCAATATTTTTCAATTCAAAGCGAGTTGTTTTCAGCCGAGCGTATTCCTTTAAGCTAAACAGATGATAGTAGGCAAAAGTGATTGATATCCAATAATAGCTTGCAGGTGAGAAAAATATGTTGAGATTTAACAAGTTCATCAATTATTTATTTGTTTGGATGGTGCAGAGATTGATTTTCTGTGGGGGGAGACATATGTTCAGGGCACACAGCAAGTACGCAATCACAGCCGACCTTTAGACTAAGGGCTGTGATTGGAGGAGACCTAATTGACTCTTGTCTTGAAGTGTCATTATTTATTCTACTTTGATTGGTTGTTTACTTCAGTTAATGTCTAGACAAAGATTTCCACCTGTTTCCCCTAGCTGAATGGTCAACCCTTCACCACATCCAGACATGTTTTGATTCAACTACTACAGACATGGCAAAAAGAAAATTGTTCAAAATGTTTTCAACTCTTCCCTTTCAAAAATTATGAAAAATCATAGATAATCTCTACAATTGCATGAGTAATATTTAATAGAACATTTACAATCTTACCTTTAAGCATACGCAACATTATTTAGATTGCACAGGCTCACAAGGTTGCGCAACCTTTTTAAGATTACACAAGCTCACAAGGTTGCGCAACCTTTTTAAGATTGCACATGCTTGCAATTGGAACAATAACAATCTTAAATGCGAGCTTGCAATATTGCGCAAGTCGCAAGATCTCAAGGTTGCAAGGTTGTGCAATAGCAATCTTAAGATACTCATAAGCTTCATTTAACTGTTTTATGATCGCGCAAGCTTGAGAGCCTGCAATCTTAATCCTTTCTCATACACAACAAATCTGCAGCAGATAACTGAAATAATCAGGAGAAAAATATTGAAAATATGGTTATACAAAAATTTAGATAATTTAATATAATTATAGTGTTGGAAACATTGTGATAAATGGAGAAATTATTCAATATGAAAACATTCTCCTTTATAAAGTGGTCTGCTGAAGAGTTGTCAGAAAACATCTAAATGTGGGAAATGGTTAAAATTAAAAAAAAAAATACCAAAACCATATTGCAATTTTAATGTTTTTTTGCATAAATTAAAAACATATATACAAATAAATTATATTTTCTATCTTAACCCTTTCCCACGTAATATATTTTCACTATAAATTACTGAATAAAAAGTCATTAACATAGGTTAACCTGTCAATGGTTGTAGACATTGTCATTTCTGAGTAAATTATGTGCTAGAAAATCTTCATTTATCTTTTCATGTCTACCCAGTAAAAAGGAAGAATAAAATATTAATTTCAAGACAACTTTTGAATAGTTTTAAAACTTTGACTATACTATCTATAATCTGGAGTTCAGCACCTTTAACTTCCTTACTTGCACCAGCAATCTTAATCATTTACAGCTGCAAGCTTAATAAGATTTCAGTGAGCATGTGCAAGCTTATGGCATACTAGTGTTTTGGTTTTGGTTTCTGAAAAATATTTAAACAAAGTTTGCTACAGATTTGCTGTATGTGGGAAAGAGTAAACTTTAATGATTGTAGTCAGTTAAAGCATCTTACGTTTGTGTATCATGACTGTCCAGTCACTGTATAGTACTCCAACCTCCAGTCATCTTACGTTGTGTATCATGACTGTCCAGTCACCGTATAGTACTCCAACCTCCAGTCATCTTACCTTTGCGTATCATGACTGTCCAGTCACCATAATGAGCCAATATCAAATTTCGCCCGAAAAGCTGTCCTTGGCATTTTTCTCAAAAACCGCAATATATTTAGTAAAAACTTAAACAGGAATATGTCATTAGCATTGAATCTTATAAAATAAACAAGTTTTACTAATCATATACAGAGAAAAAATTCAAGACTTTATTATTAAATGTATGAACTAGTCTGAGGTAAAATATCTTCTTCACAGCTATTTACCACATGTTATAAAGCGTTTTACAATCCATTATGACTGAAATTATCAGCATTAGCTAAAAAAAAATATGTTTGAAGTCTGTCCCTAGATTCCGTATTATTTTGTCCTTTAAATAACACTAGTGTGTGTAGAACATATCCTTTGGGTTATTTACCAACAAGTGACTCTTCAAATGAAGGTACAATATTTCAAAGATGGCGGTCAGGGTGATTCATGACGATGAACATTGTGTGGAGGGAAATATTTGAAGAAGTTGGTGAGTAACTGATGGCATAATTTTAAAAGTTGTCCTTTATGTAACACTTTTGCAAGCATACCACTGACCAGCAAGAAATATTTGTATTATGCTACAGTTAGAAAATGTCAACCCTTCCTGATTCACTATTTGCTTATAGTTGTTTCCCTTTTATTGTTAGTTGACAAATTGATTAAAACACATGTGTGGGTCCTTCCAATAACGGTCCTTTAAATAGCGACCTCTTTTGTTATTGCAAGTACGAAAATCGTTATTGCAAGGAGAAAATAAAGTCAAATCTTACCTTCAATGATCATTGTTTAGAATTATTTCTTAAAACGTATACAAATAGTTAACATAGATGTACAGTTATAGATTAAAGATAAAAAGGGAAAACCTTCTGATGTTTATATACTTATTACTTAATCTCAAATTTTCGTTATTGGAAGGATTTGCAGTATGTTATTGAAAGGACATTTTATTACCCCTTCGCATATTAAGACGAAATCTTGCCACAGATACATTTTGAAAACAATGTGAAAAAGGGGGAAATAGCTCACTATGAGCATTTTTATCTTTTCTCAGAGTGCATTCAACTCCGTATCAGAATTTTACATCCAATAGTCAAGCTATGACAACTTTTGTTCCAGACTTTTTATTTTTTAGCAGACGCCGCTTAGACCTGCCTTTAAAGAAGTGGTTAAATAATGTCTGGTTCATTGAATTCAAGTACATTGGTTTCATCCCTTTCCCTGATGCAGACCACATAAGAATCATGTGATAAAAGGAGAAATTGCTCATATGAAGTTTACCCTTTTTTCACAATGTTTTCAACCTAGTTTAACAGTTCCTTCAAGAAATAACAGTTTTTGTCAATCTTTATTGAATCAAATAACTCTTTAAAATATTTATCAGGAAAACAGTTAAGTAAATATACAAATTGCCTTAAAATAAAAGGATTGCATTAATGTGTTTTTCTTTTTAATTTCTGAAATGACCAATGATGGCTAAAACTTGTTACTTGTCACAAGTTCAAAAGATGGTCTTAATTTTTCAGACAAAGTCAAACGCGGAAAGACAAAGACAATTTTATTGTTAGACGAGACACAGATCTCGAAAAGAGACTAAAGTGTCTGCAGAATAGTAAAAAATGATACAGACATGAATGTGGAGTTGACTTTAACCAAAAGATTGTACAAGAAATATATAGGATAGAAATCCTGTCACTGACAGAGAATAAGTCCAGTATGGGCATTTGGCAAATGTACGCATAATCAAGCATTCGTAAAGCACTAAAGGGTCAGAAAAGGGTGACACAGATAAGAAAATAGTTATATAGACAAAGAAGATGAGAAGATCTCACAGAGTGGGAATTGGACAAGAAGATACACAGAAGAATAGACCAAGAATAGGACAATTTTGAGCATGCACTCCTAGATTGCAAGTGAATATGATGATGTAAATATAATGAGGGGCAATACATCAAAAGGCCCTTTTAGTGCCGTTACATCATTGCAAGAAATAAACAAACACAATTTCTTATATATTACGTCATTCCAATAAAATGAACCAAATTTAAAGCAATATATTTGATGTAATTTGTTAACTGTAATGCGAATGGGGTATGGGTACAAACTGCCTTGCCGTGGAAGCCGGGTTTTATAGCGAAGTTAGTAGAGTAATTGGCTTTTTAACAAAGTTAAGCATTGTACATGGATGAGTGACCCGCGATTGCTTAACTCCCTGGAGGACCAGGTACACATTACAGCAAGAACAAAACATGACGATTGTAGAACAAATTGTGGGAATAGATGAAATGAGCCATTTCGCCTTTAATCACAATGTTTTTATACCCCCCGGCAAACAAAGTTTGGGGGGGTATATAGGAATCACCCTGTCTGTCCGTCCGTCCGTCCGTCCGTCTGTCTGTCCGTATGTCCACATTTCTTGTAAGCACTACTCCTCCTAAACGGCTCAATGGATTTGGTTCAAACTTTACATGAAGGTTACACATCATATGTAGATATGCATGAAGGAAGATCACACGCCTCGGACTCTTCCAAGGGGAGATAATTTAACTTAGAGGTTATCTGCGAGGGACTCCTGTGCACATACCTCCACATTTCTTGTAAGCACTACTCCTCCTAAACGGCTCAATGGATTTGGTTCAAACTTTACATGAAGGTTACACATCATATGTAGATATGCATGAAGGAAGATCATACGCCTCGGACTCTTCCAAGGGGAGATAATTTAACTTAGAGGTTATCTGCGAGGGACTCCTGTGCACATACCTCCACATTTCTTGTAAGCACTACTCCTCCTAAACGGCTCAATGGATTTGGTTCAAACTTTACATGAAGGTTACACATCATATGTAGATATGCATGAAGGAAGATCACACGCCTCGGACTCTTCCAAGGGGAGATAATTTAACTTAGAGGTTATCTGCGAGGGACTCCTGTGCACATACCTCCACATTTCTTGTAAGCACTACTCCTCCTAAACGGCTCAATGGATTTGGTTCAAACTTTACATGAAGGTTACACATCATATGTAGATATGCATGAAGGAAGATCATACGCCTCGGACTCTTCCAAGGGGAGATAATTCAACTTAGAGGTTATCTGCGAGGGACTCCTGTGCACATACCTCCACATTTCTTGTAAGCACTACTCCTCCTAAACGGCTCAATGGATTTGGTTCAAACTTTACATGAAGGTTACACATCATATGTAGATATGCATGAAGGAAGATCATACGCCTCGGATTCTTCCAAGGGGAGATAATTCAACTTAGAGGTTACCTGCGAGGGACTCCTGTGCACATACCTCGTAAGCGCTACTCCTCCTAAAGGGCTCAGTTGATTTGATTTAAACTGTATATGAAGGCTACACATCATATGTAGATATGCATGAAGGAAGATTTTTCTCCTCAGATTCTTCCAAGGGAAGATAATTCAACTAAGAGGTTACGAGGAACTCCTGTGATACCTTGTAAGCGCAACTTAAACTTTACCATTGTATCCGATGCTTTGGGAGGGGAGCGGGGGGTATTCTTCAGTGAGCTTTGCTCACAGTATTTCTAGTTTATTCTGTAATTAAATGCCCAGTTATGCCAACTTTCTTTGCCAGAGGGTTTTGAAGCAGGAGACGCTTAAAATTGCTTAACAGGAATAAAATTAGACATGATGTTTTCAAAGAAGATGTGTTGTATGTTGGAAAATTGAAAAGCGCCATTGCAGATGCAGTTTTGATAATTCCTTTTTAATCCTCTCCCTCCCTCATGAAACAAGTCTGCAGCAAATCAATTTGAAAACATGAGGGCAAAAGTAGAGAGTACCCTTTTTAAAAGACTTTTAGAACAATAAATTGAGTCCAGTACATTGTTGCAAATGGAGAAATTGCTCATTATGAGCAATTTCTCCTTTTGTCACTGTTTTCAAATGACATATTTTCATATTCTGCAGACCTTAAAATCCAATTGATGGGAAATGGGGTTAACCCTCTCCCACATACGACAATTCTGCAGCAGACGACTTTGAACATGTTTTGTCAACAAACAGAAAATCTTTATAATTGAATGGATAACCTATGACTAAAAGTGGAAAATATTGTGGCAAAAGTAGAAATTGCTGCAGAGGCGTCAGAAAGCGTCTATATGAGGGAAAGGGTTAACTCTAAGATAGATTGATTACCATTATTAGTTTGGTCATAGTACATTTATATATATTACAGCTGACCACATTAAAATAAACATGTATATTTGCTGCATAATTATAAAGCAAGTAAGTCCTTGCAGTAACAGCAACATATTTGTGCTTTAGACATAAATAATTTATTCCATGGTAAAGGACTTGATAGTGTTGGTCTCTCTCATTTAATTCACAAATGTGCACCTTAAAATCTAGTCAATTTTTTCATATGAAGCATTTATAACATCCTATGTATCACTTGATTTATTTTTTCCTATCAAATGACATGGTTTGTCCTTCCAATAACATAGTCAAGGTGTGTGTGTTTTATCTTATAACAATTAATCATTTAAATAATATCTGTATTTTTCAAGCAGTTTTATTGATGTTTTCTCCACAGGTTTGGTTACTTGTTTGCAGATGTTAGGGTTAAACATGTATGATAATATTGCTTTATGTGACAGTTTGTTCCTTCCAGTAACAAAGTGGGTCCTTCCAATAACATAGATCATTGTTTATTGTTTCGGAAATATTTACTGCAAACTTGTCAACTTGCTGTATTACTGATGCAATTTGAAAATGAATAGTTATTTTTTTGAATGTTTACAGTTATAAATAAAATGAAAACTTACCATATGTGTCAGTTTTTTCCTTTCTGTAACACAGTTATGTCCTTCCAATAACAAACATGTCCTTAGTGTAACAATGCATATATTAGGTCATTTTGACTAACTCACAAGTAGTGAAAACAGAACTAATGCATATGTGGATAAAACTAATACATTCACAAGTATATACAACAATAAAGATACAGGCTGAAACAAAATGTGAAATATACAGGTATTTTTTAGTATGCAAAGTATTGACCACTTTACGAGTTAACTGTATAACATTTTGTAAAGGGAAAATCTGTTTGTATGAAAAGAAAAAAATTGAGCAGTATGAATGAGTTATTATACCCCCCGGCAAACAAAGTTTGGGGGGGTATATAGGAATCACCCTGTCTGTCCGTCCGTCCGTCCGTCCGTCTGTCTGTCCGTATGTCCACATTTCTTGTAAGCACTACTCCTCCTAATCGGCTCAATGCATTTGGTTCAAACTTTACATGAAGGTTACACATCATATGTAGATATGCATGAAGGAAGATCATACGCCTCGGATTCTTCCAAGGGGAGATAATTCGACTTAGAGATTACCTGCGAGGGACTCCTGTGCACATACCTCCACATTTCTTGTAAGCACTACTCCTCCTAAACGGCTCAATGGATTTGGTTCAAACTTTACATGAAGGTTACACATCATATGTAGATATGCATGAAGGAAGATCATACGCCTCGGATTATTCCAAGGGGAGATAATTTGACTTAGAAGTTACCTGCGAGGGACTCCTGTGCACATTCCTCCACATTTCTTGTAAGCACTACTCCTCCTAAACGGCTCAATGCATTTGGTTCAAACTTTACATGAAGGTTACACATCATATGTAGATATGCACGAAGGAAGATCATACGCCTCGGATTCTTCCAAGGGGAGATAATTCGACTTAGAAGTTACCTGCGAGGGACTCCTGTGCACATTCCTCCACATTTCTTGTAAGCACTACTCCTCCTAAACGGCTCAATGCATTTGGTTCAAACTTTACATGAAGGTTACACATCATATGTAGATATGCATGAAGGAAGATCATACGCCTCAGATTCTTCCAAGGGGAGATAATTTGACTTAGAAGTTACCTGCGAGGGACTCCTGTGCACATTCCTCCACATTTCTTGTAAGCACTACTCCTCCTAAACGGCTCAATGGATTTGGTTCAAACTTTACATGAAGGTTACACATCATATGTAGATATGCATGAAGGAAGATCATACGCCTCGGATTCTTCCAAGGGGAGATAATTTGACTTAGAGGTTACCTGCGAGGGACTCCTGTGCACATACCTCCACATTTCTTGTAAGCACTACTCCTCCTAAACGGCTCAATGCATTTGGTTCAAACTTTACATGAAGGTTACACATCATATGTAGATATGCATGAAGGAAGATCATATGCCTCGGATTCTTCCAAGGGGAGATAATTTGACTTAGAGGTTACCTGCGAGGGACTCCTGTGCACATACCTCCACATTTCTTGTAAGCACTACTCCTCCTAAACGGCTCAATGCATTTGGTTCAAACTTTACATGAAGGATACACATCATATGTAGATATGCTATGTAGATATGCATGAAGGAAGATCATACGCCTAGGATTCTCCCAAGGGGAGATAATTCAACTTAGAGGTTACCTGCGAGGGACTCCTGTGCACATACCTCCACATTTCTTGTAAGCACTACTCCTCCTAAACGGCTCAATACATTTGGTTCAAACTTTACATGAAGGTCACACATCATATGTAGATATGCATGAAGGAAGATCATACGCCGCAGATTCTTCTAAGGGGAGATAATTCAACTTAGAGGTTACCTGCGAAGGACTCCTGTGCACATACCTTGTAAGCGCTACTCCTCCTAAAGGGCTCAGTTGATTTGATTCAAACTGTATATGAAGGCTACACATCATATGTAGATATGCATGAAGGAAGATTTTTCTCCTCAGATTCTTTCAAGGAAAGATAATTCAACTAAGAGGTTACAAGGAACTCCTGTGATACCTTGTAAGCGCAACTTAAACTTTACCATTGTATCCGATGCTTTGGGAGGGGAGCGGGGGGTATTCTTCAGTGAGCTTTGCTCACAGTATTTCTAGTTATACATTGTTGATGATGAACCAAAAAGTTTCATCTTTAATGAAATAATATGGCATTATATGCTAATTACATATTAGTTACTGGAAGGACATGCTACAGGCACCAGTGGCTTTCTGCCGAAAATAAAAACAAAATTTGGATGAAATAAGGGTGCATTTAAGAAAGACAAGCTTCCACATACATAGCATAACCATTTAAAATGACAAAACATAGATAAATACAGAGAACATTTTCAAAATTTTAAGCAACCAGATTTGGGCGAAATTTGATATTGGCTCGTATAGTACTCCAACCTCCAGTCATCTTACAATTGTGTATCATGACTGTCCAGTCACTGTATAGTACTCCAACCTCCAGTCATCTTACGTTGTGTATCATGACTGTCCAGTCACTGTATAGTACTCCAACCTCCAGTCATCTTACATTTGTGTATCATGACTGTCCAGTCACTGTATAGTACTCCAAACAGTATTCATGGCTTCGAAAGAATGTTGTGTAAGTACTGGTGTGGGAAAGCCAGGAAAACATGGGTAGGTGCACTGACCGCCGTGATATGACCAAAGCTGTTGAAAGCGGCGTTAAACTCCAAACAAACAAACAAACCAAACAGTATTCTAAAACCTCCAGTTATCTATATATCCATCCCAGGAAGACATGGGTTAACCCTTTATCTCATACAACAATTCTGCAGCACACTACGTTGAACATATGTTGTCAAAAACAAATCTCTATAATTGAATGGATATATACCCTAATGACTAAAAGTGGAAAAAATTGTGGCAAAAGAAGAAAGTGCTTGTTTTGAGCAATTTCTTCTTTTGTCACTATGTCTTCATAAAGCCGTCTGCTGCAGAGGCGTCAGAAAATGTCTATATGAGAGAAAGGGTTAACAGTGGAAGTAACATATTATTACCAATGAAATGATGATTTACTAAAAACTCTCATTAAATCATACCCGTATGCCAGACCCATCTAAGTATTAATGATTGCAAACTATTATCGGATATTTATTTGGTAACTTGAAATTGGCAGTGTCTTTTAGAAACAATCAAAAATATAATAATTGAAAATATGTGATGTGTTGAAAACAGTTATTTTGAAAAGAAGAAACCGTTTCCCTCCTACGACAATTCTGCAGATGAAGACTGAATTTGAACATATTTTGTCAAAAAATGGAAAATCTCTATAATTGAATGGATAACCTATGACTTAAAGTGGAAAACATTGGGGGCAAAAGGAGAAATTACGACAGAGGTATATGAGGGAAAGGGTTAAGTATTGCTTTTGACTGTTTTTCAAAGCCTGTTGTTGCTGATGAACTTGAAATCATTTGTTTCTATGGTAAACATCAGTGCAGATTATTGTAACTTAATTATGTCATTCTGATTTTATGCAACTAGCAATATGAATGTATGGCTGGCTGCCTAAATCATTATTAATCAGGTTTTCCAAAGGAAAAATCTGGTTATTAGTTTGGCGAAGTCGGCGGGCGGTTGGGTGTGCGGCCGTGCGTCAACTTTCCTTGTCCGGACCATAACATTTCTAATAACTTGGCACAAACATGCACCATATCAAGACGATGTGCCAAATGCAAAAAAAAATCTGTAGATTCAAGGTCAAGGTCACAGTGATAAGAAATAGACTTTAATTAAACTTTTCTTGTCCAGACCATAACTGTGTCATGCATAGAGATATTTTCAAATAACTTAGCACAAATATGAACTATATCAATATGATGTGTCACATGCAAAACTTTTGTCTGTAGCTTCAAGGTCAAGGTCACAGTGACAACAAATAGACATCAGTTGAACTTTTCTTGTCCGGACAATAACTCTTTCATCCACAGAGATATTTTCAAATAGCTTGGAACAGATATACACCATATCAAGACACTGTGTCATATGCACAATTTATGTGTTTAGCTTCCAGGTCAAGGTATTTAGCTTCCAGGTCAAGGTCACAGTGACAGAAAATATACTTTACTTGAACTTTTTTTGTTCAGACTATAACTTTACCATGCATATAGATATTTTCAAATGATTTTTTTTGTGAATAATCAAATCTATAACATTCTATGAGCAAACAGAGCAGACCCTGATCAGACAGCTCCTACAGAAGCTGTCTGATCTGGGTCCGAGGTCATGAAACTTACTTAATTTGAGCATGTTAACATAATTATTACTATTGTAGTTACACACTTAGATTACAAGGCTAGGAAATTTGGCTCGTTGCAAAGTAGATTTCAGTTACAAACTGTAGATTTTTTTTTCCAAACTTTGTCCTCAAGCTAACAGAGCTTTTTTAGTTTGAGCATCATGCTCAACTTTAGCATCATGTTCAAACTAAAAATGCTTCGTAACCATGGCGACAAACTCCAAACATGGATTTTATTCTCATCGTTGGTTTGTAATTTCACCCTATTTTGCAATGAGCATATTTCATAAACTTGTAACTCAAGCATCTAACTTCAACAACAATATTTCTATTACATGCTCAAATTGAGTAAGTTTCATAACCTCGGGCCCTGGATCTAGTCTGTTTGCAAAGGCATAAACGCGTTACTATCAAGTAAAGTGTTAAGGCAGATCACTGATTATCAACCTGGCATTAGGGATCCTAAAATGTGGCTGCTTACAACAAAAGGTTGCTTAATATCTGTTATCTATTATATGTTCTTAATAAATGAGGCCATCAACACACGATTGACTGTATTGAACTGATATTTGTTAGATAAAATTGTGATATATTTAATTGACAAAGTAATTATGATTATTCATCAATAGAAATATTCCCTGTTACTTGAATTACTAGCTTTGATTAACTATTAACAGAAAGATTTGACAGATCTGTTAATTCTTAATCAAACGCCTTCCATTATAGAAAACCTGGTTTCATGGAATTTCCATGTCTTGTTGTATTTTTAATTTGCAATTCGAGTTCGAAGGATAAAATTACAGACTGTTAACCCTTTAAAAGTGGAAAACATTGTGGCAGAGGGAGATATTGAGGGAAAGGGTTAAATCTTATATAGGCTTGTGTAAAATTGTGTAAATGGTATGCATGTTTATATCAATCTTTGTGATGGGTTCACACAAAGGGGATAATCCAAATATTTTTATATCAGAGTTATTGCCCCTTTTCCGGGGAGCACTCCATTCTAGTTTCTACTAGCAGATGCAGTTTTATGCATCAGCAGCAGACAGCATTTGAAAACATTTAGGCAAAAGGGACAGATGCACATGATGAGTAATTTCTCCTTTTGCCACAATGTTTTCAACTCTGTTCAACTATTATATTTTCATTTATAGAAATATTCATATGTTAAGATGTTTTCTGTCATCTGCTGCAGATTTGTTGTATGTGGGAAAGGGTAAAATGCATTCTATCTTCTCTGGAGCTATTTGTCATAAATCTTCAGACAAACACTGTATGAGTCAACACTTTTGAAAAGGCTTAGATAATTAACTTGAGTGTTGAACTTTAATTGAAAAGAACAGATCTTGTTTAATGACCTATTACAAACAGTTTTAATTGCTCATTAGGTTAAGCAGAGTTAACCCATTTCACACATCAAGACTTCATTAGAACTAAAATGTCTTTTTGTAAACATCAGGTTGCAAAAAGGAGAAATTACTCATAAGGAGCCAATTTCTACATTGTTTTCTTCTCTATTCTAAAATGATATTTATTTATTGAGGTAAATATTTTGCGAGATATTTTCAAAGTCAACTGCAGCAGATTATTTCTATATGAGGGAAAGGGTTAATGCAGCTAATTATTCTGTGTGCAATAAAATGATGTATCTGCTTTTATAAAGTTATTTAACCCTTTTCAAAATATAACAAGTCTGCAGCAGATGCCTTTGAATATGATTATGGAAAACCTCTTCAAATGGAATTATTATTGTATATCAGAGTTGAAAACATTTCGGAAAAAAAAAAAATTGCTCATTATGAGTAATGACTCCTTTTGGCGAAATGTTTCTAAAAGTTGTCTGCCTGCAGGTGGAAAAGAGTTAATCAGTCATATTCCTTTGATCCCATGCACTAGCAGGAGACATACAGCACTGCTATATTTACAAATGACATTAGCAAGCATCTGTCAGTTTTCACCTAGAAGAAGTCATTGAATACTAATCTGTACAACATGTTCTCCTAACTTGACAAAAACATGAGTTCTGATGTCATTGTGTGTGTTTACCCATTCCAACATACAACACATCGCCAGCAGAAGACTTTGAAACATTTAGGCAAACAATTTGAAAAACCTCTGTAAATAAAAGTGTAATTTTTTAAAGGAGTTGAAAATTATTAATTGTGACAAACTGGAGAAATGGCTCATCATCAGCAATTTTTACTTTTCCCACAAATGTTTTTTTAAAATGTGCTGCTGCAGAGGCATAAGAAAGCGTCCATATTTGGGAAAGGTTTAAAATTCTTTATGATACACAACAGTCTCATCTTTTCCAAAGTGCAGTGTTTTCCATTGCTACATAAACCCTGAAATTATAATTATGAGTCCAGATTATTGCATGAAGTAAAGGCATTAATTGAAGCAGATGCTGCAATAAACATACCTGTTTAATACTGGTTTGAGATACATGATTGTATCTGTCTAAGACACTTTAACACTTTTTCACAAAAAGACGCAATCTGGAGCCTCTGCAGCAGACAACCTTTGAAAACATTGTGTCAAAGGGTGAAATTGCTACTAATGAGCAATTTCACCTTTTGCCACAATGATTTCACCTGTATTTAAAAAATTAAACTCTCATCAATCAAGATTTTTCAAGTATTTGACACTATGTTTTCAGAGTCATCTGCTGCAGATTTGTTGTATGTGGGAAAGGATAAATAAGCAGCTGTATCAACCAATAAGCAAGTAGATGCTGCAATAAAATATGCCTGTTTTATACTGGTTTAACCCTTTCCCACATACAACAATTCTGCAGCAGACAGCTTTGAAAACCTAGTGACAAAAACCTGTAAAATCTCAATAAAAGATAGCTAAATTGTTAAATAAAGTTGATAACATTGTAGCCAAAGGAGAAATTGCTCATCATGAGCAATTTCACCTTTTGCCACAATATTTTCATAAGTCGTCTGCTGCTATTGAGTCAAAACGCGTCTGCAGGTGGGTAAGGGTTAATGTACCTGTCTTAGACACTTTGTTTAACCCTTTCCCACATAGAGACGCTTTCTGATGCCTATGCAGGAGACAATTTTTGAAAACATTGTGGAAAAATGAGAAATTGCTCATGGTGATATTTTACAAATATATTAGCTTGATGAGCAATTTCTCCTTTTGCCACAATGTTTTCAACATTACTTTTTGATGATTCCACTTTAATTTTACAAGTTTACCATTTTTTTAGCTCACCTATGCACGAAGTGCAAGTCGAGCTATTGTGATCACATTTTGTCCGGCATCCATGCGTCGTTCGTCATCAACATTTGAGCTTGTTAACACTCTACAGGCTACATTTTGCATCCAATCTTCATGAAAGTTTATCAGAACATTCATCTCCATCAAATCTTGGACAAGTTTGAAACTGGGTCATATGAGGTCAAAAACTAGGTCACTAGGTCAAATTGAAGGGAAATCCTGTTAACACTCTGGAGGCCATATTTTCAACTTGAGCATGTTGAAACTTTATCAGAATGTTTGTCTTGATGATATGTTAGTCAAGTTCGAACATGAGTCATGTCAGGTCAAAAAGTAGGTCACTAGGTCAAATTGAAGGAAAATCTTGACTCTCCAGAGGCCGCAATTTTTGCTTCAGCAGTTTGAAATTTTGTCAGAATGTTTGTCTTAAAAATATCTAGGTCAAGTTTGAATATGGGTCATATTGGGTCAGAGACTAGGTCACTAGGCCAAATTGAAGGGAATTCTTGTTGACACTGTAGAAGCCGCATGAAACTTGGTCAGAATATTGAGCTTAATGATATCTAGGCCAAGTTCGAATATGAGTCATGCCAGGTCAAAAACTAGGTCACTAGGCCAAATTGAAGGGTAATCTTGTTAACACTCTAGAGGCCGCAATTTTTGCTTCAGAAGTTTGAAATTTTGTCAGAATGTTTGCCGTAAAGATATCTAGGTCAAATTCAAATATGGGTCATATTGGATCAAAATCTATGTCACGAGGCCAATTTGAAGGAAAATCTTGTTAACACTCTTGATACTGCATTTTTAACTTGAGCATGATGAAACTTTATCAGAATGTTTGTCTTGATGATATGTAAGTCAAGTTCTAACATGGGTCATGTTGGGTCAAAAGTAGGTCACTAGGTCAAATTGAAGGAAAATCTTGTTAACACTCTAGAAGGCGCATTTTTAAACCCCCAGATACATAGTATATGGGGGATATATAGGAGTCACGCTAGACGGCTATATAGGAGTCACGCTAGACGGTCGGTCGGTTTGTCGGTTGGTTTGTCAGTCCATTTGTCTGTGGACATTTCTTGTGAACACTATTTCTCAGCAACCCTTGGTTAGAATTCAATATAACTTCACAAGAATGATTGATACCAAGCCTACTAGTAGTGCATATTGTCGGCGTGTTGCACTGGAATTATTTTTAAATGAGTTATGGCCCCTTGAATTTCTCATACATATGTATATTGTCAGGCACCAGCTGGGGGTATTCATCACCTTTAGTGATATTTCTAGTTTGCTACAGCAGCTTGACATTTGATGAGAATGTTTATCTAAATGATATCTAAGCCAAGTTTGAATATGGGTCATGTAGGGTCATAAACTAGGTCACTATGCCAAAATGAAGGAAAATCTTGTTCAAACTCTGGAGGCCACATTTTTACTTTGAGCAAGTTGAAACTTTGTCAGAATATTGTCTTGATGATATCTAGTCCATGTTGGAATATGGGTCATATCAGGTAACAAAATATAGATCACTAGGCCAAATGAAGGAAAATCTTGTAAACACTGTGGAGGTTGCATTCAGAATAATTGTCTTGATGTGTAGTACATTGTATAATTAAGGTGAGCTAACTAGGGCCATCATGACTGTCTTGTTAATCCAATGTTTCAAAGCTTTGTCCTATTTTTGAAATTTAAATGAGATAATACATAACAAGATAAAACAAATCAACCATTTCCATCTTTACAACAACATTATTTTTCTTACTTGCAGCAGACGAGGTTTTTTTTAACAAGAAAATTGTTATATAGGGACTTATTTATTAAAGGGACTGTAATAACAACCAGCTCGAACCCTTTCCCTTATATATACACTTTCTGACGCCTCTGCAGCAGACAGCTTTTTGAAAACATAGTGACAAAAGAAGAAATAGCTCAAAACGTGCAATTGCCCTTGAATTTCTCATACATATGTATATTGTCAGGCACCAGCTGGGGGTATTCATCACCTTTAGTGATATTTCTAGTTTGCTACAGCAGCTTGACATTTGATGAGAATGTTTATCTAAATGATATCTAAGCCAAGTTTGAATATGGGTCATGTAGGGTCATAAACTAGGTCACTATGCCAAAATGAAGGAAAATCTTGTTCAAACTCTGGAGGCCACATTTTTACTTTGAGCAAGTTGAAACTTTGTCAGAATATTGTCTTGATGATATCTAGTCCATGTTGGAATATGGGTCATATCAGGTAACAAAATATAGATCACTAGGCCAAATGAAGGAAAATCTTGTAAACACTGTGGAGGTTGCATTCAGAATAATTGTCTTGATGTGTAGTACATTGTATAATTAAGGTGAGCTAACTAGGGCCATCATGACTGTCTTGTTAATCCAATGTTTCAAAGCTTTGTCCTATTTTTGAAATTTAAATGAGATAATACATAACAAGATAAAACAAATCAACCATTTCCATCTTTACAACAACATTATTTTTCTTACTTGCAGCAGACGAGGTTTTTTTTAACAAGAAAATTGTTATATAGGGACTTATTTATTAAAGGGACTGTAATAACAACCAGCTCGAACCCTTTCCCTTATATATACACTTTCTGACGCCTCTGCAGCAGACAGCTTTTTGAAAACATAGTGACAAAAGAAGAAATAGCTCAAAACGTGCAATTTCTCCTTTCGCCACAATGTTTTTCACTTTTAGTCATAGGTTATCCATTCAATTATAGAGATTTTCTATTTTTTGACAAAATATGTTCAAAGTCGTCTGCTGCAGATTTGTCGTATGTGAGAAAGGATTAAAGAGTGGATTGGAATTTATCCCTCCGATTGAAATATTCATAATGATATAAACAATCCAATTATATTAACGCTTTCAATCATATTGAATGGCTGCAACAATTTATCAATATTTATTTTACGAAATTTTGTCAATTTCATGATGTTCTTTACTGTATAAATGCATACCAGCAATAAATTGTGTTTCTTGGAACACTTTTGTTATCAATATAACAAGTCTGCCTAGACAATATGAGAAAACAGAAATACTTTTCAGTGTTAAACATTAGGGTCAGACAAGAAGAAATCTGGACACCAGAACATGAGAAAATATCTTGATGGAACAGAAATATGTCAAAATATTTTACAAAAATATTAGCTTAGTCTGCTAGCCCTCTAACCTTTTCCATGATATGTTATTTCAAATCGTCTGCTAATTTTTGCTTGGTTTAAAGAATTCACCATTTGATCAAGTTGCATAACAGTTATTTCATGGTAATTTGGATTAACCTTTCCCACATACAAAAATGACGGCTTAGAAAACATTTGGTTAAACAATTATGGTAAACCTCTATAAATGAAAGATTCATTGCTGAATAGAGTTGAAAACATTGTGTCAGAAGGTGAAATTGCTCATTATGAGCAATTTCTGCTTTTACCACAATATTTCTAAAAGTTGTCTGCTGTAGAGGCACCAGAAAGCGTCTGTATGTTGGAAAGGGATAACAGTCAAATAATAATTGTGCATGATGCCTTATATAAATTATCTTCAATATTTTTATACGCCGCCGGAGGCGGTGGTATATTGGCATCATCTTCTCCGTCTGTCCGTCCGTCCGTACGTCCATATCTTGTGAACGCAACTCCTCCTACGTTTCTGACCGTATCTTTTCAAAACTTGGTCAATGTCATAACCATAATGTGTAGATGTGCATGAAGCAGTGATTTTCCGGTTCATTGATATTTGCAAGATTTATGTCCCTTGTAACTTAGTCTCTGTAGCTGATTGATATTGCAGCCTTGTGAACGCAACTCCTCCTATGTTTCTGACCGAATCTTTTCAAAACTTGGTCAATGTCATGACTATAATGGGTAGATGTGCATGAAGCGGCGATTTTCCGGTTCATTGATATTTGCAAGATTTATGTCCCTTGTAACTTAGTCTCTGTAGCTGATTGATATTGCAGCCTTGTGAACGCAACTCCTCCTACGTTTCTGACTGAATCTTTTCAAAACTTGGTCAATATTATGACTATAATGGATAGATGTGCATGAAGCGGCGATTTTCCGGTTCAGCGATTTTTGCAATAGTTATGCTTTTCGAAACTTGGTCTCTATAGCATATTCACTTGAGAACGCAACTCAAGTTTCCAAATAGGTAGAAGTGCATAAAGCAGGGATTATCCGGTAGAGTGATTTTTGCAAGAGTTATGCTCAGAAGGAAAAAAAGGATACATATCGACACTGCCATTTGACCTACTTTCATATCGGAAGCCTCTATAGGGTTCTATCTCTGTTTATATGTATCCTATTTTCTTCCTGACTGAAATAATTTGTTGAATGGGACATTAAGCTCCAACAATCCAATCCAATACTTTGTTTGCTGTTTCTTTTCCATTAAATGATTGTTTTACCATAATGGTAGTTTTGTGATTTTTTTTCATGAAATTACCATTTTTCGGTTCGGCCATTTTGATAGAGATTCCAATGGTAGTCTTGTGATACATGTTAAAAGCAATAATTAAAAGGATCAATCTTGGCGGCACTGGCACTCTTGTTAACTGTTGCCCTCACATGTTCTGACGCCATCACTCCGACATAATATGTACACAGAGTTTCCTTTTCTTTCTATACAAAGAAACTCAAATGATTTTTAGCTCCACTGGCTGAAAGCCAGTCGAGCTTATGTCATGGCGAATTGTCCGTGCGTGCGTTCGTGCATGCGTGTGTTAACTTTTTCCTTTAAACAACTTCTTCTCCCTAACCACTTGGCCAATTTGGTTGAAACTTCATAGGAAGCATCCTCTCAATGTCCTCTCTTCAATTCCTTCACGTTTGTTTGATCCATAGACAATTCTGGATTCCATGGCAATCAAAAGAAAAAAATAGTGAAAACTTAAAAAATCTTCTTCTCCGAAAGTGTCAGGTCGATTTTCAAATAATTTTGTTGAAATGTTCCTTGGGTGACCCTTTATTAGATTCCTTCAAGAAATCTTGATTGGTTGAAAAGCATGGCCGCCAGGGGGCAGGGCTTCTTTGCCATATATATAGCTGTAGTGAAAACTTAAAAAATCTTCTTCTCCGAAAGTGTTCAGCCGATTTTCAAATAATTTTGTAGAAAGGTTCATTGGGTGACCCTCTATCAGATTTCTTCAAGCCATGTTGATTGGTCGAAAAACATGGCCGCCAGAGGGTGGGGCTATTTTGCCTTATTTGACTAAGTGAAAACTTAAAAAATCTTCTTCTCCGAAAGTGTTGAAGATTTTCAAATAATTTTGTAGAAATGTTCCTTGGGTGACCCTCTATCAGATTCCTTCAAGCAATGTTGATTGTTCGATTAACATGGCCACCAGGGGGGCGGGGCTATTTTGCCTTATATGGCTGTTTAGAGATTTAATTTTTGCTGAATGGCCGTGGAGCGATACTGGCCCTCTTGGGCCTCTTGTTTAAAGTATGTGTTAAAGTTAAATAACAAAGTCATAAAAGCAAACTACTTGATTTAACTCTTTCTTACATATAGGCACATTCTTCCATATATGAATTAAAGCTGATGACTTTTGCCACAATGACTTCACGGTATTTTTTTTTCAGTAATTATACTTTTGTTTTGCAGTTTTTAGCTCACTAAGCACGAAGTGCAAGGTGAGCTTTTGTGATCGCCTGGCGTCCGTCATCGTCGTTGTCGTCGTCTGTTAACAATTTCCTACAAATGACTTCTCCTACTAAACCAATGGACAGATTTTAAATAACTTCACAGGAATGGTTCTTAGGTGGTCCTCTTTCAAAGCTGTTCAAAGAATTTAATTTCAAGTAGAACTTTGGTTGCTGCGGCATCAGAAAAGGGGAAAATTGCCAAATCTTAAAAAATCGTGTTGTCCAAAAGTACTGGCTCGATTTGAAAATTATTCTGCACAAAATCTTCTTTGGGATTGTTTAAATATTTCCGATCCGTTGAAAAACATGGCCGCCAGGGGGCGGAGCTTATTTTCCTTATATGTGCATTGTTAAAACTTTAAAAATCTTCTTTTTTAATTACTTCTTGTCCAAAAGTACTGGCCCGATTTGAAAATAATTTTGCACAAATGTTCCTTGGGGCACCCTTTACCAAGATTATTCAAATACTTCCGATCCGTTGAAAAACATGGCCGCCAGGGGGCGGAGCTTGTTTTCCTTATATGTGCATTGTTAAAACTTTAAAAATCTTCTTGTCCAAAAGTACTGGCCCAATTTGAAAGATTGTTCAAATATTTCCAAATAAAAATTCAGGAGGTAATCACTTTTTATAACACTTTTCCAAATCGATAGCAATGGAGCACTGCTGAGCCTCTATTTTTGTCTCAAATGCGTTATTGTGCTTGACATAACCAATCACAAAAAATAAATCAGGTGAGCGATCCAGGGCCGTCATGGCCCTCTTGTTTAATTTGTTTGCCTAGATGATGGCAGAGTCGTCTGCTGTGGCGATTTGTCCTATGTGGGTAAGGGTTAAATTGACAGTTGATCAGGGTAATAAAACAATAATTTCATTGGTAACTCCCCAGAATCATTGAACACACATTTTGGTTGTTTGTATTTTATCAATTTGTTTATTTGGGTAACACTCATGTTGTTGTTTGTATTTTATCAATATGTTCATTTGGGTAACAATGATGTTGTTGTTTGTATTTTATCAAAATGTTTATTTGGGTAACAATCATGTTGTTGTTTGTATTTTATCAATATGTTTATTTGGGAAACAATCATGTTGTTGTATGTATTTTATCAATATGTTTATTTTGGTAACAAGCATGTTGTTGTTTGCATTTTATCAATATGTTTATTTGGGTAACAATTATGTTGTTGTTTGCATGTTATCAATATGTTTATTTGGGTAACACTCATGTTTTTGTTTGTATTTTATCAATATGTTTATTTGGGTAACAATCATGTTGTTGTTTGTATTTTATCAATATGTTTATTTGGGTAACAATCATGTTGTTGTTTGTATTTTATCAATATGTTTATTTGGGAAACAATCATGTTGTTGTATGTATTTTATCAATATGTTTATTTGGGAAACAATCATGTTGTTGTTTGTATTTTATCAATATGTTTATTAGGGTAACAATCAGAACTGCTGTCCCTCGGTGTCTGGTAAAACATTCTGAACTGTTGCCCCCAGTCTGTTAGTTGTCTGAATCCCAACCTCATCAAAATAGTTTTGACCCTGACCAGACATCCAAGAAATAACTTGACACTCTAGATGGGAAAGATCACTTTTGAAATGTGATAAGGGGATTTTACCCTTTCCTACATAAAACAAAAGACTTGGAAATATTTTGTTAAATCTTTTGGAAATGAAAGAGCAAATATTTTAATAAAGTTAAAGATATTGTGGCAAAAGGATGACTTGTTCATGATAAGCAATTTCTTTCTTTTGCCAGGCATCAGAAAGTATCTTCATATGGGAAAGGAATAACAAAGATGAAAACATTGTGTCAAAAAATAAATTGCTTATCAGGAGTAATTTCTCCAGTTGCCACAATGTTTTCATTTAAGTGTTCTACTGCAAATGCATCTCCATGTGGTATAGGTTTAAATATTATTTGGTTTGGGGTTATCGATATCCCCCAGAGCTTCCAGAATGTTTGTATGACTAGATGGTGTAAAGGAAAGAACCTGATCAGACTGCAGAGTCACATGCTGATCGGATTCTTCTCAGTTCATTGTGCAGAGTCTCATGCTGATCGGATTCTTCTCAGTTCACTGTGCAGAGTCGCATGCTGACCAGATATTTTTTCAGTTCACTGTGCAGTGTCATGCTGACCTGATTCTTCTCAGTCCACTGTGCAGTCTCATGCTGATCTGATTCTTCTCAGTCCACTGTGCAGTCTTATGCTGATCTGATTCTTCTCAGTTCACTGTGCAGTCTCATGCTGATCTGAGTCTTCTCAGTTCACTGTGCAGGGGCACATGCTGACCGTATTTTTCTCAGTCCACTGTGCAGTGTCATGCTGATCAGATTCTTCTCAGTTCACTGTGCAGCGTCTCATGCTGACCTGATTCTTCTCAGTCCACTGTGCAGTGTCTCATACTGATTGGATTCTTCACAGTTCACTGTGCAGTCTCATGCTGACCTGATTCTTCTCAGTCCACTGTGCAGTCTCATGCTGATCTGATTCTTCTCAGTCCACTGCAGTCTCATGCTGATCTGATTCTTCTCAGTTCACTGTGCAGTCTCATGCTGATCTGATTCTTCTCAGTTCACTGTGCAGGGGCACATGCTGACCATATTCTTCTCAGTCCACTGTGCAGTGTCATGCTGATCAGATTCTTCTCAGTTCACTGTGCAGCGTCTCATGCTGACCTGATTCTTCTCAGTCCACTGTGCAGTGTCATGCTGATCAGATTCTTCTCAGTTCACTGTGCAGCGTCTCATGCTGACCTGATTCTTCTCAGTTCACTGTGCAGTGTCTCATGCTGATTGGATTCTTCTCAGTCCACTGTGCAGTGTCTCATAGTGATTGGATTCTTCACAGTTCACTGTGCAGTCTCATGCTGACCTGATTCTTCTCAGTCCTGAAGACCAGTTTTGTAAGCTCGAGCGGTGGAAAAGGTAGACCATATTAGGGCAAGGTTTAAATGTATACTGATAATGTTGGCTCTATTGAATTGACAGTCTCACCTGAGTCTTCACTGTTCACATAATTATGCCATAAATTACTGTTTTTTATCCCCCTCTTTTTCGAAGAAAAAAGGGGGGTTATTTATTTGGGTTTGTCCGTCCGTCTGTCTGTCACACTTCGTTTCCGTGCAATAACTACCACACATGTTAGCCGTTTTTTTTTAAACTTGGTAACAAGGTTAAATGCCTTAAGGGCTAGGCCAAGTTCGATCGTCACTTTCGGTGGACTTTATTCGGTGGAGTTATGGCCCCTTATTTAACAAAAAATGTCGTTTGTTGCTGTTTCCGTGCAATAACTGCCACAAATGTTAACCTTTTTCTTTCAAACTTGGTAACAAGGTTAAATGCTTTAAGGGCTAGGCCAAGTTCGATCATCACTTTCGGCGGACTTTATTCGGTGTAGTTATGGCTCCTTATTTAACAAAAAATGTCGTTTGTTGCTGTTTCCGTGCAATAACTGCCACAAATGTGAACCTTTTTTTTCCAAACTTGGTAACAAGGTTAAATGCCTTAAGGGCTAGGCCAAGTTCGATCCTCACTTTCGGCGGACTAAAATTTATTCGTTTGAGTTAGGGCCCCTTAATTAACAAAAAATGTTGTTTGTTGCTGTTTCTGTGTAATAACTACCATAAATGCGAACCTTTTTTTGTCAAACTTGGTAACAACCTAGGCCAAGTTCGATCCTCACTTTCGGCGGACTTTATTTGGTGGAGTTATGGCCCCTTAATTAACAAATAATGTCCTTTGTTGCTGTTTCCGTGCAATAACTCCCACAAGTGTGAACCTTTTTTTTTCAATCTTGGTAACAAGGTTAAATGCCTTAAGGGCTAGGCCAAGTTGGATCGCTTTCGGAGGACTTTATTTGGTGGAGTTATGACCCCTTATTTAACAAAAAAATGTCGTTTCTAGCTGTTTCCGTGCAATAACTGCCACAAATGTGAACCTTTTTATTTCAACTTGGTAACAAGGTTAAATGCCTTAAGTGCTAGGCCAAGTTTGATCTTCACTTTCGGCAGACTTTATTCGGTGGAGTTATGGCCCCTTAATTAACAAAAAATGTATTTTTTTGCTGTTTCCATGCAATCACTGCCACAAATGTGAACCGTTTTTTTTCAAACTTGGTAACAACGTTAAATGGCTTAAGGGCTAGGCCAAGTTCGATCGTCGGACTTTATTCGGTGGAGTTATGGCCCCTTGATTAACAAAAAATGTCGTTTGTTGGTGTTTCCGTGCAATTACTGCCAAAAATGTGTACCGTTTTTGTTCAAACTTTGTAACAAGGTTAAATGCCTTAACAGCTAGGCCAAGTTCGATCGTCACTTTCGGCGGACATTATTCCTACAATATTTCCTGCAAGCGGGGGATATAAATTTCATGAATTTGCTTGTTGTGTCTGTGTTATAGTTGGCATTGTCAAATGAATATTAACTTCATCTTGTGATGAACAGTAGTTAAATCCATCTTGTGTTGTGCCTGCCACCGATACATTTTAGCTGGATACTGTGTCAGTAAATGGAAATGGACAGATCTGTAAAGCAATGAGGGAACTGTGATTGATGAACTCACATATCTACACAAAAGTTGATTGATTGCTGATTGCCAATTCTTGCCATGTTGAACTATTTTCTTGCTTTCTAATTCTTTTTGTCTTGTGCCTGTCGAGTCTATTTCCCCTTCCTGTTTACGCTTTCAAACATGGAACACATCTGCAGCAGACGACTTTGAAAACATTTATTGAAAAATATAAAATCCCTATAATACAAAATGTAGAGTGAATGTAGAGTTGAAAACATTTTGGCAAAAGGAGAAATTGCTCATTATGAATATTCTTTTGCCACTTTGTTTTCAAAAGTCGTCTGCTGTAGAATCGTCAGAAAGTGTCTATATGCGGGAAAGATATAATTTGAAAAACAATTTGATGATCATTCTGAAAGCTGTGCCCACAATAGATAAACTTCAAACCATGAACAATGAAATATAAGTTCTTGTCAGTATTAATTGGCATATATTTCAACCCTTTCTCACTTGTAGCATGAAAATTAAAAACATTGTGGCAAAAGAGGAACTTGCTAATAATGAGCAATACCTCCGTTTGCCTAAATTTCAACTTAAATAATTATACTCTCATTTATGGAGATTGTTCACATTTTTGCCAAGAGATTTCGAAATTCGTCTGCTGCAGATTAGTTTTATCTGGGAAAGGGTTCATGTGCTAATGGTGCTGACAGCTCATAGAATGATTTAACAACATTCATGAAGTTTTTTTCAGTTAAATCAGGGTGGCCAGTAAGATCACTGAACATTGAATGATTAAAGTTTCACAATGATTATAAATGCTTTTGAACTCCACTGGCTGAAAGCCAGTTGAGCTTATGTCATGGCGAATTGTCCGTTGAGCGTGTGTGCGTAAACGTTTTGCTTATACAACTTATCCTCCCTAACCACTTGGCCAATTGAGATGAAACTTCATAGGAAGCATCCTTTCAATGTCGTCTCCTAAATTCCTTCAGATTTTCTGGATCTATGTAAAATCTTCTCCTCCAAAACTGTTTGGCCTATTTTCAAATAATTTTGTAGAAATGTTCCTTGGATGACCCTCTATTAGATTCCTTCAAGCCATGTTGATTCGTTGAAAACCATGGCCGGCAGGGGGCGGGACTATTTTGCCTCATATGGCTATAGTGAAAACTTAAAAAATCTTCTCCTCTGAAAGTGTCTGGCTGATTTTCAAATAATTTTACAGAAATGTTCCTCGGGTGACCCTCTATCAGATTTCTTCAAGCCAATTTGATTGGTTGAAAAAAATGGACGCCAGGGGACGAGGCTATTTTGCCTTATATGGCTATAGTGAAAAAAGTGTCAGGCTGATTTTAAAATAATTTTGTAGAAATGTTCCTTCAGATTCCTTCAAGCCATGTTAATTGGATGAAACATGGCCGCCAGGGGGGCCGGGCTGTTTTGACTTATATGGTTATAGTGGAAACTTTAAAAATCTTCTCCTTCAAAAGTGTCTTGCTGATTTTCATATAATTTGTAGAAATGTACCTTGGCTGACCTATCAGATTCTTTCAAGCCATTTTGATTGATAAAAAAACATGGCCTCCAGGGGACAGGGCTGTTTTGCCTTATATGCATATAGTCAAAACTTTATAAAAATCTTCTCCGACGAGATTGTCTTGCTGATTTTCAAATAATTTTGTAGAACTGTTTCTTGGGTGACCCTCTTTTAGATTTCTTCAAGTCATGTTGATTCATCAAAAACATGGCCACCAGGGGGCGAGGCTGTTTTGCCTTGTATGGCTATATTGAAAGCTTGAAAAATATTCTCCTCCCAAAGTATGTGGCAGATTTTTGAAATTGTTTGTAGAAATGTTTCTTGGATGACCATCTTTAAGATTCCTTCCAGCCATGGTTATTGGTTAAAAAAAGCATGGCTGCCAGGAGGCAGGGCAAATTTCAAACAAACGTCACATGAATGTTCCATAGGTGGTTCTTTAGCAAAATTGTTCATATGATTATATCATATATAAAACTTTGGCACCAGAAAGGGGGCAAAATGGTAATCTGCTCTGAATCTGAATGTGTGATTCCAAACAGATTTAGCAGGAACGTTCCCAAGGTGATCCTCTACAACATTCGTTTAGGACATATTGATTTGTTCAAAAACATATGGCAGCAAAGTAACATCAGAAAAGGGGTGTAATGACAACACTTTAGAATACTTTGTCTCAGAGCTTGTCTAATTTATAGATATGTTGGCAGAAATGCTTCCTATGTGACCCTATACAAAAACTATCCAAGCAATATTGACATGATTTGAAATATTGCATCAGAAAAATGGGCATAAAGACAAAAATTTAAAATTCTAGTTCTCTGAAAATTGTTTGTCTGATTTCAGTTGGCATCAAATGATCTCCTCTGAATCTGCTTGTCTGATTTCGAGATAATTTGGCAGAAATGTTCCTTATGTGAGAGTGTACAAAACATGCTTAAGCAATATTGATTGGTTGAACAACATGGTTGCCAGGGGGGACTGAGGCTAAATAACAGTATAATTTGGTGTCTAATTACTTGCTAATTTTGGCCAAATTCAAGCTTTGTCCACTCAGTAACTCAAGAAATCCTTATCCAATATTCATATTACTTTTAACCCTTTCCCTCATACAACAAATCTGCAGCAGACGACATTGAACATATTTTGTCAAAAAATAGAACATCTCTATAATTGAATGGATAACCTATGACTAAAAGAGGAAAACATTGTGGCAAAAGGATAAATTGCTTGTTTTTGTCACTTTGTTTTAAAAAAGCTGTCTGCTGCAGAGGCGTTAGTGAGAAAGCGTCTATATGAGGGAAAGGGTTAACATCCAGAATATAAGAGGACACTATTTTGGCCAAGAAACATTTTAAGGCACTGAATGTATATGGCCCATCAGGGCTCCGCAAAACCGGTAAATTGCCGGTTTAAACCAAACTCGGCGGACCAGTTTCAATCTTAAAACTAGTAAAAAGATCGGTCCAGGAATTTCTATAAATTAAAACTAGTAAATAAATCGGCCCAGGAATTTCTATAAAGCTAACTATATAACATCTCCAATATAAGTCACTTTGTAAACGAGAACAGAGTCGTCTGTAATCCTTCGAGATAGTCACTTACTGTGACGTAAACTGGATTATCGATCCAATTATCTTTGACAATCGTGTAAACTGATAGATAATGCCAATCGGAATACCTTGGTTATAATCAATGCTTGACCACTGATGGATGACGGAATTCCCATTGAATGCATGTGGTAATGATTTTGTGCATCTGATTGGCTGTTTGGCTTTTAGGGAATTTCTATAGGTCACATGACCTTTGTAACCTTATAAGATGGCGATAGTGCCATGGAAAAAGAGATATTTACGAAACGTTTCGTAAAAGTAAATATGTCACTAAAAATATAAAGCAAAAGTTTTAACTTCATTTCATTTCATTTGTCTTTCGATACATTGAAAGGTCTCAACACAATTTACTTGCAATGTCCATCGAAGAAGGAACTTATGCTCTTTTGTTTTAACATATTGAGGGAAATTTCAATAACATTTACAGTGAGTCTGCTCCGTAACTAGGAATCGAGCACCTGTTGGCTTCATACACAACTTCACGGCGCTTGAAATTCCAGATGCTTTGATGGGCATCGTTACTAGAAACGAGCACATGTTGCACCATAAACAACTTCACGGCACTCGGTATTTGGGATGCTTCGATGGGCATGGTCACTAGAAATGAGCACCTGTTGTGCCAAACGCAAATTCACGGATGTTTTAATGGGCATGCACCTTGTCAAAGGAATAGATGGATAGAGAGAAAAAGCACAGCAATGCAGAATATTATTAAGATTAAGGACATGAATGAATATTTTGCAAAATGTCTAATTTGATTTTAGGTATCTTGCTTGAAAACCCACTCGCCCTGACGGACTTGCGTTTAGAATTTCATACTCGCCCAATCCTACATTCCACTCGCCAATGTGAATGGATTTTAACACCCCTGCGATGGTAATTCAAAAACAATATGTAAAACATATTTTGTATTTTTTTTTTTTTTTATGTAGACAAAACAATGTTAACCTTACAGATAAGAGAAATGTATCTTCTGTGCGCCACCAATAATTTCCTAGTAAGTATGGGTCGAACAATTTTAAGTACGAACAAGCAATGTAAACATGTTCGTCTGCAAATTTTGGAAAATTATGATTTGTAAAGTACTTCTACATTAACATTCACAAGCGATGACACTATTATGCAACCGTCTATGCAAGGTAACATGCAATAAACATGAAACTCTTGTATATATTTTTAGTTCACCAGAGCACGTAGTGCTCAAGGTAAGTTATTGTGATCGCCTTTTGTCCGTCGTCAACATTTGCTTGTTAACACTCGAGAGGCAACATTTTGCATTCAATCTTTATGAAAGTTTATCAGAAAATATATCTCCATCAACTGTAGGCCAAGTTCGAAACTGGGTCATGTGGGGTCAAAAACTAGGTCACCAGGTCAAATTTAAAGAAAATCTTGTTAACACTCTGGAAGTCATATTTTTGGCTTGAGCATGTTGAAACTTTGTCAGAATGTTTATCTAAGTAATACCTAGGTCAAGTTTGACTGGGTCATGTGGGGTCAAAAACTAGGTCACTAGGTCAAATTGAAGGAAAATCTTGTCTAGGGTAAGTTCGAATATGGGTCAGGTCAACAACTAAGTCACTAGGCCAAATTGTAGAACAATCTAGTTAACACTATAGAGATCGCATTTTTGACTTAATCTGCTTGAAATTATGTCAGAATGTTTGTTTTGATGATATTGCCATTCAGGTGCTGAAAGATTTAAGTCTTAAATAGCCCATTCTCAGGTGAGCTATTCCAGGGCCTCATGGCCCTCTTGTTTAAAAGAGTTCCATTATCATTTTAAGTTAAAAAAAAAAACGGACCGATTGAGATTATAAAATTTCCGGAACCCTGTGGCCCATTAACAGTTTTCAACATTCAGGCGCTTTTTCAGGCGTCAGCAGCAGACGACTTTTGATTACATTGCAGCAAATTTTGAGAAACTGCTCATTTTCCCATTCTTGTCAATAATTATACTTTCATCTTAAGACACATGTCCATGTTTTAAGTTAGATGTTTTCTTTTTGTCTGCTGCATTTGTTGAATGTTGGAAAGGATTATACATGTAGTGAAATTTTGTCAAGTTTCTAATTTTAGCAATCCTTGTCCAACGGTTTCATAAGCTTTATGTCTTGGCAGAGGCTATAAAGTTATGACCCCTTGACACACCTAAATTTTGACAGTTTGCACAATGTTTTCAAAATCGTTTTCTTTGAATACAGTCATGCAATATTAAGGCAAAGGACAGATCATTCAGTTTTGCCCTTATTTGGAAAATTGTACATTTATCCTCTACTGTAGACTGGTATAATTATTCCACTGTTAAAACCTTGCCTGCAATAAACCTTTCAAATTCTAGTCTGTAATGGCTACTGCTTAGGAGACATTTCCCTCTAAATCTTTCCAAGCAATGATTTGATGCGCAGAAATAGAATTCTAAGCACCCCACAGCCAACCTTGATAACAAATTTGGTTCACCAGAAATATTGCTAGAAACCCATTGCTTAATTTGCTGTTTTAGAGGCAGCCAGCAAAAGTAGCATAAATCAGCACAACTGCCTTTGTCATGTTTTCCCCAGTAAAAAATAAACATCTTGAATACTACTAAAACTTAATACTGCATGGGGAATCTGAAAGGAACCCAATGTTCGCCCCTTGGGCTGCAATTTTGGATACAGTATGTATGAAATAGCAATCATGCAAAAAACACAGACTGAAAATTATTGTCGTCTGGTCAATTATTTTTAACCAGGTTTTCCGAAGGAAAAATCTGGTTATTAGTTTGGCGAAGTCGGCGGTTGGGCAGTTGGGCGTGCGGGCGGGTTTCCTTGTCCGGACCATAACTTTGCCATGCATAGAGATATGCACCATATCAAGACGATGTGCCAAATGCAAAAAAAAAAACTGTAGATTCAAGGTCAAGGTCACAGTGATAAGAAATAGACTTTAATTGAACTTTTCTTGTCCGGACCATAACTGTGTCATGCATAGAGATATTTTCAAATAACTTGGCACAAATATTAACTATATCAATATGATGTGTCACATGCAAAACTTTTGTCTGTAGCTTCAAGGTCAAGGTCACAGTGACAACAAATAGACATCAGTTGAACTTTTCTTGTACGGACCATAACTGTGTCATGCATAGAGATATTTTCAAATAACTAGACACAAATATGAACTATATCAATATGATGTGTCACATGCAAAACTTTCGTCTGTAGCTTCAAGGTCAAGGTCACAGTGACAACAAATAGACATCAGTTGAACTTTTCTTGTCCGGACAATAACTTTTTCATCCATAGAGATATTTTCAAATAGCTTGGAACAGATATACACCATATCAAGACGCTGTGTCATATGCACAATTTATGTGTTTAGCTTCCAGGTTAAGGTCACAGTGACAGAAAATGTACTTTACTTGAACTTTTTTTGTTCAGACCATAACTTTACCATGCATATAGATATTTTCAAATAACTTCACGCAAATATGCTCCATATTAAATAACTTGGCAATTTAAAAGAATATAGCATAGATATGAGTAAGTTTCATAACCTCGGGCCCTGGATCTAGTCTGTTTGCAAAGGCATAAACGCGTTACTATCAAGTAAAGGGTTAAGGCAGATCACTGATTATCAACCTGGCATTAGGGATCCTAAAATGTGGCTGCTTACAACAAAAGGTTGCTTAATATCTGTTATCTATTATATGTTCTTAATAAATGAGGCCATCAACACAGGATTGACTGTATTGAACTGATATTTGTTAGATAAAATTGTGATATATTTAATTGACAAAGTAATTATGATTATTCATCAATAGAAATATTCCCTGTTACTTGAATTACTAGCTTTGATTAACTATTAACAGAAAGATTTGACAGATCTGTTAATTCTTAATCAAACACCTTCCATTATAGAAAACCTGGTTTCATGGAATTTCCATGTCTTGTTAGATCTATTCTGATCACTCTCTGTCCGTCGTTAAGTTTCAGCTTTAAACATCATCTCCTCCTAAACCACAGGACCAATTACAACCAAACCTCAGTCCTTTGATGGTCCTCTTTTAAAATTGTTCAAAGATTTAAATACCATTGAGAACTTTGGTTGCTGCGGTATCAGAAAGAGGGCAAAATGTCCAAACTTTAAAGATCTTCTCCTCTGAACCTGCTTGTCAGATTCCAATATAATTTGGTAGAAATGTCCCTTGGGTGTCAGGCGGCATCAGAAAAGGGGCAAAATGAATTAAAATGAAAATTCTATTTTTATGAAAGTGCTTGTCTGATTTTAAGAAAATTGAATAGGAATCTTACTTCAGTGATCCTCTACTTGATTTGTTCAAGCCATATTGATTGGTTACAAAATTACAGCAACCAGGCATCATCACAAAATGGGTAAATTGAACTTATAGCTACAAAGGACAACTCCTACCATTCCAGTGGCCCAATTTCAACTTAACTTCACAGGAATGTTTCTTTGCTGGTCCTCTTTCAAATTATTCAAAGACTTACATTCTGTGAAGAACTTTGGGTTGCTGCATCATCAGAAAGTGAGAAAAATACCCAAATTTAAAAACCTTTTCCTCCATAATCTAGATATCCAATTCGAAGAAAATTTGGTAGAAATGTTCTTTGAGTGACCCTCCACAAAAACCGTCCAAACCATATTGATTTCGATGAAAAAAAGGGCAGCAAGGCGGCATCAGGAAAGGGGCAAAATGACAAAACTTTATAATTCCATTCTCATTAAAGTTCTTGTTAGATTTCAAGATAATTTAGCAGAAATGTTCCTTTACTGACCCTTTACATAATTAATTTGGTTAAACCATGAATGTTCCTTTAGTGGTCCAAATTGAACAAAGATTTAATGCCTTATAACAAATGGCCTTTACTATCAATAAGGTGATCGATTTAGGGCCATCTTGGCCCTCTTGTTTAAATCGATAGGCTATGTGAATGAAATTTCTTATATCATGTAAAAAATAGTTCAAAAAGGGTTAAGGCACACACATTAAAATTCCTACAATTTGATTGGAAGATAAGAAAATTTAAAAACCAAAATTATTTCTAAAGAAATGTTTTTAAAAGTTGTCTGCTACATTGGCGTCAGAAAGCATCTGCATGTGGGAAAGAGTTAATTTTGGTGTCAGAAAGCATCTGTATACGGGAAATAGTTAAATGGTGTCAGAAAGCATTGTAAACATTATAAGGATACATTTTATCATCTGAGAAATTGTGATTATAATTATAATGCAAAGTTCATATTATTTGACAAAAGTGCTATACTGCAGTCTGTTTTTCCAGCAATATAGTGTGACCACATATCAGGATTTCTCTTTGTCCTTACTAAGTATATTAATTCAAGGTAAATTACTTTTAAAACATCCCTTTTACACTCTATATACATGTGTGAGTTTTACAAATTAAAAATAAGACAAAGGCCGGTATGTTAATTTAATGTATGTACATTTTTAGTTAAGCGAAATTCATACTGTATCTAGTCTAAGCAGTAAAATAGATAACCATTCTTTTGAATTGGTTACCTGCCTCATACGCTTTATTATTTCAATAGTATATCAAACCGGAACCAAAACAAAGTGCTAAATGTAGTTTGGTTCCTTACATCCCATGATATATTACGCAGTAATTAGAGGAAGAAGCAAGGGCCCATATGCACCAAACTTTTCAATTTAAACGTTTGACAAAATCTAAATCTAAATATTTTTTCCACTTTTTGTATTCCCTGCGTCTTAGATTTAGTCCATATTCACCAATGTGTTTAAAACCGATCATAATTTAGTTCAGTTTGTAAATTTCGTAAGCGGCTGCGCAACGACTCTGGTTCCCGAATAAAGTTAGGAGCTAAAACAAAAGACAGTACCATTCATATATAGTCTGTTTATAGATTTTCATTTTTAACGTTTTTTCACATAGATGGCATCTCAATTTTCAATCATCCTAACTATTCATTTTTAACCAGGTTTTCCAAAGGAAAAATCTGGTTATTAGTTTAACGAAGTTGGCGGGCGGGCGGGCGGGCGTCAACTTTCCTTGTCCGGACCATAACTTTTTGCCATGCATAGAGATATTTTCAAATAACTTGGCACAAACATGCACCATATCAAGACGATGTGCCAAATGCAAAAAAAAAATCTGTAGATTCAAGGTCAAGATCACAGTGATAAGAAATAGACTTTAATTGAACTTTTCTTGTCCGGACCATAACTTTGTCATGCATAGAGATAGTTTCAAATAACTTGGCACAAACATGCACCATATCAAGACGATGTGCCAAATGCAAACAAAAATTCTGAAGATTTAAGGTCAAGGTCACAGTGATAAGAAATGGACTTTAATTGAACTTTTCTTGTCCGGACCATAACTGTGTCATGCAGAGATATTTTCAAATAACTTGGCACAAATATGAACTATATCAATATAATGTGTCACATGCAAAACTTTTGTCTGTAGCTTCAAGGTCAAGGTCACAGTGACAACAAATAGACATCAGTTGAACTTTTCTTGTCCGGACAATAACTTTTTCATCCATAGAGATATTTTCAAATAGCTTGGAACAGATATACACCATATCAAGACGCTGTGTCATATGCACAATGTCTAATCTGTGTCCGAGGTCATGAAACTTACTCAATTTGAGCATGTTAACATAATTATTACTATTGTAGTTACACACTTAGATTACAAGGCTAGGAAATTGGCTCGTTGCAAAGTAGATTTCAGTTACAAACTAAAAGTAGATTTTTTCCAAACTTTGTCCTCAAGCTAACAGAGCATTTTTAGTTTGAGCATCATGCTCAAAATAAAAATGCTTCGTAACCATGGCGACAAACTCCAAACATGGATTTTATTCTCATCGTTGGTTTGTAATTTCACCCTATTTTGCAATGAGCATATTTCATAAACTTGTAACTCAAGCATCTAACTTCAACAACAATATTTCTATTACATGCTCAAATTGAGTAAGTTTCATAACTTCAGGCCCTGGATCTAGTCTGTTTGCAAAGGCATAAACGCATTACTATCAAGTAAAGGGTTAAGGCAGATCACTGATTATCAACCTGGCATTAGGGATCCTAAAATGTGGCTGGTTACAACATAAGGTTGCTTAATATCTGTTATCTACGTATTATATGATCTTAATAAATGAGGCCATCTACACACGATTGACTGTATTGAACTGATATTTGTTAGATAAAATTGTGATATATTTAATTGACAAAGTAATTATGATTATTCATCAATAGAAATATTCCCTGTTACTTGAATTACTAGCTTTGATTAACTATTAACAGAAAGATTTGACAGATCTGTTAATTCTTAATCAAACACCTTCCATTATAGAAAACCTGGTTTCATGGAATTTCCATGTCTTGTCTTTGTTTTAGATATCTGATTCTCATGTTCAGTATAATATCTTCCTATTTTACTATGTTGCATTACGAAAACCTTCGTCTGTCCCTTTAAATAGTTGTTTTTTGTCGTTTTCGATCATCTTTCATTTTCAATCATTTATGCATTTTATTTTTCGCAAATATTGCTAAAAGTTTCGTCTATGATTGCACATACTTGGTTCAAAGTTAAATTTAAGTACAATTATTGGCATCGCAAAATGCAGACATGAAAATATTTAAATCACAGAAAATCTGATTCACGTTTTTTTCGCTGTAGCAGTGTCATTTTCATGAATATCGCGGTAAACATGATTTCGGTGTATTTTGCCGAGCCGACAACATGTTTTATCATTGATGAGATGTGGACTTACAGAAAACTTAAATGAAATGAGATCTTTTGGTTCTTACAAACAAAGTGTGATCAGATTAACTGAACTGTATTTCATACAAACAGACACTTTCAGGCACCTCTGCAGCAAATGTGTTTTGAAAACATTGTGGTAAAAGTATAATTGTTTTCAACTATATTCAATTATAATTGTTTTCAACTATATTCAATTATAATTATGATTGTTCTTTCAATTATAGAGAGTGCCCTTATTTCTGAATACCGATAAATGCTTTGAAAGACATTTGTTGCAGAATTGTTGTATGTGGTAAAGGGTTAACAAAGTAGTGCATCTTAAAATGTACTATAAATGTTCTTTTACATATCTTTGCTTAACAAATACAAGTACTGAAAGTACTAGTAAAAATTATTTTGAAAATGTAATTAATAATTGCATTTGATCATGTTTTTTGTTTGTTTTAAACTTGCTTTAAAACTTAGTAGTTTTTTTAGCTTGACTATTCGAAGAATATGAGAGCTATTCAAGTCACTTGTGCGTCGGCGTTGTCGTTGGCGTTGCAACTTTGGTTGAACTTTAAAACTTCACACACTTATTGGACATCATCAAATGACCTTGCAGGACAAGTCCCATAACTCTTATATCAGATTTTGACACAATTATGCACCTTTTCGGACTTAGAAATGTTAGTTAAAGTTTTGTATGCAAAGCTTTCTCTCAAAATCTACAGATGCTATTTCTTTGAAACGTCACACACTTATTGGACATCATCAAATGACCTTGCAGGACAAGTACCAATACTCTATATTAGATTTTGACACTATTGTGCAACATTTTGGACTTAAAAACTCTGGTTAAAGTTTGGCGTGCAACTACATTAAGAGTCCATATCTCTGTATTTACTTCATTCATTGCATTGAAACTTTATACAATGCTTCCCAACCATCACATCTATGTATATTATCAAGTAAGATAAGTCTATAGTGCATTTACTGCAAGTTATAGCCCTTTTATAACTTAGTAATTCTGGTTAAAATTTTGTGTGCAACAACATTAAAAGTCCATATCCTAGTAATTACTTGAAGCATTGCATTGAAACTTTATACAACGCTTCCCAACCATCACACCTATATAAACAATCAAGTTAGATCACTCTTTCAAGCGTATAATGCAAATTCTGGCCCTTTTTTTACTTAGAAATTCTGGTAAAAGTTTTGCATGCAACAACATTAAGAGTCCATATCCTAGTACAGGGTTTTCCCTAAGCTTTGAAACTTCAGGGTCATTGTGACCCCCATGTCATCAAAGTTGAGGGTCATCTTATAAATATTGGCGTTCCAAATTAAAACTTTATTATCAAGTGATTGATATAAAAAACATTAAAAAACAAGTGTGTTGTTCTTTGTTTTTATTATCCCTTTAATATTAATAATGTCAATTTGTGAAAAAAAATTGTGTACATTACCGATAATGTTATCGATAAAGCTTAAACCAGTCATTCAGAGTTAAATATAGTCCAAATAATTTAGACTTTCGGTTTCTCACTTATTGGTCAACCGAAGTCTAAATCCAAAGCATGTTTCAGACAGACTCGATTCACGTTATTATGCCGTTTATATCCTTGACAGCTATCGCAACGATAAAAAAAAACCATATCTATAATTATTATGTCTCCTCCCTCCGGAGGAGACATATTGCTTTTGCCTGCGCCGTCTGTCTGTCTGTCCGTCTGTCTGTCTGTCTGTCTGTCTGTCTGTCAGGGCGTCCACATTTCTTGTCCGGCCTTTATCTCACAACCCCTTGGCCACATTTCTATGAAACTTCACAGGAGTCATTGGTACAACGTCTAGTTGCGCATATTACGAGGGCGTTTAATTTGACCTACTTTTGGATGAGTTATTGCCCTTTCTTAAAATTGCCATTTCATTCTTGTCCGGCCTTCATCTCACAACCCCTTTGCCACATTTCTATGAAACTTCACAGGAGTCATCGGTACAACGTCTAGTTGTGCATATTACGAGGGCGTTTAATTTGACCTACTTTTGGATGAGTTATTGCCCTTTTTTTAAAATTGCCATTTCATTCTTGTCCAGGGCGTCCACATTTCTTGTCCGGACTTTTATCTCACAACCCCTTGGCCACATTTCTATGAAACTTCACAGGAGTCTTCGGTACAACGTCTAGTTGCGCATATTACGAGGGCGTTTAATTTGACCTACTTTTGGATGAGTTATTGCCCTTTCTTAAAATTGCCATTTCATTCTTGTCCGGCCTTCATCTCACAACCCCTTTGCCACATTTCTATGAAACTTCACAGGAGTCATCAGTACAACGTCTAGTTGTGCATATTACGAGGGCGTTTAATTTGACCTACTTTTGGATGAGTTATTGCCCTTTTTTTAAAATTGCCATTTCATTCTTGTCCGGTCTTCATCTCACAACCCCTTTGCCACATTTCTATGAAACTTCACAGGAGTCATCGGTACAACGTCTAGCTGCGCATATTACGAGGGCGTTTAATTTGACCTACTTTTGGATGAGTTATTGCCCTTTTTTTAAAATTGCCATTTCATTCTTGTCCGGCCTTCATCTCACAACCCCTTTGCCACATTTCTATGAAACTTCACAGGAGTCATCGGTACAACGTCTAGTTGCGCATATTACTAGGGCGTTTAATTTGACCTAATTTTGGTTGAGTTATTGCCCTTTTTTTAAAATTGCCATTTCATTCTTGTCCGGCCTTCATCTCACAACCTCTTTGCCACATTTCTATGAAACTTCACAGGAGTCATCGGTACAATGTCTTGTTGCGCATATTACGAGGGCGTTTAATTTGACCTACTTTTGGATGAGTTATTGCCCTTTTTTAAAATAAATCACTAACTGACAAAATACAGTCAGCCAGACAAATACCCCTTGGGGGAGACATATGTTTTTCCCAAAAACAACCTCTAGTTATTATATTAATTTGAGCCTAAAATTTATGCAGCTTACCTCTTTACCACTTTAATCTATCAAAATTCAATTCACAACGGCAAAAAAATTGAAATCTATAACAAAAAAAATTTGTTTTCGGTTAAATAAACTAGTCAAAATCGTTCAAAAAAATAAACGAAATATTGCCCAAACTTGTTTGAATAAGATATATAACTATTTCATTAAATATCAATTTTGGTGTACTTTAACAACAATACCCACAATACCGTATTCAGTTATTCTCAGTTCAAATGGACCACATTGTGAGTTATTAAACGTCAGCCTCTAAGAGGTGGATTAAAAAGAGATTAAAACACATAAAAACGTGAGTAAGACCGTTTGTGTTTACTTTATACGATAGATAAATGGTCAAATGTTGTCCCATATGTGTATTTTGGTGTGACAAACATTACGTACGCCAGATTCGACCCTGGAAGCGGCGGAATTTTTTTCCGCATGTTTTGGTGCAGGATAAGGACTTAGTTAAATATAGATTTTTGGAAAACCGAGATTATAGAAAAATAGAATGGACTTCGATTTACCGACATTGCGTCCATAGGGACGCACAGATGTTATTTTGGGGGGGTCATTTGAGTTGAAAACGTGTCAATGACGCAGGATTTGTGCGTCATGGAAAACCCTGCTAGTATCTACTTTATGCATTGCATTGAAACTTTATACAACCATTCCTTAACATCGCACCTATATAAACAATCAGTTTGATAACTCTTTCCGCATATAATGCAAATTCTGGCCCTTTTTTTACTTAGAAATTCTGGTTAAAATTTTGCATGCAAGGTACTTTCATGGATATATCTCAGTAACCACTAATGATATTTTCTTGAAACTTCATTCATGTCTTCCGGTGTGTCAGACAGTCAAGTTAGATCACTCTTGTATGAATTAAGAACAAATTATGGCCCTTGTTTGACTTTTAAAATTTGGTTAAAGTTTTGCATGCATGGCACGATTATGCACATATCTCAGTAACCAACTCAGAGATCGATGTAAAGTTTCAATATAGTCTTTAAAGGTATCAATCAATCAGATAAGGTAACTCCTGACTGAATTTATTATATATTATGGCCCTTTGTGAAGGTACAATTTTGGGTTGAAGTTTTGCATGCTAGGCCTTTTCTCACAAACAGCAGATGGCCAAATAGTTGAGCATGCTGTCTTGTGGACAGCTCTTGTTAGACAATCTAGTCTAGTTCATGAATCTAAATAATATTTGTCCATATATATTTTTAAAGAGATATCTTCATCAATTGACAGGTTTTTGGGGCAGACTTTCTTAATGTGTGATTATTTGCTAATAGTTTCATGTTAATAGTCAAAATGTGTTAACATTTTAATTACTGAGGAACTTATATTTTGATCAATACATTGTGGCAAATAGAGAATAGCTCATTATGAGCTAGTTTTCCTTTGATAACATAACATTTTCACAAGTGGAAATGTTCAATATATACTGTTATATACTGGGTGTATACAGATAATTGTGAAAAATGTATGGGTAAAATGAAGTTTTTTAAAGTAAAACATATTTTTATTAGAAAATACTTACCAGTCATTTAATACCTGATATATAATCTCAACACCGTTAATTCATCCAGAAAAGAAGCTCGCGCAGCCATGCATAGCCCTCACGCGTGTGTGATACACACGGCCGCCGGTAATACCGGCGCACGGGCCATGTGACCCCCACTTTTAATTTCACCGTTAACTTGCAGCGTTTAGTGTTGGGTGACGACGCGGGGTTGGGAGGCGGGAATCTGAAATGACTGGTAAGTATTTTCTAATAAAAATATGTTTTACTTTAAAAAACTTCATTTTTATGTCAAAAATACATTACCAGTCATTTAATACCTGATGACTTTGCAGCATCGGTCGGGAGGATCGTCCAACACAATGCCGGTCCCGAGAAATCGTAGCACTTGGTAAGAGTACCTACGGTACTACTAAATATAAACACAACTGTTCATGTATTTAGTAATTTGTGTATTAATTAGGTAAGTACTCGCTGAGAGTCCACTTGTGTGTCCAGAGAGGAATAATTTCTGATTGAAACGTTTTAAGACTTTATCAGAAGGATCTTATTACTAATTAAAGGAATAGGATATCCAGTGTTTGAATACGCTGCTGACATATCCTTCTCCTTCCTGAGGTTGAATAACCCCTACTGTGGCTCTTACAGCCCTCGAATGTTTTATATAGAACTTAAGACCCTTGACAGGGTACAAGATCAGGTTATATCTAAGGGAACACAGTTCACAGAAAGGTTGTGAAATGTGATGGGTTAGGAAGCACCAAAGGCAACTTGGTCTCAGTAGGAATACAGGTTTATAAGAACGGTTGAATAACCATACGGCTGTAAAACCTGATGAAATTCGTTTTTACTGAAAGCAAAGAACTCACTTCCCTGATAGTGTTCGCCAAGCAAGACGAATTTAAGTCTCAGTTTATAACTTACGAAGCGGCCGCTTCCGAAGAACGTAAAAGTTTGGAGAGAAATGGATCTGAACTTTGAAGTTAAGCGCATTGGAGCATCGAACAATAATTGTTGTGTTCATCGCCAAATCTTGAATGCGAGAGGTCGGCAACAAATGTAAGCATAAATTACTGATTGACGTACCTTAAAAAACCACCAATCGGTAAGAACTGTCTACTTCTAATGAAGATGTAACGGTTATGTCGATAGGCAGGCCAGAAGAACGTTGAACTACGATCTCTGGGCCAATACTGTGTTTCTAAAGTCATTGTCAGGAAGGAATAACGACACCGGAAGTTGACTCATTTGAATTATGGGGGCAATTCAGGGAGTAATAATTATTGCCAATCGAAGGACTACTGTCTACTCTATTGATCATGTACATGTCCTAGTCAGTTAAGCCCTGTACTGTAATGAGTATTTAACACACTGCCCCGAACTGTAAATAATTCGGGTGTAGTATGAAGCATGTATCGGACCGTTTCCCTTAATTACTGATCCTTATCCAGGACATGGTAATCGGATTCTCTTATAGCGAATCGAGTCTGTCCGAAGGGCCAGCTCAACGAGAAACGTCCTACAACGAGTCTCTTGAGGGGAATAGATCCGACTTGCCCGTTTTGGGAATTAATTCTAAACGCAGGTAATCGAAGTGAAGTGTTTGAAAGGAACATTTCCCCGTTTACAAAGAATCGACGGTCATTCCTCGATGAAAAAGCAACCGGTACGTGGTAACAGGTGTCTGTTTGGTCTAAGAATCGCTCAGACAGCTGTTCCGGATTGCGTTCTTGATAAAACGGAACATTCCATTTTATTAATCGACCGTACTAGACGCAATCTGAGTCGATAAGTCTTATTCCGGTCTTCACCGGAACCAGACGAAAGACGGTTGTAGAAACCACCGAATGGAAGGTTGATACCCACTCCATGGCATTCCTGTTAGTTTAATAGAGAGGAGCGCTTCCCTATAGCCGCGGATTAGGGACAGTGCTCTACTTGGTTGTATGCCAACTTTGCTCCCGTACGGGGCTTTGATAAGGCAGGGCCAGCGGAAGCAGAAAGCTAGGCTCGAACTTAGCCTGTCCCTTGTGTCTTCACAGGTTGGGCTTCTAAGAATGCCTTTGCAGAAGTCACTGTACGTTCTGTCCCTGTGAACAATGTTGCCGCATACGCCGAAATGCGCCTATGGACGCAGTGAATGCAGTAACTTCCCACTAATGATAGTTTATTTAGAGTCCAGCTCTAAATTGTAAATCATCTGATGGAGCACTGAACACGATATGTCTCTTATTCGTCAGACAAGACGGGGTCGTGGGTTTTACCCGACGACGTGCGGATTGACTAAAGCCGGTTCTGGACCGGAATGTCAGTGTCCGATTCGACATGGAGGAATCCTATGATCGATTGATTGTGGTTTAACGCCGTTTTAACAATTTCTCAGTTATATCACGGCGGCCAGTTCACCTACTCATGTATTTCCTGGTTTTCTCACACCAGTACTCCACACAACAATCTTCCCAAGCAACTGGCTACTTTTCCACAAAACTTAGCCCATTGGTGGGAGGAATCCTATGAAGGAGTCATGATCGAGGAATTTATCCCTTTTCCGAAGAAGAATGAGATCGCATGGAATCAACCTTCGGTCCGAGCTCACGTATGAGAGAGTTCACAGAGTGACTATCCTCTGGGAACGGTTGATCCCGGTAGGCCAGCATAGGGGATTGATTTATGAAATCAACTGAATCTCTCCCATGTAATACCGTCGGACATCGACTCGTCCCAACAATTGGTACGATGGGTATTACTTGGGAGGAGTGTAGTCCCTAGAGACGCACTCTCTCCTCCCTGGGGACCGACATAACTATTTGACCGGTACTCCCCATACCCGATGGCCGACTGTTTAATCGGCTATGTCTCAGCATACTGCCCGATTGACTGCCGAAAGGTTATGTCTTAAGACATTACCCGTTTGACCGGTGCCTTACTGGCTATGTCTAAAGACATTGCCCGATCTCCAAATGACTGTGTCCGAGGACATTTGTCAATTGGAATACTGTTGAATTCCGAAGAATTCATAGTTGAATTTTTTTGTTTTCACGGTGACCGTTTGCCCGGTAACCGTTTATGCCCAGTTAAGAGTTTGACTGCCCTGTGAACGTTCACGCGACAACCGTTTATGCCCAGTGATTAATTGAGTACTCGGTAGGCATTTGACTCATTCTCTAGCACTATCGACTCATTACATTCATATGAGTGTAAGGAACGACAACTCTGCGAAGGAGATTTTCACTTGGCTGTGTTCGAAAACACCCGGTTGTCCAATGCTTATGTCATAATATTGACAAAACGGTTGGAGTCAACTTGACTTAACGACTGCTCGTTACCCAGCTCTGGGAACGTTCAGTAATGGTAGCTCTCTCTGACCATTACTGACCGGTTGACTAATGATAGGCTGAAGTGAGGCTGCTCTATCACTAGTCTCCAAAAACTTTAGACATTATAACTTGGCACTCTGTAGCAGTCCGAAGACTGCTGTACTGCAGAGTGTAGGTTTTGCTCGAAATCATTATAGGTTTAAACGACGTTTAAGCGTCAACCTTCGGGCAAACGTATTAGGCACCACCCTAAGTACTTCCTTAATGTTCTGCTGTAGAGGTCAACGCTCTACAGCCGGCTCGTAATCTGAAGGGGACTGCCCCCCCCGCCCCCGCCCGTCAGACGAGGAGGTGGGAGAGTGTCGAGCCCTACGATGCTTGACTCTAATCCGTCTTTCAACTGAAAGACACAACAGTCTTATAAAAGTAAGAGAAAGGATTGAAAATAATATTCAATCTTGGTGTACTTTATTGTTGTGTTAACCCTTTCCCACATACATCTAATTTGCAGCAGACGACTTTAAACATATTTTGTCAAAAAATGGAAAATCTCTATAATTGAATGGATAACCAATGACTTGAAGTGGAAAACATAGTGGCAAAAGGAGAAATTGCACGTTTTGTGCAATTTCTTCTTTTGTCACTGTTTTCAAAAAGCTGTCTGCTGCAGAGGCGTCAGAAAGCGTCTATATGAGGGAAAGGGTTAAGGTGTCGATCGTGTGATATGAACCTCCTCTCTCCGCAGTAGAGAGAGGTCGCACTGGATCGATCGTCGGCGCCGAACTAACCGTATGGGACGGTCTCGACCTCCCTTTCACGGAAAACCTGAGTTATTCCGATCGGGGGTTTTCCTTCTAAGGACTGCCTCTTCGAGAGGTGTCCTTCCGGGAACAGTGAATTCCCATCAGGTGGGTATTGCTGATCCCGGTAGGCTTGGTTAACCCGCCTATCACCGATCCGTTACATCTTTTGAAACGGAGCTTTGTATCGGGGAAGGAGTGTAATCTCTAGAGAAGTACCATGTTCCACTTGGAGACACGGAAACATTTCTCTGTCCTGTACTACCTATAACTGGATATCTGGGCCTTGTGCGTAATGACCAGTGTTTTGAATATCCGTACTCTTCTATTCTCATTCTTTTGAGGAGTGTAATCCCTACAGAAGAACACTATTCCCCTTGGAGAAAGGAAAGATTTATCTGTCCTGTACTCCTTATAACCGATGTTAGACGGTTGGATATCTGAGCCTGGTGCGTAATGACCAGTGTTTTGAATATCCGTATAGACCGGTTGTGCGAAGAACGAGTGGTACTAGCTTAACGACTGCTCGTTACCTTGACTGCCCACTGCCCGGTCGCGTCATGTTAAACTGACTGATAATTTGCCCGGTCGCGTCATGGCTTAATGACTGACCGGTCGCGTCATCGCTAAATGACTGCCGGATTTGCCCGGTGACTGGTCGCGCCTAGGCGAAATGACTGACTGGTTGCCCGGTACCCGGTTACCCGGAGTCATATAGGTTTTGCTCGCAAGCATTACCCGGTTGACTAATGATAGGCAGTTGTGAAGCTGCTCTATCACCGGTCTCCAAAGAATTCTGTCCGCAGACATTATAATTTGGCACTCTGTAAGCGTCCGAAGACTGCTTACTGCAGAGTGTGGTGTTAGAGGTGGCCAATCAGTGAGGTTTCCCTTTGATTGACCCATGGCGTCTCCCGAAGGGTCAGCCCCAACACCTGGCGTCAGATAATGTCGTTCAGCAGACGGTTGCTCACTCTTGAGGCCAACCATCACTGTGTCCGTACGGTTTCTGGCCCGAAGGCCTTTGTTTCCCGACGGAATAACAGACATTAGCCGCTGCCATCCGCTCCTCCATGTCCCGCGAAGGACCAGCCGAAGCTGAGGGGGAGCGGTCAGAGCTCCAGATAAGGGGCGTATGCATGTCTAAAATCCTCATTTGACCCTCTTACCCTATGCTGTGGGTATTGAGAACCCACAGCATAGGGTTTGTTTCCTAAGAGGGAATTTGTGGGGAAATTAGCTGATTACACCTCCTAATCTGGACCTCTGAGCGGTTGTGCGGAGTGAAGAAGGAACAGCTCTGACCTTCTGCTCACTCAACACAGCCGCGGAGTCTGATTGTTGGGAGAACCCCTCAAACTCAGCTTCACTCGTAGAGCTAAGAGAAACCTTTTTAGGGGTCTTCTTACTCTTCCAGCTTTTGTGAGTCCTCCTCAACCCAGACTGTTTCCAAATGGAAGCAGGCCAGGAAGAGAAGTACTCACAGGGTGAATCCTGTGTGTACTTAGTGAACGCAAAACAGGACAGACGCGTGTCTCATACAGCCGTTATGAGCCACGCCTCTGATCACCACTATGTGACATAGAATATATATGAAACAAAACAATTTATACGATTCAACAAAAAATATAATTTTTTTCTATTTTTTATTTTCTACTATACCCGTTGATCACGGAACGTATTTCAATGAAAAAGATTTTACAAATATTTTCCAAAATTGTTCATGTTTAATTAATATACATAATGTAATACAAGGCGATAATAATATATTATCGCTAATAGGGTCGGTGTAACTATAACTTCGTTGAAAGAATGAATGGCCATTACCGCACCTGATACGTAACTGAAATAGTGGGTGGGGTAACCCACCCGTGACTTCTCAGTTAGTTGTGTTCACAAAAAACAACTTAATTACAATTAGTAATTTACCCAATTATGTTGTTAGGTTGTTAATGTAGTTGAATAACTGAATGAAAATAACTTGTTTAAGGCGAATGCCTTAAACAGACCAAGAAATAAAATATAAAAATGAAATAAATTCTTAGCTGTCAGTTGGTGTGTCCAGAAATTAAAAGTGGGGGTCACATGGCCCGTGCGCCGGTATTACCGGCGGCCGTGTGTATCACACACGCGTGAGGGCTATGCATGGCTGCGCGAGCTTCTTTTCTGGATGAATTAACGGTGTTGAGATTATATATCAGGTATTAAATGACTGGTAATGTATTTTTGACATAAAAACAGAATTTATTTTAAAAAATAAACATGCATATGCTAGCCGCACTGTTGCATACTATGTTTTTATACCCCGCTTTTTCGAAGAAAAAAATGGGGGTTATAAATTTCGGTTTGTCCGTCTGTCCGTCCGTCTGTCCGTCCGTCTGTCTGTCTGTCACACTTCGTTTCCGTGCAATAACTGCCACAAATGTGAACCGTTTTTTTTCAAACTTGGTAACAAGGTTAAATGCCTTAAGGGCTAGGCCAAGTTTGATCGTCACTTTTGGCAGACTTTATTTGGTGGAGTTATGGCCCCTTATTTAACAAAAAATGTCGTTTCTTGCTGTTTCCGTGCAATAACTGCCACAAATGTGAACCGTTTTCTTTCAAACTTAGTAACAAGGTTAAATGCCTTAAGGGCTAGGCCAAGTTTGATCGTCACTTTCGGCGGACTTTATTTGGTGGAGTTATGGCCCCTCATTTAACAAAAAAAAGTCATATCTTACTGTTTCCATGCAATAACTGCCACAAATGTGAACCGGTTTTTATACAACCGTTTCTTAAAAACGGTACGTATTATAGTATGGTCATGTCCCTCCGTCCCTCCGTTCGGGTTTTCCGCACTTTTTTCTTACATACTTTGACCTATTGAGCTAAAATTTTGTATAAGGCTTTATAGTGATGTGTCACAGATCAAGTTCATATTTCCTGGGATTTCGTCAATTTTTGAATGAGTTATGCCCCTTTTTGGACTTAGAATATTTGTTTTCCGCACTTTTTAGCTCACCTGTGCACGAAGTGCTCAGGGTGAGTTATTGTGATCGCCCTATGTCCGGCGTCCGTTGTCCGTCGTTCGTCGTCCGTCAACATTTTCTCCTCTGTAACCGGTGGGTCAACTGGGATGAAACTTCACAGAAAGCATCCTCGCAATGTCCTCACCAGAATTCCTTAAAATTTTTGGGATCCAGGCAGAATTCTGGTTTCCATGGCAAAGAAATGAAAAAAACTTCAAAATTCTTAAAAATCTTCTCCTCCCAAAGTGTCAGGCCGATTTTCAAATTATTTTGTAGAAATGATCCTTGGGTGACCCTCTATCAGATTAGGCCGATTTTCAAATAATTTTGTAGAAATGTTCCTTGGGTGACCCTCTATCAGATTCCTTCAAGCCATGTTGATTGGTCGAAAAACATGGCCGCCAGGGGGGGCGGGGCTATTTTGCCTTATTAGGCTATAGTGCAAACTTAAAAAATCTTCTCCTCCAAAAGTGTCAGGCCGATTTTCAAATAATTCTGTAGAAATGTTCCTTGGGTGATCCTCTATCAGATTCCTTCAAGCCATGTTGATTGGTCAAAAAGCATGGCCGCCAGGGGGCGGGGCTATTTTGCCTTTTATGGCTATAGTGAAAACTTAAAAAATCTTCTTCTCCATAAGTGTCGGGCCGATTTTCAAATATTTTTCTAGAAATGTTCCTTGGGTGACCCTCTATCAGATGCCTTTAAGCCATGTTGATTGGTCGAAAAACATGGCAGCCAGGGGGCGGGGCTTTTTTGCCTTATATGGCCAAAGTGAAAACTTAAAAAATCTTCTCCTCCGAAAGTGTCAGGCTGATTTTTAAATAATTTTGTAGAAATGTTCCTAGGGTGACCCTTTATCAGATTCCTTCAAGCCAAGTTGATTGGTCGGAAACTATGGCTGCCAGGGGGCGGGGCTTATATAGCTAAAGTGAAGAAAAAAAAACAGGTGAGCGATTCCAGGGCCATCATGGCCCTCTTGTTTTCTACATGCTTTGAGCTATTGAGCTGAAATTTTGTATAAGGCTTTGTAGTGATGTGTCACAGAGAAAGTTCATATTTCCTGGGATTTCGTCAATTTTTGAATGAGTTATGCCCCTTTTTGGACTTAGAATATTTGTTTTCCGCACTTTTTTTCTACATGCTTTGATGTATCGAGCTGAAATTATGTATATGGCTTTGTAATCAAGTGTCACAGATCAAGTTCACATTTCCTTGAATTTCGTCAATTTTTGAATGAGTTATGCCCCTTTTTGGACTTAGAATATTTGTCAAATTCTGCATGAGTTACAAAGAAGTTCCTGACGGGCGTATTATGTACCGTTTTCGGTACTCTTGTTTTCAAACTTGGTAACAAGGTTAAATGCCTTAAGGGCTAGGCCAAGTTTGATCGTCACTTTCGGTGGACTTTATTCGGTGGAGTTATGGCCCCTTATTCAACAAAAAATGTTGTTTCTTGCTGTTTCTGTGCAATAACTGCCACAAATGTGAACCGTTTTTTTTTTCAAACTTGGTAACAAGGTTAAATGCCTTAAGGGCTAGGCCAAGTTCGATCGTCACTTTCGGCGGACTTTATTCGGTGGAGTTATGGCCCCTTATTTAACAAAAAATGTTGTTTCTTGCTGTTTCCGTGCAATAACTGCCACAAATGTGAACCGTTTTTTAGCTCACCTGTGCACGAAGTGCTCAAGGTGAGTTATTGTGATCGCCCTATGTCCGTCGTCCGTCAACATTTTCTCCTCTGTAACCGGTGGGTCAACTGGGATGAAACTTCACAGAAAGCATCCTCTCAATGTCCTCACCAGAATTCCTTAAAATTTTTGGGATCGCTGCAGAATTCTGGTTTCCATGGCAACGAAATGAAAAAAACTTCAAAATTCTTTTTCTCCCAAACTGGTTGGCAGATTTTCGAATAATTTCTCCCAAACTGGTTGGCAGATTTTCGAATAATTTTGTAGAAATGTTCCTTGGGTGACCCTCTATCAGATTCCTTCAAGCCATGTTGATTGGTTGAAAAACATGGCCGCCAGGGGGGGGGGCGGTTTTTTTTTTGCCTTATACAGGGTTTTACACCAGTACAAAATGTTGGGAGTCCTTGGGATGCAGTCATGTAAAATTAGGGAGTCCCTCCCTAAAAAACAGGGGTCCCAATACATGATACGGAGCCAAATGTTTATTGTTAACAGTTATATTATGTGTAAGCTGTAGTTATACATATTCATGATTATTTTGATTTATCATAAATATGTATAAAACAGCTTATGAATTTAAAATGTATTATCAAATTCAATTTATGGTACTTTGGCACAGTAATGATATTGCTAAGCTTTTTTAGATCACCTAGAGCCAAAGGCTCAAGGTGAGCTATTCTGATCACTCTGTGTCCGTCGTCCGTCGTCCGTCGTTAACTTTTAGCTTTAAACATCATCTCCTCCTGAACCGCAAGAACAATTTCCACGAAACATCACAGGAATGTTCCTTTGGTGGTCCTTTTTCAAAATTGTTCAAAGATTTAAATTCCATTGAGAACTTTGGTTGCTGCGGCATCAGAAAGGGGACAAAATGTCCAAACTTTAAAAATCTTCTCCTCCGAATCTGCCAGTCAGATTCAAATTTAATTTGGTAGAAATGTTCCTTGGGTGACCCTCTATAAAAATTGTTCAAGCCATACTGATTGGTCGAAAAACATGGCAGTCAGGCGGCATCAAAAAAGGGGCAAAATGACAATACTTTAATAAACATCCTTATAAAAGTGCTTGTCTGATTTAAAGATAGTTTTGTAGAAATGTTCTTTCATTGATCATCTACATACTTTGTCAAGCCATATTGATTTGTTGAAAGGCATAGCAACCAAGCAGCATCAGAAAAGGAGTAATTAAACTTTTTGCTTCAAATGACATATGGTTATTAGATTTATGGTCTAAGGGAGGTAACACTTGGCAGAGTATTATGCAAGGGTTGTCTTCAACAGGAAGTGGAATGTTAAAATCGTAACCTTTCTGGTCTCAACAGCAGATGGAAATAAAAGTTTGTTATTGAAAGTGAACAAGCAATTATGACATGATTTGTCATGGACATGAATGTTCTTTTGTTGATCCTCTTTCAAAATTGTGCAAAGACTTGCATTCTATGTAAAACTTTGGTTGCTGCAGCATCAGAGCATGAGTAAAACGACCAAACTTTAAAATCCTTTTCCTCCATAATCTGCTTGTCAGACTCCAAGATAATTCAGTAGAAAGAATCCTTAAGTGACCCTCTAAAAAAACTATTCAAGCCATATTGGTTTATATTAAAAACAGATCAAGAAAGGTGCAAAATGACAAAAACTTAATAATTCAATTCTAATTGAAGTTCTTGTTAGATTTCAAGATATAAATGACCTTTACTTATAAGCTGTTTCTTGAGAAGTGTTCACTCCTTGAAGTTCTAATTGCACTCCTTGATCTTTTCCCCAGATATTTCTACTAATTTACTATCAATCAGGTGATCGATTTAGGGTCATCTTGGCCCTCTTGTTTTCTGTCTCACAACTTGTGTACTTTTTGGTATCGTAAATAAAGGAAAAGAAAAATGCTGATAGTTTATGTTTTTAGCTCACCTGAGCTTTGCTCAAGGTGAGTTATTGTGATCGCCTTTTGTCCGGCGTCCGTCGTCCATCGTGCGTCGTGCGTCGTCCGTCGTGCATCGTCCGTCAACTTCTTCTCCTCAGTAACCAGTGGGTCAATTTGGATGAAACTTCACAGAAAGCATCCTCTCAATGACCTCACCAGATTTCCTTCAAATATTTGGGATCCATGCAGAATTCTGGTTTCCATGGCAACGAAATGAAAAAAACTTCAAAATTCTTCTTCTCCCAAACTGGTTGGCAGATTTTCAAATAATTTTGTAGAAATGTTCCTTGGATGACCCTTTATGAGATTCCTTCAAGCCATGTTGATTGGTCAAAAAACATGGCCGCCAGGGGGGGGCGGGGTTATTTTTCCTTATATGGCTATAGTGAAAACTTAAAAAATCTTCTCCGACGAAAGTGTCAGGCCTATTTTCAAATAATTTTGTGGAAATGTTCCTTGGATGACCTTCTATTAGATTTCTTCAAGCCATGTTGATTGTTCCAAAAACATGGCCGCCAGGGGGGGCGGGGCTATTTTGCCTTATATGGCTATAGTGAAAACTTAAAAAATCTTCTCCTCCGAAAGTGTCAGGCCGATTTTCAAATAATTTTGTAGAAATGTTCCTTTAGTGACCCACTATCAGATTCCTTCAAGCCATGTTGATTGGTCGAAAATCATGGTTGCCAGTGGGCAGGGCTATTTTGCCTTATATGGCTATAGTGAAAACTTAAAAAATCTTCTTCTCCCAAACTGGTTGGCAGATTTTCAAATAATTTTGTAGAAATGCTCCTTGGATGACCCTCTATTATATTCCTTCAAGCCATGTTGATTGGTCAAAAAACATGGCCGCCAGGGGGCGGGGCTATTTTGCCTTATATGGCTATAGTGAAAACTTAAAAAATCTTCTCCTCCCAAAGTGTCCGGCCGATTTTCAAATAATTTTGTAGAAATATTCCTTGTATGACCTTCTATCAGATTCCTTCAATCCAAGTTGATTGGTTGAAAAACATGGCCACCAGGGGGGGCGGGGCTATTTTGCCTTATATGGCTATAGTGAAAAGTTAAAAATCTTCTTCTACGAAAGTGTCCGGCCGATTTTCAAATAATTTTGTAGAAATGTTCCTAGGGTGACCCTCTATCAGATTTCTTCAAGCCAAGTTAATTGGTCGGAAACTATGGCTGCCAGGGGGCGGGGCTTATATAGCTAAAGTGAAGAAAAAAAAAAATCAGGTGAGCGATTCCAGGGCCATCATGGCCCTCTTGTTTTAATTAATGGTAATCAAGTCAAACAAAATGATTATAAACAATAAGCACATAGTTATACTGTAAGATAATGCATTATGCTTATCTTGACTGTTCATTCTGAAATGTCACTCTGAATGTTTAACTTTCCCTCCAACCTGAGTGACTGCCTGTGCATATCAAAGTCTACCATCAGCTCCGTGTGAAAAGAGTCTTGCAGCCTGTATGAAATCAAATTTTTCAATACTGGGACCTTCTAGTTTTATGAACATCAACGTTTGAAGCGTATCGAATAGTTTTCGGACGTGTAAAAATAGCGATAGTATTAGAGGGCTTCGAAGATAGTGTTTTCCTCCGACGACGATTGGTCAATTCATGTCACGTGTGTACTCCAGAGCTTGCATAATGAGATTCCTAATTCTATTATTAGAAGCAGGGAAAACCAGCTTTTTAACATTTGATGGATGTATAATATATTCTGGGCTAGAATTTATGTTCGCATATTCGCGAATTGCAAATTTCAATTTGCCGGGTGAGATTTCAGCCACTAGCATATTATTGCCAGTGAAATTGTTGGACCGAAATACTACGCATTTCTAATCGTCGATCTTTTATGACGTTATTCCATTTCAATTGATAAATGTCTCGCGCACATGCCAATTCAAAGACCCCAATATTGCTGACGTTTACTGCATACATTGAGAACAACAAGTTTTAATTAACATATCGCAAATACGATTGGCTGGAATAGTCACGTGTATATTTGGTTTCCCAAATTGTATTTTTATCTACAGATATCTATGATTGGCTGGAATAGTCACGTGTATATGTTTGATTTCCCAAAATATATTTTCTCTACGGAGCTTGTATACGATGACTAGATCTAGTTATATTGTACTTTACCTTTTTAATATGATCTTTTTACAGGCATGCGTCCGATTGGACTCAATTTTAATTTTTTCAGGGGTCCCGTCTATCATTTTATGCGTATTAGACGCAGAAATGCGCGTCCCGTAAAACCCTGCTTATATATGGCTATAGTGCAAAATTAAAAATTCTTCTCCTCCCAAAGTGTCAGGCCGATTTTCAAATAATTTTGTGGAAATGTTCCTTGGTTGATCCTCTATCAGATTCCTTCAAGCCATGTTGATTGGTCAAAAAACATGGCCGCCAGGAGGCAGGGCTATTTTGCCTTTTATGGCTATAGTGAAAACTTAAAAAATCTTCTCCTCCATAAGTGTCAGGCCGATTTTCAAATAATTTTGTAGAAATGTTCCTTGGGTGACCCTCTATCAGATTCCTTCAAGCCATATTGATTGGTCAAAAAACATGGCCGCCAGGGGGCGGAGCTATTTTGCCTTATATAGCCAAAGTGAAAACTTAAAAAATCTTCAACATCTTCTCCTCAGTAACCAGTGGGTCAATTGGGATGAAACTTCACAGAAAGCATCCTCTCAATGACCTCACCAGAATTCCTTCAAATTTTTGGGATCCATGCAGAATTCTGGTTTCCATGGCAACGAACCGAAAAAAATTCAAAATTCTTCTTCTCCCAAACTGGTAGGCAGATTTTGAAATTATTTTGTAGAAATGTTCCTTGGGTGACCCTCTATCAGATTCCTTGAAGCCATGTTGATTGGTCGAAAAACATGGCCGCCAGGGGGCGGGGCTTTTTTGCCTTATATGGCTATAGTGAAAACTTAAAAAATCTTCTCCTCCAAAAGTGTCTGGCCGATTTTCAAATAATTTTGTATAAATGTTCCTTGGATGACCCTCTATTAGATTCCTTTAAGCCATGTTGATTGGTCGAAAATCATGGCCGCTAGGGGGGGGGGGCTATTTTGCCTTTTATGGCTATAGTGAAAACTTAAAAAATCTTCTCCTCCAAAAGTGTCAGGCCGATTTTCAAATAATGTTGTAGAAATGTTCCTAGGGTGACCCTCTATCAGATTCCTTCAAGCCAAGTTGATTGGTTGGAAACTATGCCCGCCAGATAATTTTAAAGTGATAACAATTCAGGTGAGTGATTCCAGGGCCATCATGGGCCCTCTTGTTTTCAAAATTGGTAACAAGGTTAAATGCCTTAAGGGCTAGGCCAAGTTCGATCGTCACTTTCGATGGACTTTATTCGGTGGAGTTATGGCCCCTTATTTAACAACAAATGTTGTTTCTTGCTGTTTCCGTGCAATAACTGCCACAAATGTGAACCGTTTTTTTTTTTCAAACTTGGTAACAAGGTTAAATGCCTTAAGGGCTAGGCCAAGTTCGATCGTCACTTTCGGCAGACTCTCTTCGGTGGAGTTATGGCCCCTTATTTAACAAAAAATGTTGTTTCTTGTTGTTTCCGTGCAATAACTGCCACAAATGTGAACCGTTTTTTTTCAAACTTTGTAACTAGGCCTAGTTCGTTCTTCACTTTCGGTGGACTTTATTCGTTTGAGTTATGGCCCCTTAATTAACAAAAAAAGTCGTTTCTTGCTGTTTCCGTGCAATAACTGCCACAAACTTGGTAACAACCTAGGCCAAGTTCGTTTAATTTACCCTGTAATACATGTTCAATAAAAAGTCTACTGACATGTTTAAACCTAACCTCAACATTTTCCTACAATATTTCCTGCAAGCGGGGGATATAAATTTCATGAATTTGCTTGTTTTCATAACATTTCTTACTTTACCCTTTGAGTAAAAACTTCATTTTTTTAAAGCTTGTTTCATGGTTTGTTAATTAACCCTTTCCCACATACAACACATCTGCAGCAGACTACTTTGAACATATCTTTGCAAAAAATATATAAAAATCTCCATAAATGGAGGTATAATACATGGAAAAGGGGAAGAAAATATTATGGGAAAATTGGAATTGCTTGCATTGAGCAAGTTCTACTTCAGTCAAAATGTTTTTCTGCAGCAATGTCATCTGAAAGCCTCTACATGGGGTAAAGGCTTTAATATCTGAAATGTGCAAAAATCTTCTGCAAACAATTTTATGTTAAAAATGTGAAAAGTATAAATACATAAATATGTTATAAGTGTCCCAATACTGTAATGGTATGAATATATGATTTGCTGATCCCTGATAAATCAAATGCATCATGACAAACATATTGCAGATCATCAGGTAACAAAAAAAGATAATGACAAGCATACTTAACCCTTTCCCACAAATAGACGCTTTTCTTGATAAAACAAGCATTTTGACGTGCACCTTTGCCCGAATAGCTGATAAATATAAATGAATGGTCTATAATTAGAACATTGTTTTCAAGTTGGAAACGGAGACAACCCTGTGTGCGTTTAAGTGTTATTTGTCATTTTATTTTTCTACTATCTTTAAGGAAACAAATAAAAATGCACAACGATACTTCCACAAATCTGTTGGCATCTCTGTGATACAGAGCTCCAGATAATTACTTGGGTCAAATATGTTTCACTCCCTAAAATAATTATTAAAGAGTGAATCACTACAGGCCCAAAATAAGGAAGGTCGACATGTTTTTAACTCATGTATTATGCAAATCTTACCTATGTATCCATGTAACAGTTTAAACAGTAAACTAAAATCTCTTAACAATATACACTTGCTGTGTATCTATGAACACAAAAGAGTAAATTTAAAAGAGAGAAATGCTCATCATAATGTCAACATGTTGATGATACTGCAGCAGGAAGCATTATTAGAAAGTGAAAAATTGCTCAATATAAGCTTTGTTCCTTTTACTGCACTATTTTGGATTTACAATTTACTTTAAGGTCAGATTACGCTAAATACATCCGCTGACTTGCTGATCTACAGTACTATAGTCCCTAAAAAAAGCTTTGTTTGGGTAGAAATGAGTGTATACCATCACCAGAATGTATTAGATATATGACTTTGAGTTTAAATGCATTGTGAATGTGTATAGGATGCACTGGAAATGATTGATTTGATCACTTGTAGTATCTTGACCTTGTTTGAAAGTGAAAGTAGAGAATGCTAAACACCGGTTTTGTCCGGGCCTGATTTGGTCCAAAATGATGGTTACCATTTTCGCCTTGTGAGTTCTTTCTTGAATAATGCATGACCCCACATTTTCTTTGGATTGTTTTAAAGCTAGGAGGTAACTCTTTTCATGATATATGGTGTTTTACATGAGAAACGCTTAGAAAGTGTGACAATTGAGGACTGAAACTGGTCGATTTACATGGAAACAAAGAAGGATTTGTTTTGATGTATTGTAACCTAAAGAGCTATTGAGTGGAATATATCAAAAGTCAATTTTGTGTCAGCTGCACATATTGAAACATTCTAGGGTATTTGACGGGGTGGGATTCAGTCAAATTGCTTGAAAAATAATGAAACTGCGTGCCTGGAGTGTAATTTAGGCTCATGGAGGTATCCAGCCATAAGGTAATAGCCTTTTTGACATTTTTCCACAAAAAATGATGTTTATCCAGCTATTTAAAATTTTCTTTGATTGATTAATTGCCTAAAACAGGCATAAACATGAAGTTTAGTCGTTTCTTTAAACATGGGGCACAGTAAAACCTAAAAATGTTATGTGTTTATGCTTTTTAGCTCACCTATGCACAAAGTGCAAGGTGAGCTTACCGTCCGTCGTCATCCGTCCGTTCACATTTTCCTACAAACGACTTCTCCTCCTAAACCAATTAACCAAATTCAAAAATTGTTTACAGGAATGTTCCTTGGGTGGATGTCTTTCAAACTTGTTCAAAGAATTCTATTCCATGCAGAACTTTGGCTGCCACGGCAACAAAAAAGGGGAAATTAACCAAAACTTAAAAAATCTTCTTGTCCAAAAGTACTGGCCCGATTTGAAAATGATTTTGCACAAATGTTTCTTGGGGTACCTTCTACCAAGATTGTTCAAATATTTCCGATCCGTTGAAAAACATGGCCGCCAGGGGGCGGAGCTTATTTTCCTTATTAGCTCACCTGAGCTTTGCTCAAGGTGAGTTATTGTGATCGCCTTTTGTCCGGCGTCCGGCGTCCATCGTGCGTCGTGCGTCAACTTCTTCTCCTCAGTAACCAGTGGGTTAATTTGGATGAAACTTCACAGAAAGCATCCTCTCAATGACCTTACCAGATTTCCTTCAAATATTTGGGATCCATGCAGAATTCTGGTTTCCATGGCAACGAAATGAAAAAAACTTCAAAATTCTTCTTCTCCCAAACTGGTTGGCAGATTTTCAAATAATTTTGTAGAAATGTTCCTTGGATGACCCTCTATGAGATTCCTTCTAGCCATGTTGATTGGTCAAAAAACATGGCCACCAGGGGGGGGGGGGGGGGGTGGGGGGGTTATTTTTCCTTATATGGCTATAGTGAAAACTTAAAAAATCTTCTCCTCCGAAAGTGTCAGGCCTATTTTCAAATAATTCTGTGGAAATGTTCCTTGGATGACCCTCTATCAGAATCCTTCGAGCCATGTTGATTGTTCGAAAAACATGGCCGCCAGGGGGGCGGGGCTATTTTGCCTTATATGGCTATAGTGAAAACTTAAAAAATCTTCTCCTCCGAAAGTGTCAGGCCGATTTTCAAATAATTTTGTAGAAATGTTCCTTTAGTGACCCACTATCAGATTCCTTCAAGCCATGTTGATTGGTCGAAAAACATGGCCGCCAGTGGGCAGGGCTATTTTGCCTTATATGGCTATAGTGAAAACTTAAAGAATCTTCTTCTCCCAAACTGGTTGGCAGATTTTCAAATAATTTTGTAGAAATGCTCCTTGGATGACCCTCTATTAGATTCCTTCAAGCCATGTTGATTGGTCAAAAAACATGGCCGCCAGGGGGCGGGGCTATTTTGCCCTATATGGCTATAGTGAAAACTTAAAAAATCTTCTCCTCCCAAAGTGTCAGACCGATTTTCAAATAATTTTGTAGAAATATTCCTTGTATGACCTTCTATCAGATTCCTTCAATCCAAGTTGATTGGTTGAAAAACATGGCCACCAGGGGGGGCGGGGCTATTTTGCCTTATATGGCTATAGTGAAAAGTTGAAAATCTTCTTCTACGAAAGTGTCCGGCCGATTTTCAAATAATTTTGTAGAAATGTTCCTAGGGTGACCCTCTATCAGATTCCTTCAAGCCAAGTTAATTTGTCGGAAACTATGGCTGCCAGGGGGCGGGGCTTATATAGCTAAAGTGAAAAAAAAAAAAAAATCAGGTGAGCGATTCCAGGGCCATCATGGCCCTCTTGTATGTGCATTGTTAAAATTTTAAAAATCTTCTTGTCCAAAAGTACTGGCCCGATTTGTAAATTATTTTGCACAAATGTTCCTTGGGGCCCTTTGACAAGATTGTTCAAATATTTCAGATCTGTTGAAAAACATGGCCGCCAGAGGACGGAGCTTGTTTTCCTTATATGTGCATTTATTAAAACTTTAAAAATCTTCTTGTCCAAAAGTATTGGCCCGATTTGAAAATTATTTTGCACAAATGTTCCTTGGGGCACCCTTTGACAAGATTGTTCAAATATTTCCGATCCTTTGAAAAACATGGCCGCCAGGGGGCGGAGCTTATTTTCCTTATTAGCTCACCTGAGCTTTGCTCAAGGTGAGTTATTGTGATCGCCTTTTGTCCGGCGTCCGGCGTCCATCGTGCGTCGTGCGTCAACTTCTTCTCCTCAGTAACCAGTGGGTCAATTTGGATGAAACTTCACAGAAAGCATCCTCTCAATGACCTTACCAGATTTCCTTCAAATATTTGGGATCCATGCAGAATTCTGGTTTCCATGGCAACGAAATGAAAAAAACTTCAAAATTCTTCTTCTCCCAAATCATAATTGTCTAATTGTCCTAATATTTGCTATTTTGCTTTCATTTTATACCATACTCTGTAAATTTACACACAAACCAGATCTTTGAGGGCAAAGAAAGTGTCTAAAGGAGCTTCAAAGTCCATGAAAATGACAGGTCAATTTTGTGTTGTCTGCAAAAATGTTTGGATACAGTCAAACTGGTTGAAAATGATGATACTGGTTGCCTAAAATATCTAAAAATAGTGCATAAATCTAAAGTTTGATCATCTCTATGAACATTTGACACAGTAAAACCAAATATGTGATGTTTTTTCTTATTTTTCCTTTGCGAAGATGTCGCTTTTCATGATCAGTTTAACCCTAAATCATCTCATTCACTTAAAACACAGACCCTGCCAGATTAAATATCCTGCATATAAAACTTATATCTTCAAATACCAATATCAACATTACTGACTACAGATTAAATTTGTCTAATGTTTGTGGATTTAAATGTTCTTTTTTCTTATTTCTTCGTGTTCAACGAAATATTGCGGCTTCTCTTTGATGCTTTGCGTCAAGCATTTGTCTTGTACATACATTTAGTGTTCCCTGTTTAGTGATAGGGTAAAGGTTTTATCAGATTATGTATTAACCCTTTCCCTCATATTGACGCTTTCTAGCTTGACGCCTCTGCTGCAGACCGTTTGCAGACAACTTTTTGAAAACATAGTGACAAAAAAAGAAATTGCTCAGAACAAGCAATTTCTCATTTTGCCACAATGTTTTTCACTTTTAGTCATAGGTTATCGAATCAATTAAAGAGATTTTCTATTTTTTGAAAAATTATGTTCAAAATCAAGTGCTGCAGAATTGTCGCATGAGGGAAAGGGTTTTAAGTATTCCATATATTAATTTCCTACAGAAACAAAGTAAATGGTTTGGCTGGTAAATGATATTAAAGGGTTCTTATTAGCTGCCTGCTGATCTCATATTTCTTAACCTTTTCCAATTAATGTTTTCAACTAAATTTTATAAATTTACTTTTATTTAACCCCCTTTCCCACAAGTGGGCTTTGAACACATTTCGGTTTAAAGATTGAACATTTTGATAAATAAAAGAGTTTAAATCATTTAGGCAAAAGGAGAAATTGCTCATTATCGATTCATGAGCAATTTCTCCTTTTGTAACAATGTCTTCAAAAGTCATCTGCTGCAGAGGCGTCAAAAAGCATCTGTATGTAGGAAAGGGTTTAAGAGATTTTTTTCATATACATGTATTGCCATGCTGCAAATTTGTTGTATACAGGAAAGGATTTAAGATGAGTGAAAGATACATAATTTAAATGGCGGTTTTCGAACCAGAAATGGCTTAGTTACATAATACAACAAACTCCTTCTCGGAAATATACCTATTGATTTCATCTTTCTGAATGCCATTTTAAATACTTGAAAACTGGTCTGACAGCTCTGCAATAATTACCAACTTTCTCTTGACTTCTTAGCAGATATTATCCTCTTTAGGACTTTTAAGTTTGATAATTTCGTATTCTTAACCAGGAAGCAGACATCTAGAGCGATTGATATAAGCTGAACCTTGGTTTGCAATCATTGTGAAATAAATCAGTTTAAAATAACCTTACCAACATTTAAAGTAAGAAAGCAAAATATATATTAAGCAGCAGCCTTCTTTGGAAAAATATTTTGAGAAAAGAATTCTATACAGTTTTTAGGTTTTATGTTATATTCCTTGGATGAGTCGTAAAATTGCATATTGTGTTAACGGCTAAACGAAATATTACTTGAAAATGGTAGTATACCCTCACCAGATCAACTTTTCCATTTGTCATGTCATTTGTCATGTCATTTGTCCTGAGAACAACCCTAAATGAGGATACTATAAATACTATAAATACTATAAATATAAATTGGTTGTGGGAGTATCATAAATTTTGTAATTTTTTTTAGTAAAAGTGGAACAAACTTTTGTAATTCTATTTGATTATAAAACAGGAAAGTTGTAGGCGTGACAAAAAATGTGAGACTTTGGCAATAGGGGAGACATCATTTTATAGGTGATTTATTTAAGTTGACTTGACATTGTAGGAGAAATCATTAATTTTAAATGCTGTACTATAGTGTAGGTGGACTGGTTATCATTCCCTGTAGCAATGCCTGGCCCACTCAGGAGAAGAATGACGCAAATGAAGGCAGAAGCCTTCACAAAGAATATAGTAGTTGTCTGTCTAATTTTTGGGGATGAGTTCAGGATAATATTCACTACATGACTGTGTGATCAAGGTGTAGAAACACATATTTTTATACCCCCCACAAACAAGTTTTGGGGGGTATATAGGAATCACCCTGTCCGTCCGTCCGTAAGTCTGTCTGTCTGTCTGTCTGTCTGTCTGACCATATGTCTTGTAAGCGCAACTCCTCCTTAACGGCTGGACCGATTCTGATGAAACTTTACACAGTTGCAGTACATAACCTGAGGATGTGCATGAAGTAAGATTATCCCTGTCCGTCCGTCCATCTGTCTTGTAAGTACAACTCCTCCTTAACGGCTGGACCAATTCTGATGAAACTTGACACAGTTGCAGTACACAACCTGAGGATGTGCATGAAGTAAGATTATCCCGGTCGGAAATATATCTGTCCGTCCGTCTGTCCATATGTCTTGTAAGCCCGGGACGGGGGCTATCCTTTTGTGAATTAATTCTGTAATTTTATTATCTTAATAGCAAATTTTATTGTAAAAGTGATGTCATTTCATATCCGTTTCCCAGATGGTATCATGAATGTTGACTTGGTATTTTGGAGTCACTCTGTGGTCAATCAGTCGGGACGTTGCAATTTTCCTTGTCCAGAACCTAACTTAATCAAAGCGCTGAAAGCGCTGATGGTATAGGGGGCATATGTAAATTGAAAACATATGGCATAGATCAAATGGACAAACATTGTTGAAACAATGAAACAATGACCTTTAAACAAACTAAACCAAAAATGTTTGAAGCAACACATATTGCCTGCCAATAACATATACCTCATTTGTCAAAGTTTTACCCTTTTCTTGTATAAACAAAATATCGAAGGACAAAAGATTGACAAAAAAAACCGAGCAGCTACCCTTAATTAAAATATTTCTAGTTCAGAAATCACTAAAGATCCACAATGTATATTGTAATCATGCTGATAAATGAAAGACGATCGAAAGCATGATAGAGTTATGTTTCTTTTGCACTGCACAATTGCAGCTCTGAGTTTCCTATACACCAAGTCTTAAATTGATATATTGGACATATATTGAGACAATAACCGAAGAAATGAAAAAATTGAGTTTACACCTAAAAAACAGATTAGATTTGACGAAGTACAAATCTTGGGGAAGCACTCATTAACGAAAAAGGGAATTTCACGGAACGCATGTGTTGCATATAATAAGGGAGAACATTGAAAGACAAAAATATACACACTCCAAACGCAGCATGCTTAATTTATGGTAATGGTGCACTGCAAATCTGTAGGTCATAAGTTACATACAAACCAAGTTTGAAATTGATACGATGAAAGTTAATTGAGACAATCGCTGAACTAAATAAGGAAAAATGGAGATAACTGAAAAAACAGACCAGAGTTATGTACCTAGTACTTTGCCGTTCTCCTGATCACACGGGTATAATTGTGACCACTTTGAAATAAATCTGCCATACAGAAACAACGTGTTAACCAATACATGCAATCCATGACGGACGGACGAATGCACATTCAGGCAGACAGCCGGCCGGACGCCGGATTATACCTCCAAGCTTTACAGACGGAGACAACTCAAGTATTGATTACAGAAGACTGGTTCGATGCGTCAAAACACGTCAGCTTAGATTATGGTATTTGTAAAGTATTTGCAATTTAATTGTATCTCTGAAACGGGACCGGACCGTCAAGGTTAATTTTCAAAAACCTATTTAGACTACATTTCTAGTTTATTTGTCAACAGATACATCTAGGACTATATTACACGTTGATGAACGTTGAGTCTTAAATTAACGCAAATGCTTATACATTATAATGTTAGTCCCAAAATCGCTAGAAGCTTCTCAATAATAAAATAAATAATGACCTTGCGGTTATAACTCGGATGTGTTGACAAATTCGGCCAAATTTCTTTCCGACGTTTGACAAAAGTCAATGCGACATGCGTCATTCGTCTTTCACCAATGGCTAAGTCTATGTGGAAACGCAGCCAGTTGCTTGGGAAGATTGTTGTGAGGAGTACTGGTTTGAGAAAACCAGGAAATACATTTGTAGGTGAACTGGCCGCCGTGATATGACTGAAGAATTGTTAAAAACGGCGTTAAATCCCAATCAATCAATGTTGAAATTAACTTATCTATAATTTGTAGATTTAATTTCTATTTCCTAGTAGGGTCTACATACAGCGACACATGAGAATATTCAACACAAAACGCGACCTGTTTTACCAACAATTCCCCAGTAGCGGTGAGACCGTTTGTAACATTATTTCATGGCATGTATACACAGTAGGACCTCTCTCTTTGGACGAATTATGTTGTAACAAGTTTGTTTACAGTATTCCTTAACCTTGACCACATAGACTAAATATACAGCAAACAACATTGAACTAAGGCATAACTATTGACCTGAATTAATAAAAGTATGATTTTGAATAGTGATAAAAACATTGTGGAAAAAGACAAACTTGTTGATTATCATTCATCTGTTAAGGTTAGTCAAATGTGTCTAAAAGGGGCAAAGGTTAAAATAATAACTGTAGACAAATGTTTTCGTTATCTAGGTTATAGAAACAAATTGATTCATGTTTCAAAGCATTGTTTGAAAAGGAGGAATTGCTCATTGTCAGCAATTGCTCCGTTTGCAAATATACTTTCAACATTTGTTTGTAACTAAGTAGCTATAACGGGAACGGTTCAACCCTTTCCCGCTTACAGGCGCTTTTTGACGCATGTGCAGCAGACGGCTGCAGAATTGTTTATCATGACCCATTTCCTCTTTTTCCACAAAGGTTTCAACTATATATTTTTCCCCTTGATGTAAGGCAAAATTGCTCGTAATCATTCATCTCTAGCATGTTATTCAAAATGTGTCCGGAAGGGAGAAAGAGGGAAAGAACGTCCATAGTAAAACGTTTAAATATGAAAAGAATTAATTTGAAACGTGTTTGAAAGCATTGTGTGAAAAGGAGGAATTGCTCATTGTCAGCAATAGCTCCATTTTCAACAATATTTTTTAAATATTCGAACTGTTATAGTATCACGGAAAGGGTTCCGCTTCCATGGGAAGGATGTAACCATTTTCCGCCTACAGACGCATGTGCAGCAGACGACAATCGAAAACATTGTGACAAAAGGGGAAATTGCTTTTCGTAGGCAATTTCTACTTTTGCCACAATATTTTCAACTCCTTTCAATAATTGTATTTACAGTGCTTTGCACATTTCTCTATAAGTCGACTGTTGTAAACTAATGGGGTCACAGAACGGTCGACGTTACCTCACACTACTGACATTGAGGTCAACCATAGTTCAGAGTGAGTTTCATTCATAGAAACTATTTTGTCTCATAAATTTATGCAAGCGGAGGGTTTTGTGATTCGGTCGAACCAATGAAATCGTTGAAAAGGCAGATTATAACCAATCAAAACTCGATTTTGGTGTAGGTATACACATGTGGACTGCGGTTGCAGCTTTAATCCGACTTTTCGAAAGCAGCTTCGCTATGAGATAGTGGCGAAACGCCCCTATCCCAAAAACTACTGTATGGAATTTAATAAAACTTCATGCTATGATACAACACAGTGAGAGGAAGTGCAGTGTACAGGAACCATAACTCTATTTTACCTAATTACAGAGTTAAATTTAAAATTATTCTTCTCCCAAATTGGTTGGCCGATTTTCAAATAATTTTGTAGAAATGTTCCTTGGGTGACCCTCTATTAGATTCCTTCAAGCCATGATGATTAGTAAAAAAAACCATGGCAGACAGGGGATGAGGCTTTTTTGCCTTAATATGGCTAAAGAAGAAATCCTCCTAAAGTGTAAAGCGGATTTTCAAATAATTTTGCAGAAATGTTTTGTGGCTGACCCTCTGTTAGATTATTTCAAGCCAAATCACTTTGCATAATTCATGTGAGCGATTTCAGGGCCATGATGACTCTCTTGATGTTTATTTCTCTTCAATCAATTTTTTTTCCCTCAGCATAACTCAAATACATATAAAATTTATTGATTGCCATGTAATCTTGCAACAATTAAAAAAGCTTTTTCTTTTTAGCTCACCAGAGCACGTAGTGCTCAAGGTGAGTTATTGTGATCGCCTTTTGTCCGTCATCCGTCGTTCGTCGTTCGTCGTTCGTCGTCCGTCGTCAACATTTGCTTGTTAATTCACTAGAGGCAACATTTTGCATCCAATCTTTATAAAAGTTTATCAGAACATATATCTCATTCAACTCTAGGCCAAGTTCGAAACTGGGTCATGTGGGGTCAAAATCTAGGTCACTAGGTCAAATTTAAGGAAAATCTTGTTAACACTCCTGAAGCCGCATTTTTGGCTTGAGCATGTTGAAACTTTGTCAGAATGTTTGACTTAGTAGTATCTAGGCCAAGTTCGAAAATAGGTCATGTCCTGTCAAAAACTAGGTCACTAGGTCAAATTTAAGGAAAATCTTGTTAACACTCCTGAAGCCGCATTTTTGGCTTGAGCATGTTGAAACTTTGTCAGAATGTTTGTCTTAGTGATATCTAGGCCAAGTTCGAAAATAGGTCATGTCGGGTCAAAAGCTAGGTCACTAGGTCAAATTTAAGGAAAATCTTGTTAACACTCCTGAAGCCGCATTTTTGGCTTGAGCATGTTGAAACTTTGTCAGAATGTTTGTCTTAGTGATATCTAGGCCAAGTTCGAAAATAGGTCATGTCGGGTCAAAAGCTAGGTCACTAGGTCAAATTTAAGGAAAATCTTGTTAACACTCCTGAAGCCGCATTTTTGGCTTGAGCATGTTGAAACTTTGTCAGAATGTTTGTCTTAATGATATCTAGGCCAAGTTCGAAAATAGGTCATGTCGGGTCAAAAACTAGGTCAGTAGGCCAAATTGAAGGAAAATCTTGTTAACACTCTGGAAGCCACATTTTAAACTTGACCATGTTGAAACTTTGTCGGAAAGTTTGTCTTGATGATATCTAGGCCAAGTTCGAATATGGGTCATGTCCGGTCAAAAAGTAGGTCACTAGGCCAAATTGAAGGAAAATCTTGTTAACACTCTGGAAGCCACATTTTAAACTTGAGCATGTTGAAACTTTATTAGAAAGTTTGTCTTTTGATATCTAGGCCAAGTTCGAAAATAGGTCATGTCGGGTCAAAAACTAGGTCACTAGGCCAAATTGAAGGAAAATCTTGTTAACACTCTGGAAGCCACATTTTAAACTTGACCATGTTGAAACTTTGTCGGAAAGTTTGTCTTGATGATATCTAGGCCAAGTTCGAATATGGGTCATGTCCGGTCAAAAAGTAGGTCACTAGGCCAAATTGAAGGAAAATCTTGTTAACACTCTGGAAGCCACATTTTTGGCTTGAGCATGTTGAAACTTTGTCAGAATGTTTGTCTTAGTGATATCTAGGCCAAGTTCGAAAATAGGTCATGTCGGGTCAAAAACTAGGTCACTAGGCCAAATTGAAGGAAAATCTTGTTAACACTCTGGAAGCCACATTTTAAACTTGACCATGTTGAAAGTTTGTCGGAAAGTTTGTCTTGATGATATCTAGGCCAAGTTCGAATATGGGTCATGTCCTGTCAAAACGTAGGTCACTAGGCCAAATTGAAGGAAAATCTTGTTAACACTCTGGAAGCCACATTTTAAACTTGAGCATGTTGAAACTTTATTAGAAAGTTTGTCTTTTGATATCTAGGCCAAGTTCGAATATGGGTCATGTCCGGTCAAAAACTAGGTCACTAGGCCAAATTTAAGGAAAATCTTGATTACACTCTAGAAGCCACATTTTTGGCTTGAGCATGTTGAAACTTTGTCAGAATGTTTGTCTTAGTGATATCTAGGCCAAGTTCGAAAATAGGTCATGTCGGGTCAAAAACTAGGTCACTAGGCCAAATTGAAGGAAAATCTTGTTAACACTCTGGAAGCCACATTTCAACTTGACCATGTTGAAACTTTATTAGAAAGTTTGTCTTTTGATATCTAGGCCAAGTTAGAATATGGGTCATGTCCGGTCAAAAACTAGGTCACTAGGCCAAATTTAAGGAAAATCTTGATTACACTCTAGAAGCCACATTTCTGGCTTGACCATGTTGAAACTTTGTCGGAAAGTTTGTCTTGATGATATCTAGGCCAAGTTAGAATATGGGTCATGTCCGGTCAAAAACTAGGTCACTAGGCCAAATTTAAGGAAAATCTTGATTACACTCTAGAAGCCACATTTCTGGCTTGAGCATGTTGAAACTTTGTCAGAATATTTGTCTAAGTAATAGCTAGGCCAAGTTCGAATATGAGTCATGTCGGGTCAAAAACTAGGTCACTAGGCCAAATTGAAGGAAAATCTTGTTAACACTCTGGAAGCCACATTTTAAACCTGAGCATGTTGAAACTTTATCAGAAAGTATGTCCTAATGATATCTAGGCCAAGTTCGAATATGGGTCATGTCATTTCAAAAACTAGGTCACTAGACCAAATTTAAGGGAAATCTTGTTAACACTCTGGAAGCCACATGTTTGGCTTGAGCATGAGAGAGTTATGTCTTAAATAGCCCATTCCCAGGTGAGCGATTCCAGGGCCTCATGGCCCTCTTGTTTTTTTAAGAAACACAATCCAAAAATGAATAAAACAAGAATAAATCGATCCTTACCATTGTCTTTTTTAGGTAGGGTTTCTAAATATTTCTCTACCATTTCCTATCAGGGCGACGTTCGGGGGGGTATTGATCACATTCAGTGATAGCTCTAGTTTTTACTCTCATAATTGGAATTAAGAGTTGACGGTTCAAAACTAAAAAGGCTTTGAATGAGTGAGATCTGATTTCACTTAACTGTAACTTTAGCAATTGACTGTGACGAGCCCCTTGTTTTAAATAGAGCTAATAAATGATATCTCTTTAACCATTGACCAAATGTTGGTGGTCATCTACCAACATTGCTAAAACTGTTTTACTTGGCTGCACACAATGGTTGCCAAAACTGTAGATATAAAAGAAAATCCGCTTCGCATAAAACAATTTTTAAGAAGCCCAACTGTTCACCATATACATCATCTCCTAAACCATTGTCCCAATTAATCAAAAAGCAGTGTCCCTGGGTTTTCAAACTGCAATGTGTGCCCAAGATGGAAATTGGTCTCATTTTTGTAAGATCAAGGTTTCTTTTATGTGCATGCATTGCATTTGGAAAGCTGGGACACAGTTTTTATCAAAGCAAAACCAGTCTATATTACTTTCCATTAGAATAAAAGATGGGGAGTGATTGACCTTTAAACTTTCTTTACTTCTGAAATTTTAACTTGTATAAAAATAGTATTTTGTTTGAATACAGAAGATAGTCAGAATGTCTGAGATCACAGAGGGTAGGCTTACATAATTGCCTAAAGAGCTTAAAATAGAATAAAGATTTGGGAAACCTCCTCCTAAACCAATGACCAAATTTCTAAACAATTGAACAGCTGTTTCTCAGGTAAATCTATTAATACTGATGTTAACAATAATGTCTGCCAGAGCATAACATTGAAAAGCCTTTTATGACATCTCCTAATCTAAGCAATTGGCCCTTAATTTTCAAATAAGTTCTTCCAACATTTATCAATCTTTTCTTCCATGATAAACAATCAAGGTACCCAGGTTAGTCATGAGCCTCATGTCAACTGTCTACCTTTGATCAAAACGGAAAGTTTAATATAAGAGAAGAATGGTTGATTACATATAAATAAACTATTGAAATTGAGTCATGTGGTCTCTTCAAAGATGCCAACACATTTGTTTTGCTTGCTAATTTTTCATGAAAATAGAAGTTATAGACTGGGTTTTGTGATCGTTCTTCGTCCATCGTCTGTCGTCCGTTGTCTGTCTACAATTTCTTGTGAACATGATCAAGTCTTCATTTATTATCCCATGTTTACCAAACTTATTCAGTAGCTAGATATCCATGAGAGCTCGGTTCCTTTTGAAAACCAAAATTGCTATAATTGACCTTGTGAACAAGTTAAAGTCATCATTTATTATCCAATGTTTACCAAACGTATACAGTAGCTAGATATACATGAGAGCTCGGTTTCTTTTGAAAACCAGCCAGAATGGTCCATGTATGACTGGATTATGGCCCTTTAAAATTGGCAAAACTGTAATATATTTTTGTGAGCAATTAAATTAGGACCCTAAAACATTTACTCAGGTGAGCGATATACGGCCATCATGGCCCTCTTGTTATTATTGTTGAAGTTGTTTTAACTCCCATTTCTCGGTCATGTATAAATTAGACTATTATTGGATTTATAATATGTTGAATGAAAGAGGTGCATATCTTTAAATACCAACTCCAGGGAAAATGTGTTAAAAACTTCAAATCACTCTTTAAATCTTCTAATCGTGTTGGCAAATAATTTACAAATACAACAATTTGAATTTATCACATTCAAGAACAGTATGTAAAACGCAACTGTGTATATATTTTATCTATTTTTCGAGTACTTGGTTACTTGAATAACTAACAGATTAATGAAATAATATACGGTAAACCGTTGACATCCCTACTTCCCTACACATTGTGAGTTTGTGATGAATATAGCAGATGATTAGAGATATGTGAAAATTATCTTCATTATAAGTTATTCCTATATTTTAAACAATAACAGATTTCATGGTGTTATTAAACTCCTGTCTCAAACTTATATTATACAATGTCATATACTTCAAACTAATATTTCTCATTACTTAAAGTTGTTTTCCAGATTGTTTTAGTTAGGAACACACTGAAAATAGTATTTTTGGTAATTGGCTAATTAAGGGTGTTTGACTTAGACACATCAAGGTACCAAGGGAAATCTGGGAATATGTCACTCGTGTTTTGTTTGACATTTCAACCAAACAGTAAAACATGTGAATGGGGCTCCATGGAGTTGTTAACCCTTTCCCTCATATAGAAGCTTTCTGACGCCTCTGCAGCAGACAGCTTTTTGAAAACATAGTGACAAAAGTAGAAATTGCTCAAGACGAGCAATTTCTCCTTTTGCCACAATGTTTTCCACTTTTAGTCATAGGTTATCCATTCCATTATAGAGATTTTCTCTTTTTTTGACAAAACTTGTTCAAATTCGTCCGCTGCAGAATTGTCGTATGAGGGAAAGGGTTAACCAATTCAAACACTTTCCCTTCTACATAGCATTTGTTCTCGGCTAATCAAGCTTCAGGTCAGGAAAACCAACCTTTACCAAAAAACTTTGGTAGTGGTATAGAAGAAGTAGAATTATAGGCCATTTCCTACATACTTTCTGAGGCCTCTGCAGGAGACAACTTTTGAAGACATTGCGATAAAAGGAAATGTTTTAGGAAACGCTAATTTTCGCCTGTTGCCACAATGTTTTTTAACTATTTTCAGTAATTATAATATGTTATTATTTAAAGAGATTTTCTATGTTTATACCTTGATGCTGTAGATTTGTTGGTTGTGAGAAAGGGTTTAGATCTAATAATAAGACTCTGCAGCTTTAACATTTTCCCACATACAGCACTGAAGCAAAAAGTACATTTTCTATAAATAAACATTTAATTGAATGGCACTCCATTTAAGCTCTCGTGAGCAGGAAGTATGGGTCAAACTATTGCCATCCCTCACTGCCAGGCGGCTGCGTCTGTCTATATATATTCACATTTTCCTACAAACAACTTCTCCTCTAAAACTATTAAATGGATCAAAATTGTAAAAGTAACTGATTTCATGTGGAATTGATTGATGCAAAAGTAATGGCCAGATTCGAAATTATTTTGCATGAATGTTCCTTGGATGACGCTCTATCAGGATTGTTCAAAGCATTCTGATCTGTGGCAGTGAGTTGAAAAACATGGTCACCAAGGGTGGAGCTTGTTTAAATAATATATGTATAAAACAAAAGAATTAAACCTTCATTTCAGAAGGTACTGGCCTTACTTTAAAATAATTTGGCACAAATGGTCCTTGTCCTTTGATAAACATGGCCACTTTCATCTTGTACAAATAATTTGGCACATATGTTCCTTGGTTGACCCTTTTCTAAGATGTTCAAATTATTTGTATTTGTTTAAAAACGTAGCCATCAGCTAGATAGCCAGGGCCCATTGAAACATTTAAGTTTTGTACTAAATCAGGTAAGTGGTAATTGGGACCGTCGAGGTAACCTCTTGTTGTGATATGTGTAGATACAATTCTGTTTGAACATCAATGTATTTTAATCCATATGGACACTGTAGGTCATAGGTTTCTTCACTGATTCTGTGATGTATCAGTGCATATATGCAGTGTGATCTGAATATACACCTGTAGCAAATGCTTTGAGGTCAATTGGTTTTAGCTCCACTGGCTGAAAGCCGGTTGAGCTTATGTCGTGGCAAATTGCCCAACGTTTTTTGTGAGTGCGTCAATCTTTTGCTTTAAACAACTTGTCCTCTGGAACCGCAGGTTGAGTTGGCATGAAATGCATAGGAAGCAACGTTTCAATGTCCTCTCCTTAAAAATTCCTCTAATTTTCTTGGATCCATGCAGAATTCTGGTTTCCATGGCAACCAAAAGAAAAAACTTTCTCCTCACAAATAAGTTGGCAAATATTCAAATAATTTTGTTCCTTGGGTGACTCTCTATCAGATTTCTTCAAACCAGATTGATTGGTCTCAAAACATGGCCGCCAGCTGGCTTGGCTGTTTTGCCTTATGCCGATATCCAAATAATTTTGTAGAAATGTTCCTTGGGTGACCCTCTATCAGATTCCTTCAGGCCATGTTGACAAGTTGAAAAACATGGCTGCCACAGGGCGAGTTGTTTTGCTTTATATGGCAATAGTGATTTAATTTTTGACTTGTATATACCATAGAGAGATACTGGAATGTTTTTTTTTAACATGGCTAAATTATCATATATGGTTGAAAATATTGTAGCAATTTCACCTTTTGTATTTTTAACATTAATGATACTACATTATTTTCAGGGTATGGATTATGAGTGAACAAGATAACAAACTCACAGCAAATCATAAGTATTAAGGTATGTTTTTTAAATCACCTAGAGCTAAAGGCTCAAGGTGAGCTATTCTGATCACTTTTTGTCCGTGTTCCGTCGTCCGTTGTTAACATTTAGACATTTAGATCATCTCCTCCTTAACCACTTGACCAATTTACACCAAACTTCACAGGAATGTTCCTTTGGTGGACCTCTTTCAAAATTGTTCAAAGATTTAAATTCCATCGAGAACTTTGGTTGCTGCGGCAACAGAAAAGGGGAAAATTGCCAAATCTTAAAAAATCTTCTTGTCCAAAAGTACTGGCCCGACTTGAAAATTATTTTGCACAAATGTTCCTTGGGGCACCCTTTACCAAGACTGTTCAAATAATTCCAATCCGTTGAAAAACATGGCCGCCAGGGGGCGGAGCTTGTTTTCCTTATATGTGCATTGTTAAAACTTTAAAAATCTTCTTGTCCAAAAGTACTGGCCCGATTTTTAGCTCACCTGTGCACGAAGTGCTCAAGGTGAGTTATTGTGATCGCCCTATGTCCGGCGTCCGTAGTCCGTCGTCCGGCGTCCGCCGTCCGTCAACATTTTCTCCTCTGTAACCGGTGGGTCAACTGGGATGAAACTTCACAGAAAGCATCCTCTCAATGTCCTCACCAGAATTCCTTAAAAATTTTCGGGATCCATGCAGAATTCTGGTTTCCATGGCAACGAAATGAAAAAACTTCAAAATTCTTAAAAAATCTTCTCCTCCGAAAGTGTCAGGGCGATTTTCAAATAATTTTGTAGAAATGTTCCTCGGGTGACCCTCTATCAGATTCCTTCAAGCCATGTTGATTGGTCGAAAAACATGGCCGCCAGGGGGGGCGGGTTTTTTTTTCCTTATATGGCTATAGTCAAACTTAAAAAATCTTCTTCTCCAAAAGTGTCAGGCCGATTTTCAAATAAATTTGTAGAAATGTTCCTTGGGTGACCCTCTATCAGATTCCTTCAAGCCATGTTGATTGGTCAAAAACATGGCCACCAGGGGGCGGGGCTATTTTGCATTTTATGGTTATAGTGCAAACTTAAAAAATCTTCAACATCTTCTCCTCAGTAACCGGTGGGTCAATTGGGATGAAACTTCACAGAAAGCATCCTCTCAATGACCTCACCAGAATTCCTTCAAATTTTTGGGATCCATGCAGAATTCTGGTTTCCATGGCAACGAAACGAAAAGAACTTCAAAATTCTACTTCTCCCTAACTGGTTGGCAGATTTTGAACTTATGTTGTAGAAATGTTCCTTGGGTGACTCTCTATCAGATTCCTTGAAGCCATGTTGATTGGTCGAAAAACATGGCCGCCAGAGGGGCGGGGCTTTTTAGCTCACCTGAGCTTTGCTCAAGGTGAGTTATTGTGATCGCCTTTTGTACGGCGTTCGTCGTGTGTCGTGCGTCGTGCGTCGTGCGTCAACTTCTTCTCCTCAGTAACCAGTGGGTCAATTGGGATGAAACTTCACAGAAAGCATCCTCTCATTGACCTCACCAGATTTCCTTCAAATTTTTGGGATCCATGCAGAATTCTGGTTTCCATGGCAACGAAATGAAAAAAACTTCAAAATTCTTCTTCTCCCAAACTGGTTGGCAGATTTTCAAATAATTTTGTAGAAATGTTCCTTGGATGACCCTCTATGAGATTCCTTCAAACCATGTTGATTGGTCGAAAAACATGGCCGCCAGGGGGGGGGGCGGGGCTATTTTGCCTTATATGGCTATAGTGAAAACTTAAAAAATCTTCTCCTCCGAAAGTGTCAGGCCTATTTTCAAATAATTTTGTGGAAATGTTCCTTGGGTGACCCTCTATCAGATTCCTTCAAGCCATGTTGATTGGTCGAAAAACATGGCCGCCAGGGGGGGGGCGGGGCTATTTTGCCTTATATGGCTATAGTGAAAACTTAAAAAATCTTCTCCTCCGAAAGTGTCTGGCCGATTTTCAAATTATTTTGTAGAAATGTTCCTTAAATGACCCACTATCAGATTCCTTCAAGCCATGTTGATTGGTCGAAAAATATGGCCGCCAGTGGGCGGGGCTATTTTGCCTTGTATGGCTATAGTGAAAACTTAAATAATCTTCTTCTCACAAACTGGTTGGCAGATTTTCAAATAATTTTGTAGAAATGCTCCTTGGATGACCCTCTATTAGATTCCTTCAAGCAATGTTGATTGGTCAAAAAACATGGCTGTCAGGGGGGCAGGGCTATTTTGCCTTATATGGCTATAGTGAAAACTTGAAAAATCTTCTCCTCCGAAATTGTCAGACCTATTTTCAAATAATTTTGTAGAAATGTTCCTTGGATGACCCTCTATCAGATTCCTTCAATCCAAGTTGATTGGTCGAAAAACATGGCCGCCAGGGCGTGCGGGGCTATTTTGCCTTATATGGCTATAGTGAAAACTTAAAAAATCTTCTTCTCCGAAAGTGTCCGGCCGATTTTCAAATAATTTTGTAGAAATGTTCTTTGGATGACCCACTTTCAGATTCCTTCAAGCCATGTTGATTGGTCAAAAAACATGCCCGCCAGTGGGCAGGGCTATTTTGCATTATATGGCTATAGTGAAAACTTAAAAAATCTTCTCCTCCAAAAGTGTCTGGCCGATTTTCAAAAAAAATTGTAGAAATGTTCCTAGGGTGGCCCTCTATCAGATTCCTTCAAGCCAAGTTGATTGGTCGGGAACTATGGCTGCCAGGGGGCGGGCTTATATGGCTAAAGTGAAAATAAATAAAATCAGGTGAGCGATTCCAGGGCCATCATGGCCCTCTTGTTTGCCTTATATGGCTATAGTGAAAACTTAAAAAATCTTCTCCTCCAAAAGTGTCAGGCCGATTTTCAAATAATTTTGTAGAAATATTCCTTGGATGACCCGCTATCAGATTCCTTTAAGCCATGTTGATTGGTCGAAAATCATGGCCGCCAGGGGGGGCAGGGCTTTTTTGCCTTATATAGCTATAGTGCAAACTTAAAAAATCTTCTCCTCCAAAAGTGTCGGGCCGATTTTCAAATAATTTTGTAGAAATGTTCCTTGGATGACCCTCTATCAGATTCCTTCAAGCCATGTTGATTGGTCAAAAAACATGGCCGCCAGGGGGCGGGGCTATTTTGCCTTTTATTGCTATAGTGAAAACTTAAAAAATCTTCTCCTTCAAAAGTGTCAGGCCGATTTTCAAATAATTTTGTAGAAATGTTCCTAGGGTGACCCTCTATCAGATTCCTTAAAGCCAAGTTGATTGGTTGGAAACTATGCCCGCCAGATGGCGGGGCTTATATAGCTAAAGTGAAAAAAAAATCAGGTGAGCGATCCAGGGCCATCATGGCCCTCTTGTTAAAATTATTTTGCACAAATGTTCCTTGGGGCACCCTTTACCAAGATTGTTCAAATATTTCCGATCCATGGCCGCCAGGGGGCAAAGCTTGTTTTCCTTATATGTGCATTGTTAAAACTTTAAAAATCTTCTTGTCCAAAAGTATTAGCCCGATTTGAAAATTATTTTGCACAAATGTTCCTTGGGGCACCCTCTACCAAGACTGTTCAAATATGTCCGATCCATTGAAAAGCATGGCCGCCAGGGTTGCTGCGGCATCAGAAAGGGGGCAAAATGTCCAAACTTAAAAAAATCTTCTCCTCTGAATCTGCATGTCATATTCCAATATAGTTTGGTAGAAATGTTCCTTGGGTGAGCCTCTACAAAAAAATATACTATCTTTATTGCAATTTAATTAGCTTATCCATTATAAGAGATTAGGTGTGGTAATGTCTCAGAGATTGGGACATCATAATAAATTTAACCCCTTTATTGCCTCAGATTTAAGGCTATGACTCTCCAGTATGTGTAGTAACGAGTCTCTAGTGTATAAAATAAGACTCATTCCTCCTGATCTGGCTCACACATACACACATTGCTATATATACTTGTGATAGTGGTCACCTCTGTTAAGGAGTCAACTTGACAATTAATCAGCCAGCTACAGATTTAAAAAATCAAAAACAAACGCCATTTTCAACAATGTTTCAGTCATATCACGGTGGCCAGTTCACCTACTCATATGTTTCTTGGCATTCTTACACCAGTACTTCATACAACATTCTTTCGAAGCAACTGGCTGCTTTTCCACATAGACTGATAGCCCATTGGTTGAAGACAAATGACGCTTGTCACAATGACTTTTGTCAAATGTCGTCAAGAATGTTGGCCGAGCTGGGGTTCAAACTGCCAACCCTTGGATTGACAGCCTGTGTCGCTACGGACTGAGCTACCGAAGTAGGAAGTGCTTAAGGTGAGGTATTGCAATCACATTTTGTCCGTTGTCCATCGTCAACAATTGCCTTGTGAACACTCTACAGGCAACATTTTGCATCAAATCTTCATGAAAGTTAATCAGAACATACATCTCAATCAAAGTTCGTAACTAGGTCATGTGAGGTCCAAAACTTGGTGAAGGAAAATCATGTTTGTTGACACTCTGGAGACCTCATTTTTAACTCGAGTATATTAAAACTTTGTCAGAATAATTGTCTTGATGACATCTAGGCTAAGTTTAAATAAACATCATGTCTGGTAAAATCTTGTTACAAGATGTAACACTTTAGAGACTGCATTTTTTGCTTCAGCAGTTTGAAAATTTGTCCAAATGTTTGTATTGATGATATTTAGGTCAAGCTTGCATATGGGTAATGTCAGGTCAAAAACTAGGTCACGAGGCCAAATTGAAGGAAAATCTTGTTTAAACACTCTGGAAGCATTTTAACTTAAGTATGTTTAAACTGTGTCAGACAAATAGTCTGGAAGATATCTAGGCAAAGCTTGAATAAAGGTCATGTATGGTTAAAACTAGGTCACATGGCCAAATTGAAGAAAACCTGTGTTAATACTAGAGAAGGCCTTTTTTGCTTCAACAGCTTGAACTGTTGTCAGAATGTTTGTTTTGATGATATCTAGGTCAAATTTGAATAACGGTCATGTTGGGTCAAAGGCTAGGTCACTAGGCCAAAATGAAGGAAAATCGTGTAATTACTCTGTAAACCGCATTTTAAACTTCAGTGTTGAAACTTTGTTAGAATAATTGTCTTGATTATTTCTAGGCTTAGTTCAGATATAGGTCATGTCTGGTCAAACACTTGGTTACTAGGCCAAATTGAAGGAAAATCTTTTTAACAATCTGGAAGCCGTATTCTTAACTTGAGCATGTTGAAATTTTGTCAGAATGACTGTCTTGATGATATCTAGTAGGCCAAGTTTGAATATGGGTCATGTTAGGTCAAATTGAGGGAAATCTTGTTAATACTCTAGTTTAAGCTTTAGTTGACCGCAAAAAGAGTTATTGTGATTGATTATGTGATAGGTATAACTCAGGGGAGCCATCCAGGACCATCATGGCCCTCTTGTTTTTAGTTCACCTGAGCTTTGCTCAAGGTGAGTTATTGTGATCGCCTTTTGTCTGGCATCCGTCATGCGGTGTGCGTCATCCGTCGTGCGTCAATTTCTTCTCCTCAGTAACCAGTGGTTCAATTGGGATGAAACTTCACAGAAAGCATCCTCTTAATGACCTCACCAGATTTCCTTCAAATTTTTGGGATCCATGCAGAATTTCCATGGCAACGAAATGAAAAAAGCTTCAAAATTATTCTTCTCCTAAACTGGTTGGCAGATTTTCAAATAATTTTGTAGAAATGTTCCTTGGATGACTCTATCAGATTCCTTCAAGCCATGTTGATTGGTCGAAAAACATGGCCGCCAAGGGGCGGGGCTATTTTGCCTTATATGGATGGCTATATTGAAAACTTAAAAAATCTTCTCCTCCGAAAGTGTCAAGCCGATTTTCAAATAATTTTGTAGAAATGTTCCTTAAGTGACCCATTATCAGATTCCTCCAAGCCATGTTGATTGGTCGAAAAACATGGCCACCAGTTGGCAGGGCTATTTTGCCATATATGGCTAAAGTGAAAACTTAAAAAATCTTCTCCTCCCAAACTGGTTGGCAGATTTTCAAATAATTTTGTAGAAATGCTCCTTGGATGACCCTATATTAGATTCCTTCAAGCTATGTTGATTGGTCGAAAAACATGGCCGCCAGGGGGTGGGGGGGGGGGGCAGATTTTCAAATAATTTTGTAGAAATGTTCCTTGGATGACCCTCTTATCAGATTCCTTCAAGCAATGTTGATTGGTCGAAAAACATGGCTGCCAGTGGGCAGGGCTATTTTGCATTATATGGCTATAGTGAAAACTTAAAAAATCTTCTCCTCCAAAAGAGTCAAATAATTTTGTAGAAATGTTCCTAGGGTGACCCTCTATCAGATTCTTTCAAGCCAAGTTGATTGGTCGGAAACTATGGCCGCCAGGGGGCGGGACTTATATAGCTAAAGTTATCTTGTTTTAAGCAGCCATATTTGTTCAGCAACCACATTTTTACTCTACCCTGGATGGCTATACAGCTTTATCTTTTAACCCTTTTCCTCATATAGACGCCTCTGCAGCAGACAACTTTTTGAAAACATGACAACAAAAGAAGAAATTGCTCAAAACGGGCAGTTTCTCCTTTTGTCAACATGTTTTCAACTCTTTTCAATCATTTAATTTACATTTATGATCATTTCCTATTTTTGTCTAGATGGTTTCAAAGTCGTCTGCTGCAGATTTACTGTATGTGGGAAAGTGTAAAGATGCATGTTCTTGCGAATATTGAGATATGAACAATATTTACATTAAATTTCACAAAGCAGATGTCTTAAACAATACATTAGATGAAAGATTACAAGCCAATATCGCTAAATCCTGCCAATTTAACACATTATTCCTAACACTCTTGAATAAACTAGCTAATTTAAATATTTGTTGATATCTGTAAATGTTTTAATTTGTCTGAAACTCTTTATCATCCATTTTTGACTGACTTTTTAATTACAGTCCTGGCTCTTGCATGCAACACTCTGTCTCAAGAAGGTGAAAAAAGTGTCATGCAACTGCGAGATCATACAGCACTACAATTACTAATGATGGTTGTGTCTGTTTACAAATTATTCTGAAAAGTTAAGCACATGCCTTTCACTACCGTTGGCAATCTGCAGCAAAATTTAAATGTTTTTTTGAAACGATTGTGGGAGCAGAAGAATAAATTTCATTTTTTTCCCCAACATTTTAGTTATGTGGTATTATATATACCTAGGTGAATTACCAATATTACCATGGCTACATTTGTATAACCTCATGATTGTTTCAGAAGTGGTACAAGAGAAAGTTGATGCAACGCATCAATATCGCCGGAAATCCATACTGCAGTTATGCATAACACTAACATTATAGTAGTTGAATAAACAGTTATCAACTGAGGGGCATATTGGAACATCAGGGGTGAAAATGTTTCATAACTTGCATTGATTTGTCAACGAAGTGAATGATAATTGAAGCCTTTCATTGTTTATGATCAATCTCCATTCCAAAGTAGGTTGACCATACACACAACCAACTAATTATTGATCATAAACAGTAATAGAAATGAATAATCTTGCCAATCATTAGTCTTAGTATGTATACAGTGCTTTCATTAAGGAATAATTATAAGATTTGTGAATTCCACATACACTTTTCAAGATGTTTGTCAGAATATTTGAATTTTATTATTTTTCAATAAAACCACAAAACAGAAAATTTAGGATTTGCATGCAATAGCACGTCATTTTACCTTTCCTCTATTTAAGTCAACAGTGGACACCTTTGCAGCAATCTACTTTTAAAACAATGAGATAAGAGTTAAATCGCTGAAGACATGAGTTTTCTCTTTCTTTCAAAATGATATTAGCTTGGCATCCTAATTATATCATACTTTAACAAATGTTGAAATGTAGTCCAATATTTATAAATTAGACCACCTTCGAAATATAATATCAACTAAACAGTTAAATCTCATTGAAATTGTTGTATAATTTAAACTTAACTTCGAACATAAACTGAGCCCTACAACATGTTAATTTATTTTAATTCTTTCCTTCCTTTTTTATAATGAAAATAACAAACTACTCATGTTTTAAAATTATATTATGATGAGTGCCCTTGTGTCAACGATGCATAACAAAATGCAGATCGGAAGCAATATGCCTTTAGGGAATTAAATGACACATTTAAAATTGTCAAGGACGAAATAATTTTGTATGAAAGACCCGATTCTTTCTTATTCGCAGAGGTGTCGTTCTTGAAACTCTCTTTATATGCAGAGAGTGTTCGTTCAAAGTCATTTTTCTATTAAAACCAGTTTTATCTCGGTTTGTTCTTTTCTTCATTTGTTTTGAACCAAATAAACATTTAAAATCACCTATGATTTACTATGTGTAAGTGAGTGTAAAGAGCGGCTCTCTGCAAAGGAGATTGATCTACGCAGTTGGTATGTAAACAAATTAGACTGTGCGACATAAAGGTTTGTAGTTATCGCCTTTTGATAACATGTAGTATATAGTGTAAAATAAAGTATTTCAGTCTAGCTAATAGGGACTGTTTTGTCTTCGTAAATAAAACAAAAAAACATAAATGCGAGTCACAATAAAGAAACTGAAAATACCTAAAACATCGGTATATTTATTTCATTTTAAATGTGTCATTACTTAGTGTTTTTAAACAAACACAATTATAATATGTTCAAGACATCTAAATGTGTTCCATTCTAATAATAATCCCCCCTCCCATGTCATTTCCGAAAACCTATTAAAAATAGAAGTCGCGGCCTTCTGCCCGGCGACTTATAGTGGTATAATATAACAAGGAATGATAAATAGATAAAATTAACCCTTTCCCACATATAAATGCTTTCTGATGCCTCTGCTGCAGACTTTTGAATTATTTTCCCATTTGCTCCATAGCTCTATAGACTATTGAAAATATTGCAGCTAAAGAAAAAGTTGCTCATCACAAGCAATTTCTCCTTTTGCAACAACCTTTTTAATAATAACATCTCCCCCATATAATTGGGAGACATATTGTTTTTGCTCCGACTGTCTGTCAATGTGTCTCTGTCTGTCACAAAATTGTGTCCGCTCCAAAACTTTTGAACCTCTTAACCGTTTCCCTCATGTAGACGCTTTCTGAAGCCTCTGCAGCAGAAGGCTTTTTGAAAACATAGTGACAAAAGGAGAAATTGCTCAAAACGAGCAATTTCTACTTTTGCCACAATGTTTTCCACTTTTAGTCATAGGTTATCCATTCAATTATAGAGATTTTCTATTTTTGGACAAAATATGTTCAAAGTCGTCTGCTGCAGATTTATTGTATGAGGGAAAGGGTTAAGGGATTTTGAAATAAATCACAACAAATGTTCATCAAATTGAGACGATGTGTAGAGCGCATGATACAACCACTTTGGTTTCAAGGTCAAGGTCGCAATTAGAGGTCGAGATCACATTACTATTTTTTGTGTCCGCTCAATAAATTTTGAACCGCTTAAGTAAAGGATTTTGAAAAAACTCATCACAAACATTCACCATACTAAGACGATGTGCAGAGCGCATTTTACATCCACTTTGGTTCAAGGTCAAGGTTCTAATTAGAGGTCAAAGGTCATATGACTATTTTGTGTCCGCTCAATAATTGTTTAACCTTTTGAGGGATTTTGAAATAACTCACCACAAACGCTCACCAAGATGAGACGATGTGCTGAGGGCATGTTACAGCCAATTTGGTTCAAGGTCAAGGTCGCAATTAGAGGTCAAAGGTCATATCACTATATTTTGTTTCAGCTCCATAATGTTTTAACAGTTTGAAGGATTTTCAAATAACTCGCCGCAAATGTTCACCATACTGAGACGAATCAGACGATGTGCAAGAGTGCATGTTACAACCATTTTGGTTTAAGGTCAAGCTCTGAATTAGAGGTCAAAGGTCTTATGACTATATTTCTTGTTCAGGAACAAGGTCACAATCAGAGGTCAAAAGTCAAACACTATTTTATTTACAGCGTCCACTCCTTGTCCGTCGTGGATCAACTTCTTCTCCGCAATAACCAGTGGGTCAATTGAGATGAAATTTCACAGAAAGCATCCTCTCAATGACCTCACCAGATTCCCTTCAATTTTTTGGGATCCATGCATAATTCTAGTTTCCATGGCAACGAAATGAAAAAAACTTCAAAATTCTTCTTGGTTGGCAAATTTTTCAAATAATTTTGTAGAAATGTTCCTTGTATGACCCTCTATCAGATTCCTTCAAGCCATGTTGATTGGTCGAAAAACATGGCAGCCAGGGGGGGCGGGGCTATTTTGCCTTATATGGCTATAGTGAAAACTTAAAAAATCTTCTCCTCCGAAAGTGTCAGGCCGATTTTCAAATAATTTTGTAGAAATGTTCCTTGGATGACCCTCTATCAGATTCCTTCAAGCCATGTTGATTGGTCGAAAAACATGGCCGCCAATGGGCAGGGCTATTTTGCATTATATGGCTATAGTGAAAACTTAAAAAATCTTCTCCTCCAAAAGTGTCAGGCCGATTTTCAAATAATTTTGTAGAAATGATCATAGGGTGACACTCTATCAGATATCTCCAGCCAAGTTGATTGGTCGGAAACAATGGCCGCCAGGGGGCGGGGCTTATATAGCTAAGGTGAAACCACAAGACCAATTTAAACCAAACTTCACAGGAATGTTCCTTTGGTGGATCTCTTTCAAAATTGTTCAAAGATTAAAATTCCATCGAGAACTTTGGTTTGCTGCTGCATCAGAAAAGGGGAAAATTGCCGAATCTTAAAAAAAATTCTTGTCCAAAAGTACTAGCTCGATTTAAAAATTATTTTGCAAATATGTTTCTTGGGGTAACCTCTACCAAGATTGTTCAAATATTTCCAATCCGTTGAAAAACATGGCCGCCAGGGGGCGGAGCTTATTTTCCTTATATGTGCATTGTTAACACTTTAAAAATCTTCTTGTCCAAAAGTACTGGCCCGATTTGAGAATTATTTTGCACAAATGTTCCTTGGGAGAGAGAGAGAGAGAGAGAAATATTTCCGATCCGTTGAAAAACATGGCTGCCAGGGTTGCTGTAGCATCAGAAAGGGGGCAAAATGAAGTTTTTTAAAGTAAAACATATTTTTATTAGAAAATACTTACCAGTCATTTAATACCTGATATATAATCTCAATACCGTTAATTCATCCAGAAAAGAAGCTCGTGCAGCCATGCATAGCCCTCACGCGTGTGTGATATACACAGCCGCCGGTAATACCGGCGCACGGGCCATGAGAACCCCACTTTTAATTTCACCGTTAACTTGCAGCGTTTAGTGTTGGGTGACGACGCGGGGTTGGGAGGCGGGAATCTGAAATGACTGGTAAGTATTTTCTAATAAAAATATGTTTTACTTTAAAAAACTTTGACTTTTCAGCATCGGTCGGGAGGATCGTCCAACACAATGACGGTCCCGAGAAATCGTAGCACTTGGTAAGAGTACCTACGGTACTACTAAATATAAACACAACCGTTTATGTATTTAGTAATTTGTGTATTAATTAGGTAAGTACTCGCTGAGAGTCCACTTGTGCTTGTGTGTCCAGAGAGAAATAATTTCTGATTGAAACGTTTTAAGACGTTATCAGAAGGATCTTATTACTAATTAAAGGAATAGGATATCCAGTGTTTGAATACTCTGCTGAAATATCCTTCTCCTACCAGAGATTGAATAACCCCTACTGTGGCTCTTACAGCCCTCAAATGTTTTATAAAGAACTTAAGACCCTTGACAGGGTACAGGATCCTGATATGTCTAAGGGAACACAGTTCACAGAAAGGTTGTGAAATGTGATGGGTTAGGAAGAACCAAAGGCAACTTGGTCTCAGTAGGAATACAGGTTTATAAGAACGGTTGAATAACCATACGGCTGTAAAACCTGATGAAATTCGTTTCTACTGAAAGCAAAGAACTCACTTCCCTGATAGTGTTCGCCAAGCAAGACGAATTTAAGTCTCAGTTTATAACTTAAGAAGCGGCAACTTCCGAAGAACGTAAAAGTTCGGAGAGAAATGGATCTGAACTTTGAAGTCAAGCGCATTGGAGCATCGAACGATAATTGTCGTGCTCAACGCCAAATCTTAAAGGCGAGAGGTCGGCAACATATGTAAGCATAATTACTGATTGACGTACCTTAATCGGTAAGAACTGTCTACTTCTAAGGAAGATGTAACGGTTATGTTGATAGGCAGGCCAGAAGGACGTTGAACTACGACCTCTGGGCCAATACTGTGTTTCTAATGTCATCGTCTTTTTTAGGCAGAGAATAATAACGAAACCGGAAGTTGACTCATTTGAATTATGGGGGCAATTCAGGGAGTAATTATTATTGTAACTGATTGAAATCTAGAAAGACTACTGTCTTCTCTATTGATCACATGTCCTAGGCTGTTACGCCCTGTACTGTAATGAGTATTAAACACACTGCCCCGAACTGTAAACAATTCGGGTGTGGTGTGAAGCATGTATCGGGCTGTTTCCCCTAATTACTGATCCTGATCCAGGAAATGGGAGTCGGATTCTCAATTAGCGAATCGAGTCTGTCCGAAGGGTCAGCTCGACGAGAAACATCCTACAACTTGAGGGAAATAGATCCGACTTGCCCGTTTTGGGAAATAATTCGAAACGCAGGTAATCGAAGTGAAGTGTTTGAAAGGAACACTTCCCCGTTTACAATGAATTGACGGTCATTCCTCGATGAAAAAGCAACCGGTACGTGGTAAAAGGCGTCTGCTAGGTCTAAGAAATCGCTCGGACAGCCGTTCTTGATGAACCGGCACGTTCCATTTTATTACTCGACCGTACTAGACGCAATCTGAGTCGATAAGTCTAATTCCGGTCTTCACCGGCTGTCTTCTTAGGAACCAGATGAAAGACGGTTGTAGAAACCACCGAATGGAAGGTTGATACCCTTTCTATGGCATTCCTGTTAGATTTAATAGAGAGGAGCGCTTCCCTATAGCTGCGGATTAGGGCCAGTGCTTTACTTGGTTGTATGCCAACTTTGCTCCCGTAACGGGGCTTTGATAAGGCAGGACCAGCGGAAGCAGAAAGCTAGGCTCGAACTTAGCCTGTCGCTTGTGTCTTCACAGGTTGGGCTTCTAAGAATGCCTTTGCAGAAGTCGCTGTACGTTCTGTCCCTGTGAACGATGTTGCCGCATATGCCGAAATGCGCCTATGGACGCAGTGAATGCAGTAACTTCCACTAATGATAGTTTATTTAGAGTCCAGCTCTAAATTTTTTAATCATCTGATGGAGCACTGAACCCGATATGTCTCTTATTCGTTAGACAAGACGGGGTCGTGGGTTTTACCCGACGACGTGCGGATTGACTAAAGCCGGTTCTGAACCGGAAGGTCAGTGTCCGATTCAACATGGAGGAATCCTATGATTGATTGATTGTGGTTTAACGCCGTTTTTAACAATTCTCAGTTATATCACGGCGGCCAGTTCACCTACTCATGTATTTCCTGGTTTTCTCACACCAGTACTCCACACAACAATCTTCCCAAGCAACTGGCTACTTTTCCACAAAAACTTAGCCCATTGGTGGGAGGAATCCTATGAAGGAGTCATGATCGAGGAATTGATCCCTTTTCTGAAGAAGAATGAGATCGCATGGAATCAACCGTCGGGCCGAACTCACATATGAGAGAGTTCACAGAGTGAATATCCTCTGGGAACGGCTGATCCCGGTAGGCCAGCATAGGGGATTGATTTATGAAATCAACTGAATCTCTCCCTTGTAATACCGTCGGACATCGACTCGTCCCAACAATTGGTACGATGGGTGTTACTTGGGAGGAGTGTAGTTCCTAGAGACGCACTCTCTCCTCCCTGGAGACCGACATAACTATTTGACCGGTACTCCCCATACCTGATGTCCGACGGTTCAATCGGCTATGTCCCAGCATACTGCCCGATTGACTGCCGAAAGGTTATGTCCTAAGACATTACCCGGTTGACCGGTGCCCTACTGGCTATGTCTAAAGACATTGCCCGGTCTCCAAATGACTGTGTCCGAGGACATTTGTCAATTGAAATTCTGTAGAATTCCGAAGAATTCATAGTAGAATTTTTTGGTTTTCACGGTGACCGTTTGCCCGGTAACCGTTTATGCCCAGTTAAGAGTTTGACTGCCCTGTGAACGTTCACGCGATAACCGTTTATGCCCAGTGATTATTTGAGTACTCGATAGGCACTTGACTCATTTTCTAGCACTATCGACTCATTACATTCATATGAGTGTAAGGAACGGCAACTCTGCGAAGGAGATTTGCACTTGGCTGTGTTCGAAAACACCCGGTTGTCCGATGTCAATGGTTATGTCATAATATTGACAAAACGGTTGGAGTCAACTTGACTTAACGACTACTCGTTACCCAGCTCTGGGTACGTTCAGTAATGGTAGCTCCCTCTGACCATTACTGTCCGGTTGACTAATGATAGGCTGATGTGAGGCTGCTCTATCACCAGTCTCCAAAGACTTCAGACATTATAACTTGGCACTCTGTAGGAGTCCGAGGACTGCTGTACTGCAGAGTGTAGGTTTTGCTCGAAATTATTACAGGTTTTAAACGACGTTTATGCGTCAACCTTCGGGCATAAAGTATTAGGCACCACCCTAAATACTTCCTTAATGTTCTGCTGTAGAGATCAACGCTCTACAGCCGGCTCGTCATCTGAAGGGGACTGCGCCCCCCCCCACCCCGTCAGACGAGGAGGTGGGAGAATGTCGAGCCCTACGATGCTTGACTCTAATCCATCTTTCAACTGAAAGACACAACAGTCTTATAAAAGTAGGAGAAGGGATTGAAAATAATATTCAATCTGTGTGTACTTTATTGTTGTGTTAAGGTGTCGATCGTGTGATATGAACTTCCTCTCCGCAGTAGAGAGAGGTCGCACTGGATCGATCGTCGGGGCCGAACTAACCGTATGGGACGGTCTCGACCTCCCTTTCACGGAAAACCTGAGTTATTCCGATCGGGGGTTTGCCTTTCTAAGGACTGCCTCTTCGAAAGGTGTCCTTCCGGGAACAGTGAATTCCCATAAGGTGGGTATTGCTGATCCCGGTAGGCTTGGTTAACCCGCCTATCACCGATCCGTTACATCTTTTGAAATGGAGCTTGGTATTGGGGAAGGAGTGTAATCCCTAAAGAAGTACAATGTTCCCCTTGGAGAAACGGAAAGATTTCTCTGTCCTGTACTCCCTATAACTGGATATCTGAGCCTGGTGCGTAATGACCAGTGTTTTGAATATCCGTACTCTTCTATTCTCATTCTTTTGAGGAGTGTAATCCCTACAGAAAAACACTGTTCCCCTTGGAGAACGGAAAAATTTATCTGTCCTGTACTCCCTATAACCGATGTTAGACGGTTGAATTCTGAGCCTGGTGCGTAATGACCAGTGTTTTGAATTACCGTATAGACCGGTTGTGCGAAGAACGAGTGATACTAGTATCAATTCGGTCATGAAGCACGGAGCCCGGTTGACCGGTCGCGTCATTGCTTAACGACTGATCGTTACCTTGACTGCCCACTGCCCGGTCGCGTCATGTTAAACTGACTGCCCGGTTGCCCGGTCGCGTCATCGCTAAATGACTGCTCGGTTTGCCCGGTGACTGGTTGCCCGGTACCCGGTTACCCGGAGTCATATAGGTTTTGCTCGCAAGCATTACCCGGTTGACTAATGATAGGCAGTTGTGAAGCTGCTCTATCACCGGTCTCCAAAGAATTCTGTCCGCAGACATTATAATTTGGCACTCTGTAAGCGTCCGAAGACTGCTTACTGCAGAGTGTGGTGTTAGAGGTGGCCAATCAGTGAGGTTTCCCTTTGATTGTCCCATGGCGTCTCCCGAAGGGTCAGCCCCAACACCTGGTGTCAGATAATGTCGTTCAGCAGACGGTAGCTCACTCTTGAGGCCAACCATCACTGTGTCCGTACGGTTTCTGGCCCGAAGGCCTTTGTTTCCCGACGGAATAACAGACACCAGAAGCTGCCATCCGCTCCTCCTGAGGGGGAGCGGTCAGAGCTCCAGATAAGGGGCGTTTGCATGTCTAAAATCCTTATTTGACCCTCTTACCCTATGCTGTGGGTATTGAGAACCCACAGCATAGGGTTTGTTTCCTAAGAGAGAATTTGTGGGGAAAATAGCTGATTACACCTCCTTATCTGGACCTCTGAGTGGTTGTGCGGAGTGAAGAAGGCACAGCTCTGACCTTCTGCTCACTCAACACAGCCGCGGAGTCTGATTGTTGGGAGAACCCCTCAAACTCCGCTTCACTCGTAGAGCTAAGAGAAACGGAAGCAGGCCAGGAAGAGAAGTACTCACAGGGTGAATCCTGTGTGTACTTAGTGAACGCAAAACAGGACAGACACGTGTCTCATACAGCCGTTATGAGTCATGCCTCTGATCACCACTATGTGACATAGAATATATATGAAACAAAACAATTTATACGATTCAACAAAAAATATAAAAAAAAAAATATTTTTTATTTTCTACTATACCTGTTGATCACGGAACGTATTTCGATGAAAAATATTTTACAAATATTTTCCAAAATTGTTCATGTTTAATTAATATACATAATGTAATACAAGGCGATAATCATATATTATCGCTAATAGGGTCGGTGTAACTATAACCGTTGAAAGAATGAATGGCCATTACCGCACCCGATACGTAACTGAAATAGTGGGTGGGGTAACCCACCCGTGACTTCTCAGTTAGTTGTGTTTACAAAAAACAACTTAATTACAATTAATAATTTACACAATTATGTTGTTAGGTTGTTAATGTAGTTGAATAACTGAATGAATAATAACTTGTTTAAGGCGAATGCCTTAAACAGACCAAGAAATAAATTATAAAAATGAAATAAATTCTTAGCTGTCAGTTCGGTGTGTCCAGAAATTAAAAAGTGGGGTTCTCATGGCCCGTGCGCCGGTATTACCTGCGGCCGTGTATATCACACACGCGTGAGGGCTATGCATGGCTGCGCGAGCTTCTTTTCTGGATGAATTAACGGTATTGAGATTATATATCAGGTACTAAATGACTGGTAATGTATTTTTGACATAAAAATGTCCAAACTTTAAAAATCTTCTCCTCTGAATCTGCATGTCAGATTCCAATATAGTTTGGTAGAAATGTTCCTTCGGTGAGCCTCTACAAAGATTGTTCAAGGCATACTGTTTGGTTGAAAAACATGGCATTAAGGAGGCATCAGAAAAGGGGCAAAACGACAAAATTTGAAAATTCCATTTTTAGCTCTTTTGGCCTTTTAGCTCTACTGGCCAAAGGCCAGAAGAGCTTATGCCGTGGTGTGGTATCCGTGCGTCTGTGCGTCCGTCTGTCCGTAAACAATTGCTTGTGAACGTGATACAGTCTTCATTTGATTGTATCTCAATTGAACTTATACAGTAGTTAGATATCCATGAGAGCTCGGTTCCTTTCGAAAACCAGCCAGATCCGCCCATGCAAGACTGGATTATGGCCCTTGAAATTGTCAAAATTGCTATAATAGAGCTTGTGAACACAATAGAGGCTCCATTTACTATCTGATCTTCACCAAACTTACACAGTAGTTAGGTATCTATGAGAGCTTGGTTCCTTTCGCAAACCAGCTAGGTCCGGCCATGCAAGACTGGATTATGGCCCTTGAAATTGTCAGAATTGCTATAATACAGCTTGTGAACGCGATACAGTCTTCAGTTTTGATTGTATCTCCATTAAACTTATACAGTAGTCCATGAGAGCTTGGTTCCTTTTGCAAACCAGCTCAATCCGCCCATGCAATACTGGATTATGGCCCTTGGAATTGTCGAAATTGCTAAAATAGAGCTTGTGAACACAATAGAGGCTCCATTTACTATCTGATCTTCACCAAACTTACACAGTAGTTAAATATTGATGAGAGCTCAGTTCCTTTCGAAAACCAGCCAGAATTGCCCTTGCATGACTGGATTATGGCCCTTGAAATTGTCAAATTTGCTATAATACAGCTTGTGAACACAATAGTGCCTCCATTTACTATCCGATCTTCACCAAACTTTGATACTAGTTAAATATTGATGAGAGCTCGATTCCTTTTGCAAACCAGCCAGATCCGCCCATGCAAGACTGGATTATGGCCCTTGAAATTGTCAAAATTGCTATAATTGAGCTTGTGAACACAATAGAGCTCCATTTAGTGATTTACTCTCTGATCTTCACTAAACTTAGACAGTAGTTAAATATTGATTAGAGTTTGATTCCTTTCGAAAACCAGCAAGAGGTGCTCTTGCATGACTGGATTATGGCCTTGAAATTGTCAAAATTGCTATAATACAGATTGTGAACACAATAGAGCCTCCATTTACTATCTGATCTTCACCAAACTTATACAGTAGTTAAATATTTATGAGAGCTCGGTTCCTTTCGCAAACCAGCCAGATCCGCCCATGCAAGACTGGATTGTGGCCCTTGAAATTGTCAAAATTGCTATAAAACAGTGAACACAATAGAGCCTCTGTTTACTATCTGATCTTCACCAAACTTACACAGTAGTTAGGTATCCATGAGAGCTTGGTTCCTTTTGCAAACCAGCCAGGTCCGGCCATGCAAGACTGGATTATGGCCCTTGAAATTGTCAGAATTGCTATAATACAGCTTGTGAACGCGATACAGTCTTCAGTTTTGATTGTATCTCAATCAAACTTATACACTAGTTAGATATCCATGAGAGCTCGGTTCTTTTCGCAAACCGGCCTGATCCGCCCATGTGTAGGTCTGGATTATGGCCCTTGAAATTGTCAAAGCACCATCCCAGTAGAGCATAGGCCCTCATGGGCCTCTTATTTTAAGTTCTTGTCTGATATTAAGGAAATTGAATAGGAATCCTACTTCAGCGATCCTCTACTTAATTTGTTCAAACCATATTGATTAGTTACAAAATCATAGCAACCTCGCGTCATCACAAATGGGGTAAATTGAACTTTTAGCTTCAAATGACAACTCCTACCATTCCTCTCGACCAATTTCAATGTTACTTCACAGGAATGTTCCTTTGATGGTCCTCTTTCAAAATTGTTCAAAGACTTACATTCTGTGTAGAACTTTTAATGCTGCGGCATCAGAAATTGAGAATAATACCCAAACTTTAAAAACCTCTATCTCCATAATCCGATTGTCGGAATCCAAGATAATTTGGCAGAAATGTACTTTGGGTGACTCTCTACAAAAACTGTTCAAGCCTTATTGATTTTGTTGACAAACAGGGCAGCAAAACGTCATCAGGAAAGGTGCAAAATGACAAAACTTTATAATTCCTTGCTTATTAAAGTTCTTGTTAGATTTCAAGATACAAATGGCTTTTACTGATAAACTATTTCTTTAACTGAGTGTCCACTCCTTGCAGTTTCATTTGAAATCCTGATCAGATTTTCACAGATATTTGCAGTTAAATATTTGCTTCTAATTAACTATCATTCAGGTGATCGATTTAGGGCCATCTTGGTCCTCTTGTTAACTTAAGCATGTTGAAACTTTACCAGAATGTTTGTCTTGATGATATCTAGGCAAGTTTGAACATGGTCTGGTCAAAAACTAGGTCACTAGGCCAAAGTTTAGAAATTCTTGTTAACCCTCTAGAAACCGCATTTTTGACTTGGAACATGTTGGAAGTTTTGTCAGAATATTTGTCTTGATGATAACAAGACTATGGTTGATTATCGGTTATGTCCGGTCAAAAACTAGGTCACCAAGCCAATATTGAGAACAATAATTTTATCACTCTGCCCCTGCGAAATGAAATCATGACTTTTCATACCTTTTAAGGATTGTTCATGAACCACTCTTCATCGGTTGTTGAGTAGTGTTTATGAACATTTGGACATGAACAGTCCTTCTAGTTTTTTCTTGGACAGTTCATGAACAGTTGAAGAACATGTCAAATGGTTCAAGAAAATATAAAAGTTCTTAAAATGTTCATAAACTGACATCATGAATGGTTCAAGAACAGTTGAAGAATTTGTCAAGTTCTTAAAAGGTTCATAAACTGACATCATGAATGGTTCAAGAACAGTTGAAGAATTTGTCCAGTTCTTAAAAGGTGCATAAATTGACTTCAAAACTGGTTTAAGAACAGTTGAATAATTTGTTGAGTTCTTAAAAGGTGCATGAATTGACTTCAATACTGCTTTAAGAACAGTTGAAGAACTGGACTTGAATTTTAAATATACCAAGGGAGTTAACTCTAGCATAAAACACAGGAACTCTTCAAAAAGAAGTAAGTAATGTTTACTACTTCCTTTACGTTTTTTGGTGGGACAAATATGTTGTGGTTCAAAGGCACAGAGAAGATTTTTGTGATTTCTTATGAACAACTTGATTGGTACATTTGGTAAATGTCTTAAATGTTACAATGTTTAATAAATTATCAAATTGTATTGTGCTATGTCATAAACAACATCTTTATATTGGTGATTTATTAAAGTATCACATTGCCACATGTATGGAAAAGGCCATGTCTTCATATAGTGAGTGTGTATACTAAGCACATCTTTTAAAAGTTGTGATTTACAGTAACTGTTATTGTTCAATTATAAGTTCTTTTTCAAGACGGTGATTTATTAAAGTATCACATTGCCACATGTATGGAAAAGGCCATGTCTTCATATAGTGAGTGTGTAGCACATCTTTTAAAAGTTGTGATTTACAGTAACTGTTATTGTTCAATTATAAGTTCTTTTTCAAGACAATTAACGTTAATATTTTTTTAAAATGATATGTAACTTTGTTTGAGGACAAAAATTATAAATTTCAAGGATGTTCAAGAACTGTTCCTGAACTGTTCATGAATAATTTTAGGCATAATTTCATTGAGGTCTCAAAGGATGTTCAAGAACTGTTCATGACTAGTTTATTGAAGGCATCATTATCAGTTCATGAACTTTTTTAAGAATTTGTGTTCATGAAAAGTCCTTGAAATGCCTGGAAGTACATATGAGACATTGAAATATAGAGGGAAAATGGTTCATGAGTGGTTCATGAATAGTTCAAGTTCCGGCACTTTATTGTTGTTTTTGAACTGTTCATGAATACATCATGGACAACTGATGATGAACCTTTCAAGAACTGTTTATGATATACTGTTCAGGAACTGTTCATGAACTCTTTTTTTTAAGAACTGATCAAGGATTTGTCTCATTTGTACTTCCAGGCATTTCAAGATGTTTCATGATTGTGGATGTGAACCATTCATGAATTTTTCAAGAATAATTCATGAACTAACTGATCACTTCGCAGGGGTCTAAGAGACCACATTTTTTCTCAAATGTTCCTATGGTGACCCTCTACTAAGATTGTTGAAATTATTTTGATGATATGATTCGATAAAAACATGGCTTCTCTTAATAAGTTTTAAATATAATAGCACATTCTTAGGTGAGCGTGCAAGGACCTCATGGCCCTCTTTTTCTCTAGAATCTTTCTACTTTGAAGAGTCTAGATATGACCTATGAAATAATAAGTTGGTACAAGCGTAGGCGTGTTAAGTTGCTCTTCTAAAGAAAGTCTCGTTAAATGCTATTTTATGTGAATGATCCCCTGCTACTGTGAAAGTCCCAATCCTGTCATTTCCTGGATAATAGGTATAAATACCGGTGCAATAATAGAGGCTGGTTGTTGGAGCTAGGCCTTCCTACTAATTTGCGCAATATTTATTGCCATGCTAGATGTTTATATTCTGAATAAAGGAGGCTAAAGTTCCACAAAATTAGCCCCCTGGTTTAATTATTTACTATATTGATTTCTGTTATTTGCTTGTTTCCTCTTGTTGGCTGGCATTTGGAAATGCTGGAATGGTGTCAGACAATGCATCATTTTGTCTTCTGAGTTGTGTCCATTAATGGAGAAGTTTTCCCAAACACCAGGAAATATTAAAGAAAACACTGATATTGTGCTGGTTTAACCATGTACCTAATAACAGTAGTGTTCATGTCTTCTATATTGAAATAATCAGGGGAAGAAAATGTTGCATCTGGAATGATAAGAAGTATAATTTTGCTACAGAGTAGAAAGCATTGTGAAAAAAGAAGACCCAAACCAAAACTGCAAGCTTAATTAAGATTGCGGCAAGATTGCAGCAAGATAATAGTCACAATCATATTGTGCTTGCATCTATCTAATTTAAGCACGCAGTTTGATTATGATTGGAAAATTGGCAATCTTAACTTTAAGCAGGTGCAACCTTATTAAGATTGTGCAAGCTCTTAAGCTTGCGCAACCTGTCCAGATTGGGCATGGTTGCAAGGTAGCAATTGGAACAAAAGTAATCTTCATTGCGAGCTTGCAAGATTTTACAGGTCGCAAGCTTAATGTGCTCTTAAGGATGCGCAAGTTTACAAGGTTGCAAATTTGTGCAAGTTTTCAAATGGAACAATAAGAATCTTAACATACTTGTGAGCTCCATTTAACTGTGTTGTGATTGCCCTAACTTGCAAGCCTGTTATCTTAACCGTTTCTCACACACAACAAATCTATAGCCAACTGCTGAAATAATCTGGAGAAAATTTGTTAAATAGACTTATACAAAAGTTTAATTTTAGAATATATATAGAGTCGGAAACATTGTGACAAAAGTTAGCCATATTTTTTTTTAAATTGGTCTGCTACAGAAGCATCAGAAAAAAGTATATATGTAGGAAAAAGGTTGAAAGGAAAGACATTTTTTTTTGAAAATACCAGTAAATGAGGTTATCCCTTTTCCCCAGATACATTGTCACTATAAATTACAGAATAATTAATCATGTTTCCAAACCAATTTTCTGTGCATTTATCCTAAGCATGACTGTGTAGAAAAGTTATTGACAAGTCACTATGAATTTAGTATTTTATGATAATCCATGATAACTGAGTGTTTTGTGAAAACACTGCCTAAATTCTAACTGTCACATATGGTAAGCGTCCATTTTTGAAAATTTAAAAACTCTCAGTTTCCTGTTGTTGTTGATGTTATAGTTATTTCCTGGAAGTTTTAGGATTGACCCCAATCACTTTAAAAACTTTAAAAAGTTATTTTGTGTACATAATTTGGCATCATATTTATAGAAGAATTAAGTTCTTTTTTTAGATCACCTAGAGCCAAAGGCTCAAGGTGAGCTATTCTGATCACTCTGTGTCCGTCGTCCGTCGTCTGTCGTCCGTCGTTAACTTTTAGCTTTAAACATCATCTCCTCCTGAACTGCAAGAACAATTTCCACCAAACATCACAGGAATGTTCCTTTGGTGGTCCTCTTTCAAATTTGTTCAAAGATTTAAATTCCATTTAGAACTTTGGTTGCTGCGGCATCAGAAAGGGGACAAAATGTCCAAACTTTAAAAATCTTCTCCTCCGAATCTGCCTGTCAGATTCAAATATAATTTGGTAGAAATGTTCCTTGGGTGACCCTCTATAAAAATTGTTCAAGCCATACTTATTGGTCGAAAAACATGGCAGTCAGGCGGCATCAGAAAAGGGGCAAAATGACCAAATTTGAAATTCCATTTTTAGCTCTACTGGCCAAAGGCCAGAAGGGCTTATGTCGTGGCGATTTGTCCGTCGTGCGTCTGTGCGTGCGTCCGTAAACAATTTCTTGTTAACACGATACAGTCTTCACTTTTAATTGTATCTCAACTAAACTTATACAGTAGTTAGATATCCATGAGAGCTCGGTTCCTTTCGAAAACCAGCAAGATCCGCCCATGCATGACTGGATTATGGCCCTTGAAATGGTCAAAATTGCTATAAAAGAGCTTGTTAACACAATACAGTCTTCTTTTTTAATTGTATCTCAACCAAACTTATACAGTAGTTAAATATCTATAAGAGCTCGGTTCCTTTCGAAAACCAGCCAGATCCGCCCATGCATGACTGGATTATGGCCCTTGAAATGGTCAAAATTGCTATAAAAGAGCTTGTTAACACGATACAGTCTTCACTTTTGATTGTATCTCAACCAAACTTATACAGTAGTTAGATATCCATGAGAGCTCGGTTCCTTTCGAAAACCAGCCAGATCCGCCCATGCATGACTGGATTATGGCCCTTGAAATGGTCAAAATTGCTATAAAAGAGCTTGTTAACACGATACAGTCTTCACTTTTGATTGTATCTCAACCAAACTTATACAGTAGTTAGATATCCATGAAAGCTGAGTTCCTTTCGTAAACCAGCCAGATCCGCCTATGCAAGACTGGATTATGGCCCTTGAAATTGTCCAAATTGCTATAATTGAGCATGTGAACACAATAGAGGCTCCATTTACTATCTGATCTTCACCAAACTTAGATAGTAGTTAAATATTGATGAGAGCTTGGTTCCTTTTGAAAATCAGCCAGATCCGCCCATGCAAGACTGGATTATGGCCCATGAAATTGTAAAAATTGCTATAATACAGCTTGTGAACACAAAAGAGCCTCCATTTACTATCCGAGCTTCACCATACATACATGCTCTGGATTGAAAATGACCAAAGAACCATACCAGTAGAGCATAGGCCCTCATGGGCCTCTTGTTATGAAAGTGCTTGTCTGATTTTAAGAAAATATAATACAAATCTTACTGTAATGATCCTCTATTTAATTTGTTTAAGCCGTTTTGATTGGTTACACAATCATAGCAACCAGGCGTCATCACAAAAGGGGTAAATTGAACTTTTAGCTACAAATGACAACCAACTCCTACCATTCCAATAGACCAATTTCCACAAAACATCACAGGAATGTTCCTTTGGTGGTCCTCTTTGAAAATTGTTCAAAGATTTAAATTCCATTGAGAACTTTGGTTGCTGCGGCATCAGAAAGGGGACAAAATGTCCAAACTTTAAAAATCTTCTTCTCCGAATCTGCCTGTCAGATTCAAATATAATTTGGTAGAAATGTTCCTTGGGTGACCCTCTATAAAAGTTGTTCAAGCCATACTGATTGGTCGAAAAACATGGCAGTCAGGCGGCATCAGAAAAGGGGCAAAATGACAAAATTTGAAAATTCCATTTTTATGAAAGTGTTTGTCTGATTTTAAGAAAATATAATACGAATCTTACTGTAATGATCCTCTATTTAATTTGTTTAAGACATTTTGATTGGTTACACAATCATATCAACCAGGCGTCATCACAAAAGGGGTAAATTGAACTTTTAGCTACAAATGACAACCAACTCCTACCATTCCAATAGACCAATTTCCACAAAACATCACAGGAATGTTCCTTTGGTGGTCCTCTTTCAAATTTGTTCAAAGATTTAAATTCTATTTAGAACTTTGGTTGCTGCGGCATCAGAAAGTGAGAAAAATACCCAAATTTTAAAATCCTTTTCCTCCATAATCTACTTGTGCGATTGCAAGATAATTTGGTTGAAATGTTCCTTAAGTGACCCTCTAAATAAACTGTTGAAGCCATATTGATTTCGTTGAAAAATAGGGCAGCAAGGCGGCATCAGGAAAGGTGCAAAATGACAAATAGTTTATAATTCCATTCTTATTAAAGTTCTTGTTAGATTTCAAGATATAAATGGCCTTTACTGATAAGCTGTTTCTTGAGAAGTGTCCACTCCTTGCAGTTTCATTTGCACTCCTTGATCAAATTTTCCCAGATATTTGCAGTTAAATATTTGCTACTAATTTACTATCAATTAGGTGATCGATTTAGGGCCATCTTGGCCCTCTTGTATTATTTCATGTCGTTGCCTCCCTCATTATTACAGAGTATTTGCAAACTGCAAGCTTAGGATATTCAATAATTTTAAGACAAAAACTGCAATTTTTTTGCAATCTTAAAATATTCTAAGATTGTGGGAAGTTTGCAAAACAACATCTATCCACAATCTTACTTTCCTTTTGTGCACCAGCAATCATAATATTTTAGGACTACAATGTTTAATAGGATTGCAGTTAGCTTGCACAAGCTAATGGTGCACTTGTCACTAGCTTGCTACAATTAAGGAAGTGTATTTTAGCTTTTTGGACATTGCTTGATTTGAGCAATGTTTTATCTTATTTGTTAACTTTACCCTGTAACTAATCACCTTGATTTAACCCTAACCCACCTTTAGACACATTTAGACACAACTGCAGCGGCTGACTTTTGAAAACATTGTAGTAAAAGGAGAAATTGCTCATTATTTTTTGTCACTTTTTACAATAATGATACTTTCTTTTTGAATATTTTTTCTCACTTAAATTTTGTCTAGACTTTTTCAAAGTCTTCTGCTGCATATTTATTGTATGTGTAAAAGGATTGATCCAAATGTTGTCAAAAATGGTATAAAACATGTCAAAGAAAAAGAACCATACAATTACCAAGACCAACAACTTTTAAAATTTGCAGGAAAGGGTTGAATGAATCCAAGAAAGTGCAGAAATTCAATAATCTTAGTGCAGAGATAGTGTATTGAAAGTATTACTCATTGGGGACAGTGATCATTAATTTGTGGAGATAATTGGTGGTTACATCATAGATCCGAAAGTTTTTATAGTGGAAATACATTCAACACTTTTTAGCTCACCTGAGCCAGAGGCTCAAAATGAGCTTTTGTGATCCATTTTTGTCCGTCGTCCATCAACATATTGCTTCAATCGATATCTCCTCGTTAACCTCTTGGCCAATTTTGATAAAACTATACTTGGATGTTCCTTTGGCAACGGGGAACAGAAAGAAAAAACATTTAAAAATCTTCTTCTCACAAAAGAACTGGCCCGATTTGAAAATTGAGATGTTCCTCTATTAAAAGTACTGATCTGATTTGAAAATAATTTGGCACAAATGAGTGTGTGCAACAATGTTCTGCTTCAAACAACTTCTCCTCTGTAACTCTAAAGGGAATCGGCATGAAACTTCACAGGTAGCATCCGGTCAGTGTCTTGGATCCAGCCAAAATTCTATTTTACATGGCAAGCGAAAGAAAACTTCTTTGCTAAAACTGGTAGGCTGATTTTCAAATAACTTGTAAGAATTAGTGTTCCCTAGATTACCCTCTATGAGATTCCTTCATGCCATGGTAATTGGTTAAAAAACATGACAGCCAGTTGGCTGGACTGTTTTACCTTATAATTATGGCTATAGTGAAAATTTAAGAAATATTCTCCTCCTAAAGTATGTTTCTGATTTTCAACAAATTTGGTAGAAATGTTGCTTGGGTGACCCTCTATGAGATTCCTTCAAGTCATGTGTGGATTGCTCGAAAAACATGGCTAAAGTTATTCAAGTTTTGCCCAATGCATTGAAGTGATACTTTGGTCTCTTGTTCCAAATCTTCTTGTCAAAAGTATAGGCCTGATATTGAAATAATTTGGCACAAGTGTTTCTTGAGTGACCCTTAACCAAGAATGTTGAAATCGGGGGGGGGGGGGGGGGGGGGGCATAGAGTAAGAACATTATTGACCATCATGGTCCTCTTGTTTTGTATTATAAACGATTGGAGACAGTCAAACAAATTCTTTAAGTTTCATGTTAAATGATCGTTTTAGTTCTAACTATGTTTATAAGACATAGGTTAAAACGTTTGTGGTGTCTAGCTCCCCTTCAGTGCTTTAATTCTTTCACATAATACAGTAAATATGCAGAAGACGACTTTGAAAATGTCTAGGCAAAAATATGGAAAATCTATATACAAACAAAACTATAATTTATGAATAGAGTTAAAACATTGGCAAAAGAAGAAATTTGCTTATTATGAGCAATTTCTTCTTTTGCCACAATGATTTAAAAAGTTGTAAGCCTTTCAGTACATCAAAACAATGAAAGACTCTGAAATTTAGAATGGAAAAAAATAACAGTTAATTGAAAAGGGGAGATTTCCTATTATGAGAAATTACTCCTTTTCAAACAAATGTGTTAAAATGAGTTGATTAAAGAAGAAGGGTTAATTACACTTTGTAGATTGAAGAGGTTGCATGGCTTGTTCTATAGACAGGGGGGGGGGGGGGGGGGGGGGGGGGGGGGGGATTAATCACTAACATCTCAAGGCTTCCTGACATGCAAATTTTTACATGTAGCTTTTGCATGCACTTAATTCTTTTTTATGCCCCCGGAATCACCGATTCGGTGGGCATCTAGTTTTTGGCCTGTCTACACGTCTGTCTGCACGTCTGTCTGTCTGCACGAAAAAAACTTTAACCTTGACCACTACTTTTGAACCATAACAGGTACGGCTACCATATTTCACATGTGTATTCCTTGTGAAATGACCTTTCTGTCAGTACCAAAATTTTTGACCTTGCGACCTTCACCTTTGACCTACATGTAGATGTTGCCATTCTCGAAAAAAACTTTAACCTTGACCACTACTTTTGAACCATAACAGGTACGGCTACCATATTTCACATGTGTATTCCTTGTGAGATGACCTTTCTGTCAGTACCAACATTTTTGACCTTGCGACCTTGACCTTTGACCTAGATGTTGCCATTCTCGAAAAAAACTTTAACCTTGACCACTACTTTTGAACCATAACAGGTACGGCTACCATATTTCACATGTGTATTCCTTGTGACATGACCTTTCTGTCAATACCAAAATTTTTGACCTTGCGACCTTGACCTTTGACCTAGATGTTGCCATTCTCGAAAAAAACTTTAACCTTGACCACTACTTTTGAACCATAACAGGTAAGGCTACCATATTTCACATGTGTATTCCTTGTGACATGACCTTTCTGTCAGTACCAAAATGTTTGACCTTGCGACCATGACCTTTGACATAGATGTTGCCATTCTCGAAAAAAACTTGAACCTTGACCACTTCTTTTGAACCATAACAGGTAAGGCTACCATATTTCACATGTGTATTCCTTGTGACATGACCTTTCTGTCAGTACCAACATTTTTGACCTTGCGACCTTGACCTTTGACCTAGATGTTGCCATTCGGGGGCATCAGTGTTTCACAAACACATCTTGTTTCCTTTTTTTTTCAAAGACATGTTGTCTATAATAATAACGACTTTATTTTATGAGGCTACACATTTGGGTTGTCCCAATCTTCCATGTGGGCCTCAGAGTTAGCAATACATTATATACACAATGTTATACATATAAACAATTCAAAATAAAAGCAAATTGGTAATAAAAATAAAAGATCACTTAATTTCAAGAACTTACTGGTTCCACGCTAAATATAATTTCTTAAAAGAATTTAATGAATCTGCTGTTCTAATTTGAAAGGGAATATCATTCCAAATTTTTGGTCCTGAATAGGTCAGGGATTTTCTGAAGAATTCTAGTTTTGGTTTTGGTAATTGTAACAGCTTGTTATCAAAGGATCTTAGACCTTTATTTTGGGAGTATTTAAATTTGTCTCTTAGGTATTCAGTACATTGTTCATTTAATGATTTGTAAATGATAATTGCTTTTTTATAGTCTATTCTTGCATGAAATTTCATCCAGGATAATTGTTGGAAAAGTTCTTCTGATGGTGCATCAATGGCTTGTCAAGTATAACACGTGCAGCACGTTTCTGAAATTTTAACATTTTGTCAAGCAGATTTTGACTGCAGGAGCCCCATATTGTGCAACAATAATCAATATGAGGAAGTATGTATGCATTAAAGAAAAGATTCCTTGAATGTATATTAAGAAACTTTTTAATTCTCAGAAGTAGGTATAGTAATGAATTACATTTCTTTAGCGTGTGCTCAACATGATGTTTCCAGTTAAGTTGAGGGTCCATATGAACACCAAGAATTTTTTCTTTGTATGTTTGTTGTATCTCATGATTTTGTAATAGTATTTTGATCTCATTGGATTGATGATTTATTGGGTATGAAGCAGCAAGGAACATAGCTTTTGTTTTTTGTACGTTTGGTAACATTGAGTTCTGTTGACACCAGTTTTCAATAATACAAATTTTATTTTGCAGAGTTTGAGTTATATCTGGCTTTGATTTACCCACAGCAGTTATTGTGGTGTCATCAGCAAACATATCAATGATTGAATCTTTAACAAACAACGGAAGATCATTTATGTAAATTATAAACAGTAATGGCCCTAGAACAGAGCCTTGAGGGACGCCAGCAGATATTTCTCTTGAACATGATAGTTTTCCTGAAATACTTACTTTTTGGTAGCGGCCTGTTAAGTAAGAAGTAAACCATTTTATTGATTTTGAGCAAAATCTATAACATTTAAGTTTTTCAATGAGAAGACTATGATTAATAAGATCGAATGCCTTTGTGAGATCCAAAAATATGGTACCTACTAGATTGTTGTTATTGATAGCTTCGATCCAATTATCAACAATTTGTGTTAAGGCAGTTTCACAGGAGTGAAATTTACGAAAGCCAGATTGTTGATTATTGAGTAGTTTATGTTTTTCCAAGAATAATTTAAGGCTATTTGAGATATGTCGCTCATATACTTTTGATAGTACTGGTAGAATAGAAATTGGTCTATAATTATTCTTATCATTTTTGACACCTTTTTAGCTCCACTGGCTGAAAGCCAGTCGAGCTTATGTCATGGCGAATTGTCCGTCGTGCGTCCGTGCGTGCGTGCGTGCGTGTGTGCGTGCGTGCGTGCGTGCGTGCGTTAACTTTTTCCTTTAAACGACTTCTTCTCCCTAACCACTTGGCCAATTTGGTTGAAACTTCATGGGAAGCATCCTCTCAATGTCCTCTACTAAATTCCTTCAAATTTTTTTGATCCATTCAAAATTCTGGTTTCCATGGCAACCGAAAGAAAAAAATAGTGAGAACTTAAAAAATCTTCTTCTCCGAAAGTGTCAGGCCGATTTTCAAATAATTTTGTAGAAATGTTCCTTGGGTGACCCTTTATTAGATTCCTTCAAGAAATTTTGATTGGGCGAAAAACATGGCCGCCAGGGGGCGGGGCTTTTTTGCCTTATATAGCTATAGTGAAAACTTAAATAATCTTCTTCTCAAAAAGTGTTCAGCAGATTTTCAAATAATTATGTAGAAATGTTCCGTGGGTGACCCTCTATCAGATTCCTTCAAGCCATGTTGATTGGTAAAAAAACATGGCCGTCACAGGGCGGGGCTATTTTGCCTATATGGCTAAAGAGCAAACTTAAAAAATCTTCTCCTCCAAAAGTGTCAGGCCGATTTTCAAATAATTTTGTAGAAATGTTCCTTGTGTGAACCTTAATTAGATTCCTTCAAGAAATGTTGATTGGGCGAAAAACATGGCCGCCAGGGGGCGGGGCTTTTTTGCGTTATATAGCTATAGTGAAAACTTAAAACATCTTCTTCTCCGAAAGTGTTCAGCCGATTTTCAAATAATTTTGTAGAAATGTTCATTGGGTGACCCTCTATCAGATTCCTTCAAGCCATGTTGATTGGTCGAAAAACATGGCCGCCAGAGGGCGGGGCTATTTTGACTTATATGACCATAGTGAAAACTTAAAAAATCTTCTCCTCCGAAAGTGTCAGGCATATTTTCAAATAATTTTGCAGAAACATTCCTTTGGTGACACTCTACAAGATTCCTTTAAGCCATGGTGGTTGGTAAAAAAAATAGCCACCACGGGGCAGGGCTGTTTGGAGATTTTATTTTTGCCTTATGGCCGTGGAGCGATACTGGCCCTCTTGGGCCTCTTGTTTAAATATTGGTGTTACTTTAGCTACTTTAAAAATGTTTGGAAATTTTGTTTGTCTAATACCTAAATTAAAAATATGTGTCAAGGGTCTAGCTATAATGTTTGAGCTTACTTTAAGAAATCGCGGTCCTAATCCATCCAAACCTGTAGATTTGGTTGAATCTAAAGAATTAAGCTCTTTCATTACGAAGGATTCACTTATAAATGGTATCTGAAATAGATCATTATCTTGCATTTTGCTGTCAACATAATTCTGAAGAACTGATTTATTCTGAATTTCAAGAATGCCATCAACCAGTGGTGCGGTTTTAAAAATTTCTGTGAAGAATTTGTTAAAAATCTCTGAAGTTTCTAAAGGGTCAGATATCTGATTTCCATCCTCGTTAGTGATAAAGTTTGTTTGATGTGATTTTGATTTACCTGATAGATCTTTCAGATTCTTCCAGAGTATCTTAGGGTTGTTGTTATTTTTGTTAATTGTTTTTTCAAAGAACATAGTTTTGGCATTACTAATTAATGTTTTGACTTGGTTACGACATCTTCGGAAATACCATTTATTTCCAGATAGTTTTGCAGCATCCCTCTTTTTTATGGCATTTGCAATCTCAGGTGTGAACCAGTCAGGCTGATGTTTATGTTTAACACGCCTTACTTTTACAGGTGCATGTTCATTTAAGACATCAGAGAACATTTGTATAAAACATTCTAATGCATCATCAACATCATTATAAGTATCAATAGCAGACCAAGGTTGATGTTGTAGATGTACTATAAACTGTTCTGTCTGCAATGATTGAGTCCTTTTTAGCTCACCTGAGCTTTGCTCAAGGTGAGTTATTGTGATCGCCTTTTGTCCGGCGTCCGTCGTCCGTCGTCCGTCGTCCGTCGTGCGTCAACTTCTTCTCCTCAGTAACCAGTGGGTCAATTGGGATGAAACTTCACAGAAAGCATCCTCTCAATGACCTCACCAGAATTCCTTCAAATTTTTGGGAACCATGCAAAATTCTGGTTTCCATGGCAACGAAACCGAAAAAACTTCAAAATTCTTCTTCTCCCAAATTGGTTGGCAGATTTTCAAATAATTTTGTAGAAATGTTCCTTGGATGACCCTCTATCAGATTCCTTCAAGCCGTGTTGATTGGTCGAAAAACATGGCCGCCAGGGGGGGGGGCGGGGCTATTTTGCCTTATATGGCTATAGTGAAAACTTAAAAAATCTTCTCCTCCGAAAGTGTAAGGCCGATTTTCAAATAATTTCGTAGAAATGTTCCTTGGGTGACCCTCTATCAGATTCCTTCAAGCCATGTTGATTGGTCGAAAAACATAGCCGCCAGGGGGGGCGGTGCTATTTTGCCTTATATGGCTATGGTGCAAACTTAAAAAATCTTCTCCTCCAAAAGTGTCAGGCCGATTTTCAAATAATTTTGTAGAAATGTTCCTTGGGTGATCCTCTATCAGATTCCTTCAAGCCATGTTGATTGGTCAAAAAACATGGCCGCCAGGGGGCGGGGCTATTTTGCCTTTTATGGCTATAATGAAAACTTAAAAAATCTTCTCCTCCATAAGTGTCAGGCCGATTTTCAAATAATTTTGTAGAAATGTTCCTTGGGTGACCCTCTATCAGATTCCTTCAAGCCATGTTGATTGGTCGAAAAAAATGGCCGCCAGGGGAGGGGGGGGGGGGGGGTGCGGGCTATTTTGCCTTATATGGCTATAGTGCAAACTTAAAAAATCTTCTTCTCCAAAAGTGGCGGCCCGATTTTCAAATAATTTTGTAGAAATGTTCCTTGGATGACCCACTTTCAGATTCCTTCAAGCCATGTTGATTGGTCAAAAAACATGGCCGCCAGTAGGCAGGGCTATTTTGCATTATATGGCTATAGTGAAAACTTAAAAAATCTTCTTCTCCAAAAATATCTGGCCGATTTTCAAATAATTTTGTAGAAATGTTCCTAGGGTGACCCTCTATCAGATTCCTTCAAGCCAAGTTGATTGGTCGGAAACTATGGCTGCCAGGGGGCGAGGCTTATATAGCTAAAGTGAAAAAAAAAATAAAAAATCAGGTGAGCGATTCAAGGGCCATCATGGCCCTCTTGTTTAGATCACCTAGAGCCAAAGGCTCAAGGTGAGCTATTCTGATCACTTTTTGTCTGTCTGGCATCGTCCGTCGTCTGTTGTCCGTCGTCCGTCGTTAACATTTAGATCATCTCCTCCTTAACCACTTGACCAATTTCAACCAAACTTCATAGGAATGTTCCTTTGGTGGACCTCTTTCAAAATTGTTCAAAGATTTAAATTCCATCGAGAACTTTGGTTGCTGCGGCAACAGATAAGGGGAAAATTGCCAAATCTTAAAAAATCTTCTTGTCCAAAAGTACAGGCCCGATTTGAAAAATAATTTTGCACAAATGTTCCTTGGGGTACCTTCTACCAAGATTGTTCAAATATTTCTGATCCGTTGAAAAACATGGCCACCAGGGGGCGGAGCTTGTTTTCCTTATATGTGCATTGTTAAAACTTTAAAAATCTTCTTGTCCAAAAGTACTGGCCCGATTTGAAAATTATTTTGCACAAATGTACATTGGGGCACCCTTTACCAAGATTGTTCATATATTTCCGATCGGTTGAAAAACATGGCTGCCAGGGGGGCGGAGCCTGTTTTTAGCTCACCTATGCACGAAGTGCAAGGTGAGCTTTTGTGATCACTGAATGTCCGGCGTCCGTCGTCGTCGTCGTCGTCGTCTGTCCGTCCGTCCGTCAGTTAACAATTTCCTACAAATGACTTCTTCTACTAAACCAATGGACAGATTTCAAAATAACTTCACAGGAATGGTCCTTAGGTGGTCCCCTTTCAAAGTTGTTCAAAGAATTTAATTCCAAGTAGAACTTTGGCTGTTGCGGCATCAGAAAAGGGGAAAATTGCCAAATCTTAAAATATCTTCTTGTCCAAATGTGCTAGCCCGATTTAAAAATTATTTTGCACAAATGTTCCTTAGGGCACCTTCTACCAAGATTGTTCAAATATTTCCGATCCGTTGAAAAACATGGCCGCAAGGGGGCGGGGCTTGTTTTCCTTATATGTGCATTGTTAAAACTTTAAAAAATCTTCTTGTTCAAAAGTACTGGCCAGATTTCAAAATAATTTCACAGAAATGGTCCTTAGGTTGTCCCCTTTCAAAGTTGTACAAAACATTTTATTCCAAGTAGAACTTTGGTTGCTGCTGCATCAGAAAAGGGGAAAATTGCCAAATCTTGAAAAATCTTCTTGTTCATAAGTGTTGGCCCGATTTAAAAATTATTTTGCACAAATGTTCCTTGGGGCACCCCCTACCAAGCTTGCTCAAATATTTCCGATCCGTTGAAAACCATGGCCGCAAGGGGGTGGGGCTTGTTTTCCTTATATGTGCATTGTTAAAACTTTAAAAATCTTCTTGTCCAAAAGTACTGGCCAGATTTCAAAATAACTTCACAGAAATGGTCCTAACGTGGTCCCCTTTCAATGTTGTTCAAAGAATTTAATTCCAAGTAGAACTTTGGTTGCTGCGGCATTAGAAAAGGGGAAAATTACCAAATCTTAAAAAAACTTCTTGTCCCAAAGTGCTGGCCCGATTTAAAAATTATTTTGCACAAAATTTATGTTCCTAAGGGCACCCTCTATGAAGATTGTTTAATTATTTCCGATCCGTTGAAAAACATGGCCGCAACGCGGCGGGGCTTGTTTTCCTTATATGTACATTGCTAAAACTTTTAAAATGAAGTTTTTAAAGTAAAACATATTTTTATTAGAAAATACTTACCAGTCATTTATTACCTGATATATACATCTCCTAACCCTTAATTCATCCAGAAAAAGAACTCGCCTAGCGTATCCCTCACGCCTGTGTGATATACACGGTCACCGGTAAATACCGGTGCACGATGTCAACGTGTCACTTTTAGTTTTCAAGTAAGTGTTGGTTGACGACGCGGGGTTGGGAGGCGGGAATATGAAATGACTGGTAAGTATTTTCTAATAAAAATATGTTTTACTTTAAAAACTTCATTTTTATGTCAAAAATACATTACCAGTCATTTATTACCTGATGACTTTTCAGCATCGGTCGGGAGGCATCTGCCAACACTTCTAGTCCTACAGGTAATGCAGCACATTGTAGTTATTTTTATTTAATTTATTTACTTAGTACTGAGACACAACAGTCTGTGAAAGTAGTAGAATGGATTGATAAATTTCAATCGTTAAGTACTTTATTGTTGTGTCTAATATGTAATTTAGCATATAACTCGCTGAGACGCCACCAGTGGCCCCAGAGAGTGAAGATTTTCAGTTTGCTTTGACATAGATCGCAGGTAGGAATTTGAAAAAGTCGATTGAGATTTCCATACCGCGGCACGAGGAATATCCTCTAAAGGCACATTGTTGGGAAAGGCCCAACTAGCGGAGAGTGCTCTAATTTCATGTGGACGAATCCGTAAAAACGAGAGATCGCGAACTGAAAGATTAGTGTAGGCTAACTTAATTGTACAGGATATCCAGCGGGAAATAGAAGCCGCTGATATATCCTTACATCCTATCAGAGGGAGAAACAACCTCTTCCTACGGCCCCTTGTCCCTTTAACTCTCTTAAGGTAAAGCTTAAGAGCTCTAACGGGACATGGAAGTCTGTCGGCATCCAACGGACCAAAGGTAACTGGTTCTTGGCTAAAAAACCTGACTGACAAAGTAGAGTGAACGAGCCATCAGATTCATTGAAACTGATAAAGCCGGTTTCTACTGAAAGCGCATGCAACTCACTTCTACGACGCGCGGTCGCAAAGGCAAGAAGAAAGACAGTTTTGTAAGTTAAAAATTTTAACGAAGCAAAAGACAGAGGTTCGTATGGCGCCTTTGTAAGAGACCAAGGAACGCAAGATAAATCCCATTTTGGAGTTAAACTCCTACAAACGGGTTTATCTAGTTCGAATGATCGCATAAGTTCCGAGAGAAATGGATTAGCACCAGTACTCTCTCCCCCTTTGAACTTAAGCGTATTCGAAAGCATTGAACGATAACCTTTTATTGTGCTAACAGCTAGATCTTTATCTTCAAAAAGAAAAAGAAAGAAATCGGTAATCCTAGCTACAGAGGGGCACTCAGGATTGATCGACCTAGCATGACACCAATCTGAGAAGACTGTCCAATTGGAATCATAGACGATTATAGTGGATCGTCTTCTGGATTGAGAGATGCGAGAGGCAACTTTTTGAGAAAAGTTTCTCTCTCGGATCGATCGCTTGATAATGTCCAAGCGTGAAGATGAAGCATTGCCGGGTTGGTATGAAGATGCCGCCCCGGTTGCTGAAACAGAAGGTCGTCTTGAAGAGGAAGACGTACTGGTTGTGCCGACAGGCAGACCAGGAGGTCGTTGAACCAAGACCTCTGGGGCCGAATGGCGCTATCAACAGGATTCTGCACTGTTGAGAACGAAGAACCTTTTGTAGTACGATCGGGACCGGAATGAACGGGGGAAACGCGTGCCCGAATAGACGGTCCCAATCGAGGGTCAGTGCGTCCACTGCCCAGGCTGCAGGATCGTACATCGGTGACACATAAAGTGGCAGCCGATGGTTGACTCTGGTGGCGAAAAGATCCACCAGTGGTGTCCCGATCCGCATGAATACAGAGTTTACTACACTCTGATTCAGTGTCCATTCCGCCGGAAGAACTTGTTTTGGCGGGATGGACTGTCCGCTAAGACATTCCAATGGCCGGGGACGTGTTTTACTAAGACTACTAACGACGTCGCCTGGCACCAAAGGAGTAACTTCCATGTCTCCAGAAAGAGTAGATGGGAGTGCGTTCCTCCTTGCCTGCGAATGTAGGACACAACAGTAGTATTGTCCGTCGACAATAAACAGTTGTGTTCGCAACGGAGGCAGAGAACTGTTTGAGAGCTGGCAGGACTGCTCTCAATTCTAAGTTGTTTATGTGCAAACAACGTTCCTCCGCTGTCCACATGCCCTGGGCTGTTAGGCCCTGTGGCTCTAATGAGCTCCCCAACCCACAGCACTGGCATCTGTAAAAAGGTACAGATCCGGAGGTGATGTGATCAAGGGCACCCCTTGTAGATGGATTAACGGATCCAGCCACCACCGAAGGTGTGACTTGAAGAAATCCGTCAGAGCTATCTCCTGTTGCAGTGAGTCCACAGACGGACGCCACCGGGATAGAAAAAGATACTGAAGGGGCCGCAAGTGGAGCCTGCCTAGACTGACTAGGTCGGCTGCTGCACTCAGGGACCCCAGAAGTGACAGCATGGACCGGGCTGTTACCATAGCCTGGTCCAGAGTGAGTCTGATCTTCCGGAAAAGGGAATCGACTCTGTCCGAAGGGACCCGAATCACCGCTAGGTCGATGAGAAAGGTCATCCCTACGAATGTAAACCTCTTTGACGGAACTAAGTCCGACTTCTGCGTATTGGGAATAAGGCCCAATCGCAGAATGGTCCGCCAGGCTAGAGACAGATCGTGAAGGAGAATTAAACGATCTGCTCTGTGGAGTAGCCAGTCGTCGAAGTATTGAAGAAGCTGGGGCCCGTTCATTCGTAGAAAGGCTCCCACAGCATTTATACTGACGAATCTATCACCGGTCTCCACCGACCGTCTTTTTTTTTTTTCGGAACGAGAAAAAGACGGCTGTAGAAACCCCGAGTATTGGGGTTGAGAACCCTCTCTATGGCTTTCTTTTTCAGAAGTGATGTATTCACTTCTGACATGGTCGGATGGCGTGACGACAGATCGATGGGCACGCTTGTCATGGGAGGGGGGGAAACGAAGGGAATTAGATACCCTTCTTGTATCACGGATAAAATCCAACGATCCTCCGTGATACCCCCCCATTCTTCCCTGAAAAATGACAGGCGGCCCCCTACTGCAATCTCCGGCCTCGGGATAGTCATAGAGAGGTGCGTACCCCTAGGGCTGCGGCCTAGGAGCCGTACCATACCTGGAAGTATGCTTCGGCTTAGCTCCCGTGAAACGGGGCTTCGGTTTAGCATAATTCCGGCCCGTGGAAGGAGGTTGTTTAGGCGGTACAGCCTTCACTTCCTGTTTCTGCTTTTTCGCCGGGGGCTTCCTAGTATTAGTCCATTTAGCCGCCGGTGCAGAGTATTTACGACTCTGTGACAAAGCATTTACTGCACTCGCCGAAAGGCGTCTGGATTGTTCTGACGAATCAGTAACAGTCACTGCAGCAACCCTTCCACCAAAGAGAAGATTGGAGGATAAGGGGGCGGCTCTTAAGCTGTCCTTGTTATTTTGTAGCAGAGAAGAGGATTTGACAAGTGTCGCATCTCTCCTCGCGGACAGCCTTTCCGTGGCGTTCTGCAATTCAGAGCCATCAGGTGCCGATTCCCCGTATCGAAAGCCTCCAGAATTCTGCTAGCCCCTCTGCTAGAGACATTCTCCTCTTTAAGAAGAAGTGCCAGAGCTATGGCGAAATGATCGTCATGTGAAGCCACCATGACTCCCAGACGCGCTCTGGCCTCCCATCTCTCAACCAGTTTAGCACTAACTGTGATTGAGGTGGGTGAAGTTAATCCCAAAGTGGACGCATCTCCGTCTAAGGCCGGCACTTTAACGGGAAAGAACTCCTTCGAAGCTACATAAGCCTTAGGAGACACCCATTCCTTAGAGATGGCCAGTGGGACCGACCAGGCTGACTCAACAGTGTCTAATGACCTGGTGGACTGCAGTTGGTCCAATAACCTTCCCAAGTTATTCGCCTGCGGAAGTAACTGTAATGGAGTTGTAGACCCTCCTATCTCCGCATTATGTTCTTCCAAACTTGAAAGGTTTTTACGACGTGGGGGAGCGTCGATCTTAGGGCAGAGCGTACTAGGCACTACCCTAAAAACTTCTTCAATAGCCTGCTGCAGGGATCAACGATCCGCAGCCGGCTCGTCTTCTATAGGTAATAGACTTTCCGTTTCTTCGTCAGACGAAGAAGTGGAGGATTGTCTAGGCCTACGACGAGAAGTATTGTGCTTAACCGGACTTCCCACCGGTTGACCAATTTCCGATCCAGAAATGGATTCATTCTCTGATAAATCCATAAGCTGGTGACGATCATGTGAACTCAACCTTCTATCCGCAGCAGAGAAATGTTGCACAGAGTCAATCATCGGAGCCGAACTCACTGTATGTGATCTTTTCGACTTCCCCTTAACGGAACAAGCAATATTCCGATCGGGGGATTGCCTTTCAAAGGACTGCCTCTTGGAGAGGTGTCCTTCCGGGAGTCGTAAATTCCTATACTCAGGAATTTGACGATCACGGTAGGCATCACTAACCTGTCTGTCATAGAACCGATCACTCCTTCGTAATGAAGGTTGGTAACGTGGAGGAGTAATATCTCTTGAATAATACACTGTTCCCCTAGGAGAACGGAATGATTTTCTCGATATGTACTCTCCGTAATCTATGTCAGCAGGTTGGTTATTAAAACCTGGTAAACCAGTGTTCTGAATATCCAAATAATCAGGCTGTGCTGCGAAAGAATGATAACGTGTATCTATCCGATCGAGACGCACTGATCCCGGTTGCCTGGTACCGGGTTGCCCGGTACCTGGTTGACCGGTGGCAGGTCGAGTCATGTATGAATGACTGCCTTGCTGATTCTCCCATTCATCGTGAAATGAATGACCCATGTCCTCATTCCCGGTGTATGGATTAGTCATGCTGAATTGACTGACAGAATGCCCGGTCGCTTCATGCAGCCCGGTGCCCGGTCTAGTCATTTCAGAATGACTGCCTGGTTGCCCGGTGACTGGTCGTATCATTCTAGAATGATTGCCCGGTTGCCCGGTGACCGGTCTCGTCATTTCAAAATGACTGCCTGGTTGCCCGGTGCCCGGTTGCCCGGTGCCCGGTTGCCCGGTGTCCGGTTGCCCGGTGCCCGGTGCCCGGTTGCCCGGTGCCCGGTTGCCCGGTGCCCGATTTAACCAAGGTAATATGACTGTCCAGTTTCCCGGAACCCGGTTGCCCGGTACCCGGTCGCCCGGAGTCATAAGGGTTTTGCTCGGAAGCATCACCCTGTGGACCAATGATAGGCAATTGTAATGCTCCATCACCGGTCCCCAAATTCTGCCCGCCGACCGGGTAATTTGGAACTCTGCTGTAGGCTTCCGAAGAATGCCTATCAACTGAGTGTGGTGAAAGAGGGGGCCATTCTGTTAGGTTTCCCTGAGAATGCCCCATTGCCTCACCCGAAGGTTCAGCACTAACACCAGTCGTCTGTTTTGACCAGACGATATCATACGTTCCTCCGAACTTCGAGACGGTCCCGTCGTGGCTGTTACAGAGGCGTATGTCTTGACTGAAGATTGAAAAGTTCTGTCCTTCCGTCTAATCAACCCAGTCGTGGAGTCTGTTGGGGAAAAACCCTCGAATTCCCCTTCGCTCGTAGAGCTAATACTTACCTTCTTCTTCAAAGGAACAGTTTTACTCTTACGGCTTTTGTGAGTCCTCCTCGATATGGCCTGTTTCCAAACGGAAGCCGACCATAACGAACAGAACTCACATGGTGAATCCTTTGTGCACTTAGTGCACGCAATGCAGGAAGAGTGCGTGTCCCATAAGGCCACTAAATGACCGCATGAGCCACGCCTCTGTTCACCATTATGTGACATAGTATAAATACAAAATCAAATTACGAAGTTCAAAAACAAAAAAATAATATTTTCTATTCTTTTATTTCACTACTCGTTTTTACGGACGTAATTCAATGAAAAAATATTTTTTAAATATTCTCCAAATGTCTATGTAATTATACAAAACAACAACAAAGGCGATAAACAATATTATCGCTACCGGATCGGGAAATCTCACCGTTGAAAATTAATTGAAAAATTAATGCACGGTCATTCAAGACCCGACTCGTAACTGAAATAGTGGGTGGGGTAACCACCCGCGGCTCTCAGCTAGTTGTTACTACAAAAAACACAACTTAAACACAAACAATAAATAAACAAAGTTCAAGTTCAAGAAGTAAATGTACAGTTTAACTGAATGAATTGACCCGTTAAAGCAAAAGCTTTAACTAGACAACGAAAATAAATTTAGAAAAATGAAAATAAATTCAAGCCTGTAGGTCGGTGTGTCCAGGAAACTAAAAGTGACACGTTGACATCGTGCACCGGTATTTACCGGTGACCGTGTATATCACACAGGCGTGAGGGATACGCTAGGCGAGTTCTTTTTCTGGATGAATTAAGGGTTAGGAGATGTATATATCAGGTAATAAATGACTGGTAATGTATTTTTGACATAAAAATCTTCTTGTCATTGCAGTACATTGTAAAACTAAAGGTGAGCGAACTAGGGCCATCATGGTCCTCTTGTCCTTATATGTGCATTGTTAAAATTTTAAAAATCTTCTCGTCCAAAAGTACTGGCCCGATTTGAAAATTATTTTGCACAAATGTTCCTTGGGGCACCCTTTACCAAGATTGTTCAAATCATGGCTGCCAGGGGGCGGAGCTTGTTTTCCTTATATGTGCATTGTTAAAACTTAAAAAATCTTCTTGCCCAAAAGTACTGGCTCGATTTGAAAATTATTTTCCACAAATGTTCATTGGTGCACCCTTTACCAAGATTGTTCAAATATTTCCGATCGGTTGAAAAACAAGGCCGCCAGGGGGCGGAGCCTGTTTTCCTTATATGTGCATTGTTAAAATTTTAAAAATCTTCTTGTCTAAAAGTACTGGCCCGATTTGAAAATTATTTTGCGCAAATGTTCCTTGGGGCACCCTTTACCAAGATTGTTCAAATCTTTCCGATCCGTTGAAAAACATGGCCGCCAGGGGGCGGAGCTTGTTTTCCTTATATGTGAATTGTTAAAACTTTAGAAATCTTCTTGTCCAAAAGTACTGGCCTGATTTGAAAATTATTTTGCACAAATGTTCATTGGGGCACCCTTTACCAAGATTGTTCAAATATTTCCGATCGGTTGAAAAACATGGGTGCCAGGGGGCGGAGCCTTTTTTTTTTTTGGTAAAATTTTAATTACTTCTTGTCCAAAAGTACTGGCCTGATTTGAAAATTATTTTGCACAAATGTTCCTTGGGGCACCCTTTACCAAGATTGTTCAAACATTTCCGATCCGTTGAAAAACATGGCCGCCAGTGGGCATATCTTGTTTTCCTTATATGTGCATTGTTAAAACTTAAAAAATCTTCTTGTCCAAAAGTACTGGCCCGATTTGAAAATTATTTTCCACAAATGTTCATTGGTGCACCCTTTACCAAGATTGTTCAAATATTTCCGATCGGTTGAAAAACAAGGCCGCCAGGGGGCGGGCCCTGTTTTCCCTATATGTGCATTGTTAAAATTTTAAAAATCTTCTTGTCTAAAAGTACTGGCCCGATTTGAAAATTATTTTTCACAAATGTTCCTTGGGGCACCCTTTACCAAGATTGTTCAAATCTTTCCGATCCGTTGAAAAACATGGCCGCCAGGGGGCGGAGCTTGTTTTCCTTATATGTGAATTGTTAAAACTTTAAAAATGTTCTTGTCCAAAATTACTGGCCTGATTTGAAAATTATTTTGCACAAATGTTCATTTAGTGGGGCACCCTTTACCAAGAATGTTCAAATATTTCCGATCGGTTGAAAAACATGGGTGCCAGGGGGCGGAGCCTTTTTTTTTTTGGGTAAAATTTTAATTACTTCTTGTCCAAAAGTACTGGCCCGATTTGAAAATTATTTTGCACAAATGTTCCTTGGGGCACCCTTTACCAAGATTGTTCAAACATTTCCGATCCGTTGAAAAACATGGCCGCCAGTGGGCATATCTTGTTTTCCTTATATGTGCATTGTTAAAACTTAAAAAAATCTTCTTGTCCAAAAGTACTGGCTCGATTTGAAAATTATTTTCCACAAATGTTCATTGGTGCACCCTTTACCAAGATTGTTCAAATATTTCCGATCGGTTGAAAAACAAGGCCGCCAGGGGGCGGAGCCTGTTTTCCTTATATGTGCATTGTTAAAATTTTAAAAATCTTCTTGTCTAAAAGTACTGGCCCGATTTGAAAATTATTTTGCGCAAATGTTCCTTGGGGCACCCTTTACCAAGATTGTTCAAATCTTTCCGATCCGTTGAAAAACATGGCCGCCAGGGGGCGGAGCTTGTTTTCCTTATATGTGAATTGTTAAAACTTTAGAAATCTTCTTGTCCAAAAGTACTGGCCTGATTTGAAAATTATTTTGCACAAATGTTCATTGGGGCACCCTTTACCAAGATTGTTCAAATATTTCCGATCGGTTGAAAAACTTGGGTGCCAGGGGGCGGAGTCTTTTTTTTTTTTGGTAAAATTTTAATTACTTCTTGTCCAAAAGTACTGGCCTGATTTGAAAATTATTTTGCACAAATGTTCCTTGGGGCACCCTTTACCAAGATTGTTCAAACATTTCCGATCCGTTGAAAAACATGGCCGCCAGTGGGCATATCTTGTTTTCCTTATATATGCATTGTTAAAACTTAAAAAATCTTCTTGTCCAAAAGTACTGGCTCGATTTGAAAATTATTTTCCACAAATGTTCATTGGTGCACCCTTTACCAAGATTGTTCAAATATTTCCGATCGGTTGAAAAACTTGGGTGCCAGGGGGCGGAGTCTTTTTTTTTTTTGGTAAAATTTTAATTACTTCTTGTCCAAAAGTACTTATTTTGCATAAATGTTCCTTGGGGCACCCTTTACCAAGATTGTTCAAACATTTCCGATCCGTTGAAAAACATGGCCGCCAGTGGGCATATCTTGTTTTCCTTATATGTGCATTGTTAAAACTTAAAAAATCTTCTTGTCCAAAAGTACTGGCTCGATTTGAAAAATTATTTTCCACAAATGTTCATTGGGGCACCCTTTACCAAGATTGTTCAAATATTTCAGATCGGTTGAAAAACATGGCCGCCAGGGGGCGGAGCCTGTTTTCCCTATATGTGCATTGTTAAAATTTTAAAAATCTTCTTTTCCAAAAGTACTGGCCCGATTTGAAAATTATTTTGCACAAATGTTCCTTGGGGCACCCTTTACCAAGATTGTTCAAATATTTCTGATCCGTTGAAAAACATGGCCACCAAGGGGCGGAGCTTGTTTTCCTTATATGTGCATTGTTAAAACTTTAAAAATCTTCTTGTCCAAAAGAACTGGCCCGATTTGAAAATTATTTTGCACAAATGTTCCTTGGGGCACCCTTTACCAAGATTGTTCAAACATTTCCAATCCGTTGAAAAATATGGCCGCCAGAGGGCGGAGCTTGTTTTCGTTATAAGTGCATTGTATGATGGCAGATTTAGTGAAAACAAATTTTAATTAACTTTTTCCCGTTTGTAGACGCATTCTGACGCATATGCAGCAGACAATTTTTGTCATTACAGTACTAAAGTTGGTATCGTTGAAACCTGTTTCAACATAACATAGGAAGTGGTTTTTCCCAGACCCAATATGTCTTCACTTTAAGTAGTGGTTTTCCCCAGACTCAACTGTCTCTTCACTTTAAGCAGTGGTTATTCCCAGACTCAACAATGTATTCACTTTAAGCAGTGGTTATTCCCAGACTCACATTGTCTTCACTTTAAGCAGTGGTTTTACCCAGAATCTCCTCACCATGTGTTCACTATACATAAGCAGTGGTTTTACCCAGACTCACCATGTGTTCACTTTAAGTAGTGGTTTTTCCCAGAATCAACAATGTCTTCACTTTAAGTAGTGGTTTTTCCCAGACTCACCATGGCTTCACTTTGAGCAGTGGTTTTTCCCCAGACTCACCATGGCTTCTCATTTAGCAGTGGTTTTACCCAGACTCACCATATCTTCACTTTTAGCAGTGGATTTTTCCCGGCTCACCATGTCTTCACTTTAAGTAGTGGTTTTTCCCAGACTCACCATGTCTTCACTTTAAGCAGTGGGTTTTCCCCAGACTCAACATGGCTTCTTAGACATTTAGCAGTGGTTTTACCCAGACTTGCCATGTCTTCACTTTAAGCAGTGTTTTTTCTCAGACTCACCATGTCTTCTCTTTTAGCAGTGGTTTTACCCAGACTCACCATGTCTTCACTTTAAGCAGTGGTTTTTCCCAGACTCACCATGTCTTCACTTTAAGCAGTGGTTTTTCCCAGACTCGCCATGTCTTCACTTTAAGCAGTGGTTTTACCCAGACTCACCATGTCTTGACTTTAAGCAGTGGTTTTTCCCAGACTCGCCATGTCTTCACTTTAAGCAGTGGTTTTACCCAGACTCACCATGTCTTCACTTTAAGCAGTGGTTTTCCCCAGACTCAACTGTCTCTTCACTTTAAGCAGTGGTTTTTCCCAGACTCAATAGCATCTTCACTTTAAGCAGTGGTGTTTTTTTCCCCCAGACTCAACTGTCTCTTCACTTTAAGCAGTGGTTTTTCCCAGACTCAACCGCGTCTTCGCTTTAAGCAGTGATTCTTCCCAGACTCAACAGCATCTTCACTTTAAGCAGTGTTGATTCCCCTGCAGCAGATAACTTTTGAAAACTTTGTAGCGAAAAGAGAAAATGCTCATCATCAGCAATTTCTCCTTTTGCCACAATGTTTTCCACCAATTCCAATAATTGAACTTTGTCCATATATTTGTCCTCTGCTGCATAATTGATATATATGGGAAAGTAAGGTTAACCCAAACAAACTGCAAGCTTAATTAAGATTGTGACAAGGTCGTAGCAAGATTACTGTCGCAATCATAATAAGTTTGTGACTAACTTATTTAAGCATGTAGTTATTATTAAGATTGTGCAAACTCGCAAGGTTGCGCAACCTTATTAAAATTGCACAAACCTGCGATTGGAACAAAAACAATCTTAATATCAAGCTTGCAATATTTCAAAACCATTACAAGATTGTGCAGGTTGCAAGCCTGCAAGCTTTCAATGTTGCAAGATTGTGCAAGCTTACAATTGGATCAATAGCAATCTTAAGATACTCATAAGCTTCATTTAACTGTTTTATGATCGCGCAAGCTTGAGAGCCTGCAATCTTAATCCTTTCTCATACACAACAAATCTGCAGCAGATAACTGAAATAATCAGGAGAAAAATATTGAAAATATGATTATACAAAAATTTAGATAATTTAATATATAGTGTTGAAAACATTGTGATAAATGGAGAAATTATTCAATATGAAAACATTCTCCTTTATAAAGTGGTCTGCTACAGATACATCAGAAAGTGTCTATATTTGGTTGAAAGGTTAATAGGAAAGTCAGTTTATTTTGAAAATTTGCCAAAGATGTCCCAAAATCGTATTGCATATTTTATTTTATTTTTTGCATAAATTGAAAATACTAATAGACGAAATTTTCTATCTTAACCCTTTCCCACATAAAATATTTTCACTTTAAATCACTGAATAAACAGTCATTAACATAAGTTTACCTGTCAAGTGTTTCCATTTACTAAGTTGTAGACATTGTTTTTTCTGAGTTGATTCTGTGCTTGCAATTCTTCATTAACCCTTTCCTACATACAACAAATCTGCAGCAGACGACTTTGCAAACATACCAGAACAAATTTGGAAACTCCCTTTAAATGAAAGTACAATAATTGAACATGCATTGTTACAAAAGGAGAAATTGCTTGTTTTGAGCGTTCTCAGCAATTTCTCCTTTTGTTGACATGTTTTCAAAAAGCTGTCTGCTGCAGTGGCATTAGAAAGCAACTGTATGAAGGAAAGGGTTAAACTTTATTTTATCTGCATTTATTATTATCATGTAAAGAAAAGTTACTTACAAAGTCACTATGAAAATAATATCTGATGACAAACCATGTGACGAAGCATATTGAGAAAACATTGCCTAAATTTTAACTCTCACATGATAAGCCTCCATTTTGGAAATTGATAATTCCCAACTTCCTTTTGTTGTTGTTGCAAGACTGCAAGCTTATTGCAAACTTAACTGATTCTAAGTATGCAGGAAGTTTGCAAAACAAGAACTATCTGAAATCTTAATATTCTAGGGCTGCAAGCTTAATAAGATTGCAATGAGCTTGCGCACTTGTGACGAGCTTGCTGTAAGCTAGTATTTTGGTTTGGGAAACGCTTGTGGGACACTGACGACAGGGAAATATGAATAATCATAATATATAGAAACTACAACTTTTTTACAACAAGCACATATACAATTTGATTATTAATTATCAGATATAAACCTTCTAAAACTGGCACATTATAGGATATACAACAAATATGCAACCAAATGACTATGAAAACATTGGTCTACTACAAATGCTTCAAAATTCATTTGTATGTGGGCAAGGGTTAAACATTATGAAATCAAAATTGAATGATTGACAAAAGCAAGCATTGTTTGTATACATAATTTTCTAAAAGCATCTTGGGGAAGGTACAACTTGTCAATGGTTATTTTCGAATTACCATTCTAGACTTTCAAATTGAAACATTCTGCAAGTCTTAAAGGATAGAAAGTATTGGGAGTGGGTATAAATGAATAATTTTGTGACAGATTGGGAAGATGGAGAGTTTGCCTGCCCATCATGAGCAATTATTTTTTCACTTTCAATGCAGAGGCTTGAACAAAGAGTTGTCTGAGTCTGGTACAAGGAAACCATCTCCTGCAGAATCATTATCGTAAGAAATAACCCTTTCCCACATACAACATATCTGCAGCAGACAACTCTTAAAACTTGTGGACAAAACTATAAAAAAAAATCTATACAATTGAAATGATAATTATTGAATAAAAAACAAAAAACAAATTGTGGCAAATGTAGAAAATACTCATGAATGAATTTTTCTTTCACACAATGTTTTCAAAAGTTTTCTGTTTAAGGGAAAGTGTCTAAGCACCAGTCATTGACGGACGAGTTGTATACAAGGAGCCGATTCATGGGAAAAGAACAGTGTTGATCCAGATCAGCCTACAGTGCATCTGCAGTCTGATCAAGATCTACTCTGTTCACAGAATACAGTTTCGAGTCTGATAAGCATGAACAGACGGACGGACATACCAACATACTTGCCACACAGTCCGGCTCATATGGTGTATGCTTGAATAAGTCCGATTCTGGCATTATTGTATTCTGAAGCTCAATCAATGTGCTCTATTGTCATCATAAACCAGACAAATGCACTTCCCATGTGTCAGAATTGTAAATTATGAGAACTAAGAAGATAATGGGGGGGATTTTTGTTCAAATGTTTACCCGATATACAGTTTTAAGCTCACTTGAACACAACATCAGTGTTTAGGCACTTTGCCAGTCAAAACAGGGGATCAATTTCAAGGTAGTTAACCCTTTCCCTCACATAGACGCTTTCTGACGCCTCTGCAGCAGAAGGCTTTTTGAAAACATAGTGACAAAAGAAGACATTGCTCAAAACGAGCAATTTCTCCTTTTGCCACAATGTTTTCCACTTTTAGTCATAGGTTATCCATTCAATTATAGATATTTTCTATTTTTAGCTCACCTATGCACGAAGTGCAAGGTGAGCTATTGTGATCACATTTTGTCCGTCGTGCGTCGTCCGTCGTGCAACGTCAACATTTCAGCTTGTTAACACTCTACAGGCTACATTTTGCATCCAATCTTCATGAAAGTGTATCAGAACATTCATCTCCATCAAATCTTGGACAAGTTCGAAACTGGGCCATATGAGGTCAAAAACGAGGTCACTAGGTCAAATTGAAGCGAAATATTGTTAACACTCTGGAAGCCACATTTTCAACTTGAGCATATTGAAACTTTATCAGAATGTTTGTCTTGATGATATGTAGGTCAAGTTTGAACATGACTCATGTCGGGTCAAAAGGTAGGTCACTAGGTCAAATTGAAGGAAAATATTGTTAACACTCCTGAGGCCGCAATTTTTGCTTCAACAGTTTGAAATTTTGTCAGAATGTTTGTCTTAAAAATATCTAGGTCAAGTTCGAATATGGGTCATATTGGGTCAGAAACTAGGTCACTAGGCCAAATTGAAGGGTAATCTTGTTAACACTGTAGAGGCCACATTCTCAACTTGAGCATGATGAAATTTGGTCAGAATGTTGAGCTAAATGATATCTAGGCCAAGTTCGAATATGGGTCATGCTGGGTCAAAAACTATTTTTTGATATGATATGATATCTTGATACTGCATTTTTAACTTGAGCATGATGAAACTTTATCAGAATGTTTTTCTTGATGATATGTAAATCAAGTTCGATCAAGGGTCATGTTGGGTCAAAAAATAGGTCACTAGGTCAAATTGACAGAAAATCTTGATAACACTTTGGATGCCGCATTTTTTGCTTCAGCAGCTTGAAATTTGGTCAGAATGTTTGTCTAAATAATATCTAGGTCAATTTCGAATATGGGTCATATTGGGTCAGAAACAATGTCAATAACGGAAAATATTGTTCAAACTCCGGAGGCCTGCATTTTTACTTTGAGCAAGTTGAAAATTTGTCAGAATGTTGTCTTGATGATATCTAGTCCATGTTGGAATATGGGTCATATCAGGTAAAAAGATATAGATCACTAGGCCAAATGAAAGAAAATCTTTTTGGGCCATCACAACTCTCTTATTTGAATTATATGCTTAAGGATGTACTGAACTGAGAAGTTGATATTTAAAAAATAAATAAAAAATTGTAACATTGTTATTAAATTTTCTGATTATGTTGTCATTTAAAACATGTTTATAGTCATTATGCCTTTTTATAATGCTTCAAAATTTAAAACATAGTGGTTTAAATTTGTTTGAGATAAAGAGCTGAATTTTTCCTCGAGCCTTTCCAAGCGCTGTCAAGACGCCATGTTTGATTATATAATATATATGTGAAAATGTGATTGAAATCCCAGTGAAATCCCAGTGTGATTTCACTGAAATATTTGGTTGAAATCCCACTGAAAGATTTGGTTGAAATCCTAGTGAAATCTCACTGGGATCTCACTGGGATACCAGGATAACACTGAGATCTCACTGGGATTTTAACCAATTTTTTCACTGAAATCCACTGGGATTTCACTGGGATAACAGTGGTATTTCACTGGGATTTCAATCACGTTTTCACTGGTTATATAATATATATATATATATATATTATATAATCAAACAAAAGGCTGATACTCTGTTTCTTATTCTTCATATTTTAGGGAGGCAAGAGGATAACTGGATTCCAAGTTCCGTTTTTAGTTTTCTTTGCTTCTCCGGTATAGTAGTGGCTGAATGTTTCACCTGCAAAATAATCAAGTTCTAAACAATATGCATATGGTTATTTAAACTCAATTTAAGCTGGAATGAAGACATTTTAATACATATAATCACCAATAAATTTTCCACAATATATTTCTCCCTTCAAGTATACATCTATCTGTTAATATATATATATATATATATATATCGACACTGCAATACCCCCTTTCGGAGATTAACATGCATTGATGTACACTCAAATCAAATACAACTAGATGGTTTTGTAACAAAAACATATGTCTTTGCAGTTTGTCAATGATTGTAATACTGAAACAGAATATTAACCCTTTCCCAGCTATAGAAGCATTTTGATGCATCTGCAGATGACTTTTGAGAACATATGTGACTGAGGTTGTATAAATCTTCAATGCAAGATGCATCTTGAAAGTAGTTACTAATTATATATAGCTGGGTAAAAATACCATATTAAAAGCCATGTATATAAATTTTAATCTAGAACTTATATAGTATCATATGCTTTTGAAAATAAGTAGAAAATATTGGAATACTTTAATGACAATTGAAGATATGTTGGAAAAATAAATAAATATATATTCATATTTTTTTTTTTTTAGACATTAAGACAAGAAAAACTGATATATTTTGCTCAGTGACATACACTTTCTTTTTAAATATTGATAAATGATAGCTATTGCAATAATCTGAAGAAGTTTCAGAAATAGTTAAATATTATTAATATGTTTTTTCCTTGTTTGTGAACTTGTCTATTCTTACACCTGACCGATATGGGTTCTCATTAGGGCTAAATAGCTTCTATTTTTGAGGTTTAATTACAACATATAACGTGAATGTTCAAAGATATGGATAAAATAACATCAGAATGAGATTTAAACCACAAGAAGAATAAAAGCACTGCAGTGCTGACGGCCTGGGGGCTGCTGGAAGGTTGGTTAATCCACCACTGTATATTTCACGTGACTTCTTTCGTGGGGTGGGGGGAGTCAGGCAATCCCGCTAAATCCGCCACTACATTTGCCATGCTTTTTCTTTGTTTACCATTAATTTTTTGACGCACGGGCCCTATTTTTCTCGCGCAGTTTCTCATGCGTTGTTTGGTTCTAACAGCAATTGGAAGGCTGCCAACTCCGAAAAAAAATGGTATAACTACTCTGACCAGGGGATAATGCCCCAGGTCAAAAACAATTAGCATACCATCTTTCAAATATTGGTAATGTTTTTTCACGTGCTGAAATAGCAGAAAGAAGGGTTTTCATGAGGCTTTCATAAATTAATCTAGCATAAAATTAAGCACAGCAACATGCCATTTTTTTTTTTTTTTTTGTTATCCATACAATCCAACTTTCAAAAAAACAATGTTACAACTAAAGTTAAATATTATAAAGAAATGCACTTTTCAGGTCAGTACATCCTTAAAGAACCTTTGTGATAAAATGTAGAATATCTTGAAAATAGGAAGAAAAACGGATACAGAAACATCCTGGGAAACAAAGAAATTGCATACTCAAACATTATGTTTCGCATTACATTAAAGTAAAGTTTTTAGCTCACCTGAGGATGGCGTATGTGAGCTATTGTGATCACTTAGCTTAGTTGTCTGTCTGTTCACATTTTCTACAAAATCTGCTCTTCCTAAACTAATAGACCAATTTCAAAATAATTTCACATACATTTTCTTTATGTGGTCCACTTTCAAAATTGATCAAAGAATTACATTGTATGTAGAACTTTTGTTGATTGGCATCAAGAAGTGTGAAAAATGCCAACATTTTAAAAATAAATCCTGTCCAATAGTACTGGCACAAATGTTGCCGTCTTTCAAGATTGTTCAACTTATTACAAACCCTTGAAAAACAGGGCTTGTCTTAAGCAGGCACCTATGGGAGAGTAAAAACTTGGCTTCTCAATGCCAAACACAAATGGCTCCTTAATACAAGTCAAATAAAGAAAAAATGTTGTTTTAGTTATAACTCGAGGTGACCGTTTGACAAGTTTGACTGTTTGTATATATAGCGAAAACTTAAAAACTCCTCTTGTCCATAAGTATAGGCCCAATTTGAAAATAATTTAGCACAAAAATTCCTTGCTCTCTACAAAAAACTCTCTACAAAAGTTGTTTCAAAAGTATTCTGAATCCGTTGAAAATCATGGCCACCTAAAATTCTACTTAATCAGGTGAACGATATAGGACCTCCTGTGCAGTTTTTAAAAAGAAATCTTGCACAGATAGATTCAAGTCAAGATACAAACAAAGTAACATCTTATGAAAAAAGGTAAGAAACTTCCAACTACTCTAATGAGCTCTAAAATGTGACAAAAATGAATTATGATAGATCATTCATATATTCCTGTGTGGCAGAATATTACATACCAGTGTATCCACACACCAAATCAACACACACTAAAGATTCTCTATAGGGGACAGGCATAACATTTTATTATTTCTGGGAGGAGAAAAATGCCTGTTTCCTATTTAGAGATTTTATATGTCGGTTATTAACAAAATATTCTCAACTTTCAGCCTTCATGTAATTATAGTTTTGAATGTTCTCAGATCAGAACTATTGTCTGCTTTTAGTCACAATATATCTCACTGGATGTCTACCTTCCCACAAACACAATATATCCCACTGGCTGTCTACCTTCCTAGAAAGACAATATTTCCCACTGGCTGTCTACCTCTCTACAAAGACAATATATCCCACTGGCTGTCTACCTTCCTACAAAGACAATATATCCCACTGGCTGTCTACCTTCCCACAAACACAATATATCTGACTGGCTATCTACCTTCCTACAAAGACACTATCCCACTGGCTGTCTACCTTCCTACAAACACAATATATCCCACTGGCTATCTACCTTCCTACAAAGACAATATATCCCACTGGCTGTCTACCTTCCTACAAAGACACTATCCCACTGGCTGTCTACCTTCCTACAAATACACTATCCCACTGGCTGTCTACCTTCCCCCACACACACAGTATATCCCACTGGCTATCTACCTTCCTACAAAGACAATATATACCACTGGCTGTCTACCTTCCTACAAAGACACTATCCCACTGGATGTCTACCTTCCCACACATATACTATATCCCACTGGCTGTCTACCTTCCTAAAAAGACACTATCCCACTGGCTGTCTGCCTTCCCACAAAGACAATATATCCCACTGGCTGTCTACCTTCCCACAAACACACTATATGTCACTGACTGTCTACCTTCCCCCAAACACAATATATCCCATTGGCTGTCTACCTTCCCCCAAACACAATATATCCCACTGGCTGTCAACCACTATATCCCAACTTGGTTTAGATCAATACACAATTCATTCATCTTATTGTTTACAGTTGTGTCTCAATAAGCTTATATTGTAGTCATCAATCAATGTGTAAAAGATGTAGTACTTGATTTAATTTTTTTATTTTTTAACACATATTTATCCTCTGCCTCAAATGGCTTTTGTAAACATTGTTGACAAAAGAGAAAATCATTAGATAAAAGCCTTCATTGCGCAGATTTTCTGTTCCCACTGTATCAAGATCAAACCTTACATTTTCTAGATGATTACACATGGTACAAATGAGAATGATAAATTTCTTATTAGGTAAGACTAAGTTGTTGAATTAACCCTTTCCCTCATACGACAATTCTGCAGCAGACGACTGAACATATTTTTTTCAAAAAATAGAAAATCTCTATAATTGAAAGGATAACCTATGACTAAAAATGGAAAAAAACATTGTGGCAAAAGAAGAAATTTAGAGCAATTTCTGCTTTTGTCACACTATGTTTTCAAAACGCCATCTGCTGCAGAGGCGTCAGAAAGCCTCTATATGAGGGAAAGGGTTTACCATATCCCACATACACCAAATCTGCCGCAGCTGGCTTTGAAAACGTCTAGGCAAATATGTGAGCAATTTTTCATTTTTGTCATCAAGTTTCCAAGGTCAACTGCTGCAGACATGTCAGAATCTGCAATTGGAAAAGGGTTAAATAGGATTTTCCATGGCTTACCCCCTTGTTTACCCAAATAAATTTGAGACTTACTTTTTCTATTGGCATCCCTGGTTTATCTAATTTCCAGAACGAAGTGAGGGACATATTGGAGCAGTTTCATGGGAAATTAGCGAAACTTAATCTAAAATGAGTACAACTGGAATTAGAGATTACAGTATTGATTATAAATACTTTGAATTCCATGGTATACAGTCTCTGTGAGGTAATCAGAGGACTAGATAAGGGGGAGTAAACTGGTAATCTACCCACAATATCTCAATTATTACTCAACCTAACTCTATGATGAGGGTATTCAAAAGAATCGTCTCACTGAGACGATTTCTTTGAGTATAAACAACATGGGGTTTGAGTGTCAAATAAGAATTTTAGAATATGAAAAATGCCCCTTACTGATAGCTCTAAGTAATTATATATTGTTGAACCTCCTGATTCTGACGTCAAATGGGAGGATTCAAGGCAAAAGTCTGGTCTATTTGGCCTTGACGGGTCATGCTTTGCTGTTCATGGTTACTGCTGGTAACCAAAAGTCAGTTTTATATATTGTCTTTGTGCGGAGGTTGAAAGCCAGTGGGATATATTATCTTTATGGGAAGGTAGACAGCCAGTGGGATGTATTGTGTTTGTGGGAAGGTAGATAGCCAGTGGGGTGTATTGTCTTTGTAGGATGGTAGACAGTCAGTGGGATGTATTGTCTTTGTAGGATGGTAGACAGTTGCCTGGTAACATTTGTGTAGAGTACTGTGAGGTATGAGAAAACTACAATGAGGAAATGTATGGTTAGGTGAATTGACCAGAATAATACATATCTGAAATACTGTTGAAATGTATTTAATCAACAGTGTGGTTATTGCAGATGACACCATTGCTGTCTGGGAAGACAAATGGTTCCACCCTGACACGTGTGTAGTCCTGCCAATAACAAAAAATAAAGAATCAATCCACAAAAACTACAATCTCTATGCCCACAGTTTAGAGCATGTAACATCAGCTAAAAAGGTTGGAGTCACAATTACCTCTGGCTTATAGTGGGATGTTCACATAAACAACATTTGACGTAAGGCCGACGAAACAATAGGATTCCTGAAAACGGCATACACATCATTATTATGACCAACAATAGAGTATGCATTTTCAGAATGAGATTTGTATCTACAGAAAGATAAGAACAAATTAAAGATGGTACAGAGAAGATCAACAAGGTATGTAACAAACAGGTACTGTAACAACATATCATTTATGGAGACCATGCTGCAACACCTGGATTAGCCCACAATAGAGGAAATACTATCTTGCAAAACCTTCACAAGGAAGAAGTCATTCAATCCAAGAACTGGACTGGAAAACCTTACCCACCACAGTGACAGCTGCAGCAAGTCCTGATTCATTCAAGAGACTACTGCATGCTTGTTAGACCAAACCTTTCAACATGGTTTGTAGACTTGCAACATCTTCTCCTGCCTCCCTTTCTGACAAAGTATTCAGCATACTTACTTGCAGTTTTTTTCATCTGTACACCTTTATCTTGTCTCTCCTTAAGATTTCCTTCTTTTTCAAAACCGAGAAAATCCACATCACTTGTAGAACTTGTCAAACCATGTTTAAGCTTTTTGCTATCGAATGTTAGGTAGAAAGATTTGTTACTTCTTGCTTAGGTCAGCCTATTTATCATATTGGTCAAAGGACCTGGATTTCGAAAAGCATGCAGTTAAACTGTTATGGCGTAACATGCGTAATGTGTCACCGTTTGGATTGAAGCAGTGGTTATTATTATGCCAGTCTATCCATCTCTTCATTCATCACTGAATGGGTGTTCTTAAAGCCTGACATGAAGTGTATGAACTGACCGCCAAAAAGACGATATCCATGTTTCCATAACCTTTTAGTATTTCCTGAATAACACATTTGAGTTATTTGTTTACATCCCAACCAATTAACTCTTTCAAGCCATAAATGAAATGCCATATTATGCTAATGGGACTATTCATTATAAACTTGTCAAAAGATCTCAAGGAGATGTGTGTCAAATCCCTCTGCTTCAATGTTCTCTATAACAGAGGGTACCAGCTGAACCCTTTCATTCACAAGAGATTTATTACCATGTAATAGCCGTTCGTGTACTAAAGTGTCTTCTTACGGTAAAAACCTTGGTCGATGGAAATGTTATATTCTCAAGAATCTCAATGAGCAAAGAATTCCCAGTTCTTAAACTTCAGAATTAACAGTGTGGTTATCCTTTCGAATGATTTCCAATCTTGATATTTGGTTGACGTTTCTCATTGTTGATGAGAGGTCCATAATTATAGAAATGCTTCTTTTTTCTCTACTTTAATAAATATTCTGTTGAAAGAAGGTAAATCACATTGCTAGAAAATACACAAACAGAAGCAAAAGTTATATAGAACTACAAATGGTGAAAATGAATTGACTAACAGCTGAGTATCGAAGAACTATACTATAATAAACAATGTGTTTTCTGATGACAAAAAATCCCGAAAACAGATAAAAATTATTGATCTTTGACATTAGCTTAAAGAAATCTGTTCTCCTATTTATTATTGGTTGATATGAAAAAAACAAAAATTAGCAAAATAAAATAACTTCAATGAAAACATGACAACATGCAGACTTATTGTGATGAATTTGCACCAGACAGCTTTTAAATAATGGAGACAAAAGCTAAAATTGTTTAAAATGAGCATTTCAATTATTACATTTTCATTTAAATATACATTTTCAATATTTTCAAAGTTGTCTGCTGTAAATTTGTTCTATGTGGGAAAGGATTAATAGTTTAATTACTCTAAAGTTTCCTTGATGAATCTGCACACTTTCTCCCACGTCACTCTCGTTTAAGGATGTCATTTGTAACGTAGGTTTTGTAATGAAGTATATATTCCCTGAGTTGTAACTGTAAAAATAAATTGTATTGTGCCTTTTAAATTTGACAAGTTCATTGACCTTTTATAGTTTGCAATGAGTTTAAATGTGTTATATTATGACATCTGAAAAAAAAGTTAATTGATATTTAACCCTTTCCTACATACAATGCAGCATAGGACTTTTTTGAAAATATCTAAGAAAAACATTGAAAATCCCTAAATGAAGTTTTGAAAATCGCTATAAATAAATATTTGTAAATCACTATGAATGAAGGTATACAGAACAAAAGTTAAAACATTGTCACAAAATGTGAAATTGCTCTTTAGATTTTGAGCAATTCCTTCTTTTGCTAAAATGTTTTCAAAATTTGTCTGCTTCAGACATGTCAGAACTCGTCGGTATGAGGGAAAGGGATAAGATTCATCTGCTTTGAAAACAGCTATGGAACAGCATGTAATGAAAAATTGGAAGTTGTCTGCTGTTAAATTGTCAGAATTCAGCCAGTATTGCACTAAAGGTGTAGTTTCAGCGCAAAATACAAAATACAGTCGAACCTTGTTAAACCGGACGCCGTTAATCCGGAAAATTCGCGATCCGGACATAAAATTCAAGGAACGGATTATACAAACACAAACCTTTAGTAATGATAATGAATATACCACCAGTACATGAGCAAAGGTACACAAACACAAACCTTTAGTAATGATTACATGAGCAAAGGTACACAAACACAAACCTTTAGTAATGATTATGAATATACCACCAGTACATGAGCAAAGATATACAAACACAAACCTTTAGTAATGATAATGAATATACCACCAGTACATGAGTAAAGACACACAAACACCAACCTTTAGTAATGATTATGAATATACCACCAGTACATGAGCAAAGATATACAAACACAAACCTTTAGTAATGATAATGAATATACCACCATTACATAAGCAAAAAAAAAAAAGACAGACAAACACAAACCTTTAGTAATGATTATGAATATACCACCAGTACATGAGTAAAGACACACAAACACAAACCTTTAGTAATGATTATGAATATACCACCAGTACATGAGTAAAGACACACAAACACAAACCTTGAGTAATGATTATGAATATACCACCAGTACATGAGCAAAGATACACAAACACAAACCTTTAGTAATGATAATGAATATACCACCATTACATGAACAAAGATACACAAACACAAACCTTTAGTAATGATTATGAATATACCACCAGTACATGAGTAAAGACACACAAACACAAACCTTTAGTAATGATAATGAATATACCACCATTACATGAACAAAGATACACAAACACAAACCTTTAGTAATGATTATGAATATACCACCAGTACATGAGTAAAGACACACAAACACAAACCTTTAGTAATGATTATGAATATACCACCAGTACATGAGTAAAGACACACAAACACAAACCTTTAGTAATGATTATGAATATACCACCAGTACATGAGCAGAGATATACAAACACGAACCTTTAGTAATGATTATGAATATACCACCAGTACATGAGCAAAGACACACAAACACAAACCTTTAGTAATGATAATGAATATACCACCAGTACATGAGCAAAGATACACAAACACAAACCTTTAGTAATGATTATGAATATACCACCAGTACATGAGTAAAGACACACAAAGACAAACCTTTAGTAATGATTATGAATATACCACCAGTACATGAACAAAGATACACAAACACAAACCTTTAGTAATGATTATGAATATACCACCAGTACATGAGCAAAGACACACGAACCTTTAGTAATGATTATGAATATACCACCAGTACATGAGCAAAGACACACAAACACAAACCTTTAGTAATGATAATGAATATACCACCAGTACATGAGCAAAGACAGACAAACACGAACCTTTAGTAATGATTATGAATATACCACCAGTACATGAGCAAAGACAGACAAACACGAACCTTTAGTAATGATTATGAATATACCACCAGTACATGAGCAGAGATATACAAACACAAACCTTTAGTAATGATTATGAATATACCACCAGTACATGAGCAAAGACAGACAAACACGAACCTTTAGTAATGATTATGAATATACCACCAGTACATGAGTAAAGATACACAAACACAAACCTTTAGTAATGATAATGAATATACCACCATTACATGAATAAAGATACACAAACACAAACCTTTAGTAATGATTATGAATATACCACCAGTACATGAGTAAAGACACACAAACACAAACCTTTAGTAATGATTATGAATATACCACCAGTACATGAGTAAAGACACACAAACACAAACCTTTAGTAATGATTATGAATATACCACCAGTACATGAGCAAAGACACACGAACCTTAAGTAATGATTATGAATATACCACCAGTACATGAGCAAAGACACACAAACACAAACCTTTAGTAATGATAATGAATATACCACCAGTACATGAGCAAAGACAGACAAACACGAACCTTTAGTAATGATTATGAATATACCACCAGTACATGAGCAAAGACAGACAAACACGAACCTTTAGTAATGATTATGAATATACCACCAGTACATGAGCAGAGATATACAAACACAAACCTTTAGTAATGATTATGAATATACCACCAGTACATGAGCAAAGACAGACAAACACGAACCTTTAGTAATGATTATGAATATACCACCAGTACATGAGCAGAGATATACAAACACAAACCTTTAGTAATGATTATGAATATACCACCAGTACATGAGTAAAGATACACAAACACAAACCTTTAGTAATGATAATGAATATACCACCATTACATGAACAAAGATACACAAACACAAACCTTTAGTAATGATTATGAATATACCACCAGTACATGAGTAAAGACACACAAACACAAACCTTTAGTAATGATTATGAATATACCACCAGTACATGAGTAAAGACACACAAACACAAACCTTTAGTAATGATTATGAATATACCACCAGTACATGAGCAGAGATATACAAACACGAACCTTTAGTAATGATTATGAATATACCACCAGTACATGAGCAAAGACACACAAACACAAACCTTTAGTAATGATAATGAATATACCACCAGTACATGAGCAAAGATACACAAACACAAACCTTTAGTAATGATTATGAATATACCACCAGTACATGAGTAAAGACACACAAAGACAAACCTTTAGTAATGATTATGAATATACCACCAGTACATGAACAAAGATACACAAACACAAACCTTTAGTAATGATTATGAATATACCACCAGTACATGAGCAAAGACACACAAACCTTTAGTAATGATTATGAATATACCACCAGTACATGAGCAAAGACACACAAACACAAACCTTTAGTAATGATAATGAATATACCACCAGTACATGAGCAAAGACAGACAAACACGAACCTTTAGTAATGATTATGAATATACCACCAGTACATGAGCAAAGACAGACAAACACGAACCTTTAGTAATGATTATGAATATACCACCAGTACATGAGCAGAGATATACAAACACAAACCTTTAGTAATGATTATGAATATACCACCAGTACATGAGCAAAGACAGACAAACACGAACCTTTAGTAATGATTATGAATATACCACCAGTACATGAGTAAAGATACACAAACACAAACCTTTAGTAATGATAATGAATATACCACCATTACATGAACAAAGATACACAAACACAAACCTTTAGTAATGATTATGAATATACCACCAGTACATGAGTAAAGACACACAAACACAAACCTTTAGTAATGATTATGAATATACCACCAGTACATGAGTAAAGACACACAAACACAAACCTTTAGTAATGATTATGAATACACCACCAGTACATGAGCAAAGACACACGAACCTTAAGTAATGATTATGAATATACCACCAGTACATGAGCAAAGACACACAAACACAAACCTTTAGTAATGATAATGAATATACCACCAGTACATGAGCAAAGACAGACAAACACGAACCTTTAGTAATGATTATGAATATACCACCAGTACATGAGCAAAGACAGACAAACACGAACCTTTAGTAATGATTATGAATATACCACCAGTACATGAGCAGAGATATACAAACACAAACCTTTAGTAATGATTATGAATATACCACCAGTACATGAGCAAAGACAGACAAACACGAACCTTTAGTAATGATTATGAATATACCACCAGTACATGAGCAGAGATATACAAACACAAACCTTTAGTAATGATTATGAATATACCACCAGTACATGAGTAAAGATACACAAACACAAACCTTTAGTAATGATAATGAATATACCACCAGTACATGAGTAAAGACAGACAAACACAAACATTTAGTAATGATTATGAATATACCACCATTACATAAGCAAAGACAGACAAACACAAACCTTTAGTAATGAATATACCACCATTACATGAACAAAGATACACAAACACAAACCTTTAGTAATGATTATGAATATACCACCAGTACATGAGCAAAGACAGACAAACACAAACCTTTAGTAATGATTATGAATATACCACCAGTACATGAGTAAAGACAGACAAATACAAACCTTTAGTAATGATTATGAATATACCACCAGTACATGAGTAAAGACAGACAAACACAAACCTTTAGTAATGCTTATAAATATACCACCAGTACATGAGTAAAGACAGACAAACACAAACCTTTAGTAATGATTATGAATATACCACCATTACATGAACAAAGATACACAAACACAAACCTTTAATAATGATTATGAATATACCACCATTACATGAGCAGAGATATACAAACACAAACCTTTAGTTATGATTATGAATATACCACCAGTACATGAGTAAAGATACACAAACCCAAACATTTAGTAATGATTATGAATATACCACCATTACATGAACAAAGATACACAAACACAAACCTTTAATAATGATTATGAATATACCACCATTACATGAGCAGAGATACACAAACACAAACCTTTAGTAATGATTATGAATATACCACCAGTACATGAGTAAAGACACACAAACCCAAACATTTAGTAATGATTATGAATATACCACCAGTACATGAGCAAAGACAGACAAACACAAAACCTTTAGTAATGATTATGAATATACCACCATTACATGAGTAAAGATACACAAACACAAACCTTTAATAATTATTATAAATATACCACCAGTACATGACCAAAGGTACACAAACACAAACCTTTAGTAATGATTATGAATATACCACCAGTACATGAACAAAGACACACAAACACAAACCTTTAGTAATGATTATGAATATACCACCAGTACATGAGTAAAGACACACAAACACAAACCTTTAGTAATGATTATAAATATACCACCAGTACATGAGTAAAGACACACAAACACAAACCTTTAGTAATGATTATGAATATACCACCAGTACATGAGTAAAGACACACAAACACAAACCTTTAGTAATGATTATAAATATACCACCAGTACATGAGTAAAGACACACAAACACAAACCTTTAGTAATGATTATGAATATACCACCAGTACATGAGCAAAGACAGACAAACACAAACCTTTAGTAATGATTATGAATATACCACCAGTACATGAGTAAAGATACACAAACATGAACCTTTAATAATGATTATGAATATACCACCAGTACATGAGTAAAGATATACAAACACAAACCTTTAGTAATGATTATGAATTTACCACCATTATATGAGCAAAGACACACAAACACAAACCTTTAATAATGATTATGAATATACCACCATTACTGGAGCTAAGACAGACAAACACAAACCTTTAGTAATGATTATGAATATACCACCAGTACATGAGCAAAGACACACAAACACAAACCTTTAGTAATCATTATGAATATACCACCATTACTGGAGCAAAGACAGACAAACACAAACCTTTAGTAATGATTATGATGAAAGTCCATATGTACATTATATAACTTGAGGTCATTAGCATTCATTAATCAGATGTTTATCCAACTACAAGGTAAACACCAACAATCTGATCAGTCAGCACAGAGCTACAGACTTATCATGTTCTGAGCAGGTTGCAAGGTTGTCAATGTGGGTTCTGCTACACTGACATCCTCCCCACAATGATGATGTGATAATTGATGATGTCCTGGGATGAGCAATTGTATGTAATAGACCAGTAATTTAATTGAAAACACTTACATATTCATATTCCAGTATTAAGCCCAATTGATATCCCTCAAGACACAGTTATATATTATGCAACATCAAATATTTATTGTTATAGGCAAACCATTAGCAGTTTTATATAGGGTTGGTAGAAAATGAATGTTATCATATATTTTGTATTACATACATACATGTTGCATGATGCTATAACCCTTTCCACATATGGAGGCTTAATGATGCCTCTTCAGCACGACTTTTGTAATCATTGTGACAAAGGAAGAAATTGCTCATCATAAGCAGTTTCTCCTTTTGCTACAAATGTTTTCAACTTTATTCTATAACTGTTGTTACATCTATAGAGTTTTTCCATATTTAAGACTAAATGTTTTCTAAGTTGTCTAATGCAGATTTGTTGTATAGGGGAAGGGTTAAATGATGAATTAATTTCATCATATTATCCCTTTTTCACATGCAGACACATTTTGATGCCTGTACAGCAGAGAGTTTCTCTTAACATTTTGTGGCAAAAGGTGAAATTGCTCAAGATGACCAATATCTCCTTCTTTCACAATGTTTCAATAAATATACTTTTATTTTTAGAGATTTTCATCTTTTTGCGTGGTGTTTTCAAAGTCCTCTGCTTCAGATTTCTGGGATGTTCCATTTTGATATGTAATGAGCACATACAGTAAGAAACATATTGAAATTGATGATCTGATTGGATCACGATTGAATACTAAGCTTGTTTGGAACAAATTGGAACACTTTAAGATCTGATTGGAATCATCACTCAGATTGAAATAAACCAATCATATAAGAGCTTCAATCATAATGATTATCATACGAAATTATTGTACGACCGTATTGTCCAATATGTTCAAAGATTTGGTTCTAAAGGTAGACCATGGTATAGATGCTCAAATAAAAACTTTAAAAGATTATCAAATTTACAATTGTGTAGATCCATTATATTGATCAATTTATCAAGTCTAAATATTTTTGATTGATTGTTCGGTGTTTTATGCCACTTTCAACAATATTTCAGTTATATCATGGGTAAGTTACCAGTACTATTGGTACATTTATCATGACACCGGCCAGTCAGTCATAATGCTAAACCAGCAACCCAAAGCACTACCATTTTTAGGTTTGGGTATTCTGATACCCTTGTCGATTGGGTGGTCCCAAAACTTCAACCTTAATTCATTACTCAATCATAGTACTCCAGAGTACTGAAAATCGGATTCACATGAAAACGTCAAAGATTAAATCAATTCAAAGATTTTGAAAGTACAAAGAAAACATAATTGAACAAGTGAAGTGTTACAAAAATGATAAGGGTCAATATTCTGTTAATTTTGTTTCGTTTACACACTTACTGCATAAAAAATAAAAAAAGGAATTGTTTTTAAATAATAGAAATGTATATTGAATTTGGAGATTAAATTGCATTCATGTTACAGTACATGAAACTGTCCTTCAACAATAGATCAACTATCCCTTGAAAGTTTACTTGAGTAAAACAGGAGTTGTTTCCCTTGTCTATTGTAAGCAAGCGATGACTCCACAACTTTGAGTAATTTTGATACATTAAACACCATAAACAATAAATGTAACTTATATTCCTTTGTAATAAAACAACATATTTGATATTTTTAGGCGGGATGGTTATCTAAGTGTTTACATGAAAATAATGCTTGACATCTGATCCTTCCGCACCTGAGTCACATACATGTTATCATGCTCAGTATTGACTATGCCATCTCTTAGAAGTAACCGAATTTAACATACAAGTTTATCGACTGAATCAAAACCATAATTATATGTGTTTCCAGAGGCATGTTTTCAACAGTTACAGCATTATTATGAAGTTATTCATACATGACTATTTTTGGCGACTGCGGTAACCAATCTTTACAAATCGTTTTCTGAACATTTTTCCATTTTTAAAGACGTATATCTCAAGGTGAAAATGAAAACAGATTTGATTGATGATAGAAAAGACATTCCAACTTTGTTCTGTTAGTTTTAATTAAGAACTTATTGGGATTTGTCTTTTGGGGCTCCTTGGGTCAAGGTCACTAATACATGAAGGAGAAAAACTGTAATGTAATCAATATCTTTAGTGGAAGACAGTGGTGCAGAGGTAGAGCGTTGGCCTCTCGTATCATAGGTCCCTGGTTCGAGTCCTGTGATGAGCGGGTCCTGACTTTGGGATTTTTTCCAACAAACGGTGCGGTGCTTCAGAAAGCAGGTATCGAGCGTGATTGATATAAGCTGAAAGCTTGCTTCGCAATTGATGTAAAATAAAAAATGTTTAAATTTATATCTTTAGTTACAGTTGATATAATGTTACCAAACTATTAATTGGCTTATAATACATAGTTATAAAGACTTATTATTGGGAATGTGTTAGGGGCTCATGGTTCAAGGTCAAGGATCTTTTTCTAAAAATAGAAAATGGGGAAAATACAATATCTATAGTTGCAGTTGAATTATTGTGACCCCACTTAGTGTGTAGTAATTGTTTACAAAAAAACTTTGTCAAATAGTGTTGGTCAACAGGCATCGATCAGTTTATCTCATCTTTCTGACCTGTAGATCTCCCTTAACATGTATATGAACCTGGATTTAGTTTCACATGGTTTTTGTTGTTATTATAATACAGATATTCATCCTAAAGATTTTTAAATAAATTAAGTAAATCACAAAAGGATTTAATCAGATGAGCAATCCACCTGCAGGCGGTGCTCTTGTTTATTTTTTCTCCATATAAACAATAGTTCAATTATTAAAAGAGTTGAAAATGTTTAAAAGCAATTTCTCCTTTTCCCAATATGTTTTGAAAAGTGGATTGCTGCAAGAGCATCAGAAAACGTCTATATGAGGAAAAGGGTTAAACAGTTGAAACTTTCAAGCCGGCAAAAATGGACTTCCCTCCAAAAAATATCAACATGTCAAAATGAATGATGAATTGTATCCGTCCATGGTAATTGAAAGTCCCAAACATTTCCCTTCAACATTTAGCCCTTTTCCTCATAGAGACACTTTTTGATGCCTCTGCAGCAGACAGCTTTTTGAAAACATAGTGACAAAAGAAGAAATTGCTCAAAGCATGCAATTTTTCCTTTTGCTGCAATGTTTTCCACTTTTAGTCATAGGTTATCCATTTAATTATAGAAATTTTCTTTTTTTTGACAAAATATGTTGAAAACCGTCTGCTGCAGACTTGTTGTATGTGGGACAGGGTTAAGAAATAAATACTTTTTAGTTGTTTGATTAGTAGGATTTAATTCAAGTTTTGTTGCAGTTGACACATTGTCTTGTACACCGCTGACATAATACCCTTGGATGACATGAACTTTCCCTCACACAGGCAGCATTTCAGAGAAAGTTTGTAAACAATGTGGTAAGAGGAGAAATTGTTCATATAAGCAACTCTGAATTGAATGTTAATTTCAATTTTCCAGATGTTATAATTTTCTCTTCAGATGTTTTAAAAACCAATGACTGTGAACAATATTTAAGCAGCCGACTGTGAAAATATTACATCAGCCAACTGAAAATATTTAAACAGGTATTAAATAGGTTAACTAGGTAAATTACAATAAAAGAATCTTAATTCAGAATACTTATGGTACTAAATTGGATAATAAAAAGAGAATATCTGCATAAATCAAAGCTTAATAACGATGCTGGAATTGTAAAGGCCAGTGATTTATGTTTTAATTAAGGAACTAGAGATTCTGGTTTAACTGGTTTTCTCATTGATAGAAAATTCTTTCTTTTCAAAATTTAATTATTTCCCAGTTGAAGATGGGTAATTTCTACTTCTATCATGATGATAATAACGTTATTCAATAATAATATTCTCATTTAATAGAGTTTGTCTATAGTTTTGCCTTGATGTGATCAGTTGCCTGCTGCAGATTTTGAATATGAGCCTTGTAGGGTGAAAAAGGTGATGACTCTAGCATTATACACAATCTTACTAGAGCTTTTTCTGTTTGCAAACCATAAGAAGAGTCATTGATAACATTTCTGATGACAAACCATAAGTGTTAACTTCCATGAGCCTTTTTGAATTTCAGTGTTTGGTGTTTTACACTGCTGTCTATAGTGTATGGTGTTTTACCCTGCTTTCTACAGTGTATGGTGTTCTACACTGCTTTCTACAGTGTATGGTGTTTTACCCTGCTTTCTACAGTGTATGGTGTTTTACACTGCTGTCTACAGTGTATGGTGCTCTACACTGCTTTCTACAGTGTATGGTGCTTTACACTGCTTTCTATAGTGTATGGTGTTTTACACTGCTGTCTACAGTGTATGGTGTTTTACACTGATGTCTATAGTGTATGGTGTTCTACACTGCTGTCTACAGTATATGGTGTTTTACACTACTGTCTACAGTATATGGTGTTTTACACTGCTTTCTACAGTGTATGGTGTTCTACACTGCTGTCTACAGTGTATGGTGTTTTACACTGCTTTCTATAGTGTATGGTGTTCTATACTGCTGTCTACAGTATATGGTGTTCTACACTGCTGTCTACAGTGTATGGTGTTCTACACTGCTGTCTACAGTATATGGTGTTTTACACTGCTTTCTATGGTGTATGGTGTTTTACACTGCTTTCTATGGTGTATGGTGTTTTACACTGCTTTCTATGGTGTATGGTGTTTTACACTGCTTTCTATGGTATATGGTGTTTTACACTGCTTTCTATGGTGTATGGTGTTTTACACTGCTTTCTATGGTGTATGGTGTTTTACACTGCTTTCTATGGTGTATGGTGTTTTACACTGCTTTCTATGGTGTATGGTGTTTTACACTGCTGTCTACAGTGTATGGTGTTCTACACTGCTGTCTACAGTATATGGTGTTTTACACTGCTTTCTATAGTGTATGGTGTTCTACACTGCTTTCTATAGTGTATGGTGTTCTACACTGCTGTCTACAGTGTATGGTGTTTAACACTGCTTTCTATAGTGTATGGTGTTCTACACTGCTGTCTACAGTGTTCTACACTGCTGTCTACAGTGTATGGTGTTCTACACTGCTGTCTACAGTGTATGGTGTTTTACACTGCTGTCTATAGTGTATGGTGTTCTACACTGCTGTCTACAGTATATGGTGTTCTACACTGCTGTCTACAGTATATGGTGTTTTACACTGCTTTCTATAGTGTATGGTGTTCTACACTGCTGTCTACAGTATATGGTGTTCTACACTGCTGTCTACAGTGTATGGTGTTCTACACTGCTGTCTACAGTATATGGTGTTCTACACTGCTTTCTACAGTGTATGGTGTTCTACACTGCTGTCTACACAGTGTATGGTGTTCTACACTGCTTTCTACAGTGTATGGTGTTTTACACTGCTGTCTACAGTGTATGCTGTTTTACACTGATGTCTACATTGTATTGTGTTTTACACTGATGTCTACATTGTATTGTGTTTTACACTGATGTCTACATTGTATTGTGTTTTACACTACTGTCTACATTGTATTGTGTTTTACACTACTGTCTACATTGTATTGTGTTTTACACTGCTGTCTACATTGTATTGTGTTTTACACTACTGTCTACATTGTATTGTGTTTTATACTGCTGTCTACATTGTATTGTGTTTTACACTGCTGTCTACATAGTATTGTGTTTTACTCTTCTGTCTACATTGTATTGTGTTTTACACTGCTGTCTACATTGTATTGTGTTTTACACTACTGTCTACATTGTATGGTGTTCTACACTGATGTCTACAGTGTATTGTGTTTTACACTGATGTCTATAGTGTATGGTGTTTTACACTGCTGTCTACATTGTATGGTGTTCTACACTGATGTCTACATTGTATGGTGTTCTACACTGATGTCTATAGTGTATGGTGTTTTACACTACTGTCTACATTGTATGGTGTTTACACTGCTTTCTACGGTGTATGGTGTTTTATACTGCTGTCTACAGTGTATTGTGTTTTACACTCCTGTCTACATTGTATTGTGTTTTACACTGCTGTCTACATTGTATTGTGTTTTACACTACTGTCTACATTGTATTGTGTTTTACACTACTGTCTACATTGTATTGTGTTTTACACTGCTGTCTACATTGTATTGTGTTTTACACTACTGTCTACATTGTATTGTGTTTTACACTACTGTCTACATTGTATTGTGTTTTACTCTTCTGTCTACATTGTATTGTGTTTTACACTGCTGTCTACATTGTATTGTGTTTTACACTACTGTCTACATTGTATGGTGTTCTACACTGCTGTCTACATTGTATTGTGTTTTACACTACTGTCTACATTGTATGGTGTTCTACACTGCTGTCTACATTGTATTGTGTTTTACACTACTGTCTACATTGTATTGTGTTTTACTCTTCTGTCTACATTGTATTGTGTTTTACACTGCTGTCTACATTGTATTGTGTTTTACACTACTGTCTACATTGTATGATGTTCTACACTGCTGTCTACATTGTATTGTGTTTTACACTACTGTCTACATTGTATGGTGTTCTACACTGCTGTCTACATTGTATTGTGTTCTACACTGATGTCTACAGTGTATGGTGTTTTACACTGCTGCCTTCATTGTATTGGGTTTTACACTGCTGCCTTCATTGTATGGGGTTTTACACTGCTGTCCAGAGATGGAACTTATCTGTCAAATAAAAATTGGGACACCAAAGATCATCTTGCCTTATTTACTTAAATCCTTTCCTACATGCAGACACATATGCAGCTGCCAATATTTGGAATCATGATGAGCAATTTCTCCTTTTCACACAATGTTTTGAATGCAATTAAAAAACTCAGTTTTCCCTGAGGTTGAAATGCAACAATCTTTAATCACAGTTGGCTCAAAATCACTGTTTATTGCTTGTTAAAATCTGACCAGGTGACTTATCTTTTTATTTTTTTCGATAAATGCAATAGATCACATGACCAGGTCACGGAATTACTTTCAGAATCCCCTTCTAAAGGGCAGATAAAAAGTTTAGTCTCAAAAATGTATGTTAATGCTCGCCAGAATGATGCAAACTGTATGGCAAGGTTAAATCCATTTGATAGGTATGAATGATATCAATGATGGTCAAAGGGGCATATTGAATGGGGGTAATTAAATGATATCGCACACTTGGTGTATATGTTGCATAGAAGCATTCACCCTATGACTGACAATGCATTTGCAGTTATTAAAGAACTAAATGAATATGCACTAAACCAACTATATATTTCTAAAGTTGATTAAAATGCGGCATTTTGTCTGCTTTTTCAACCTGCATCTGTTAGACAATGAAATCCTATTCACTGTGACTGTATATCCTCAAACAAGCATATCTCATAGCATTATTCACCAGTAAGAAACATCCCAATTCAGTAAATTTAGAAAAAGAAAGGAGAATTAACATCATGCATCATCTTTTTCATGTGAATATCCGCATTGTAAATTCACAGCTGAAATTTGAAGCAAGAAAAAATGGTGGCCATCAACTTAACAAAATGAATGAATAATGATATCCATCTGAGCAAATAAAAAGTCCCGAACAAGAAATAGTCCCGAATATTTCCAATCAAACTATATTAGAAAACAATTTGTTTCTTGATGGATTAATTGATTGATTGCAATTATAAGGTTTAAATGTAGGTTCCTTTACAGTAAAAAAAAGTATAACACAATTGCCTTCACACACAACTAACATAATGCCCTTCGCACACAACTAACATAATGCCCTTCACATACAACTAACATAATATCCTTCACATACAACTAACATAATGCCCTTTACACACAACTAACATAATGCCCTTCACATACAACTAACATAATGCCCTTCACACACAACTAACATAATGTCCTTCACATACAACTAACATAATATCCTTCACATACAACTAACATAATGCCCTTTACACACAACTAACATAATGCCCTTCACATACAACTAACATAATGCCCTTCACACACAACTAACATAATGCCCTTCACATACAACTAACATAATGCCCTTTAGAACACTACTAACATAATGCCCTTCACATACAACTAACATAATGCCCTTCACATACAACTAACATAATGCCCTTCACACACTACTAACATAATGCCCTTCACACACTACTAACATAATGCCCTTCACACACAACTAACATAATGCCCTTCACATACAACTAACATAATGCCCTTCACACACAACTAACATAATGTCCTTCACATACAACTAACATAATATCCTTCACATACAACTAACATAATGCCCTTTACACACAACTAACATAATGCCCTTCACATACAACTAACATAATGCCCTTCACACACAACTAACATAATGCCCTTCACATACAACTAACATAATGCCCTTTAGAACACTACTAACATAATGCCCTTCACATACAACTAACATAATGCCCTTCACATACAACTAACATAATGCCCTTCACACACAACTAACATAATGCCCTTCACATACAACTAACATAATGCCCTTTAGAACACTACTAACATAATGCCCTTCACATACAACTAACATAATGCCCTTCACACACAACTAACATAATGCCCTTCACACACTACTAACATAATGCCCTTCACATACAACTAACATAATGCCCTTCACATACAACTAACATAATGCACTTCACACACTACTAACATAATGCCCTTCACACTCTACTAACATAATGCCCTTCACACACAACTAACATAATGCCCTTCACACACTACTAACATAATGCCCTTCACACACAACTAACATAATGCCCTTCACATACAACTAACATAATGCCCTTCACATACAACTAACATAATGCCCTTCACATACAACAAACATAATGCCCTTCACACACTACTAACATAATGCCCTTCACACACTACTAACATAATGCCCTTCACACACTACTAACATAATGCACTTCACACACTACTAACATAATGCCCTTCACACACTACTAACATAATGCCCTTCACACACTACTAACATAATGCCCTTCACACACAACTAACATAATGCCCTTCACACACTACTAACATAATGCCCTTCACACACAACTAACATAATGCCCTTCACATACAACTAACATAATGCCCTTCACATACAACTAACATAATGCCCTTCACATACAACAAACATAATGCCCTTCACACACAACTAACATAATGCCCTTCACACACAACTAACATAATGCCCTTTACATACAACTAACATAATATCCTTCACACACAACTAACATAATGCCCTTCACACACAACTAACATAATGCCCTTCACACACTACTAACATAATGCCCTTCACACACAACTAACATAATGCCCTTCACACACAACTAACATAATGCCCTTCACATACAACTAACATAATGCCCTTCACACACAACTAACATAATGCCCTTCACACACAGTATACTGTTATACATGTAACAGTATACTGTTAACCGATCTAAAAAGTACTGTTAGCATGAGATAGTAAGAAATTGCCCATGATGAGTATATGAGAATTTAACATTAAAAAGTCATGTGAGGTATGATAATATATTATATTCAAGAGTAGCTCCTAAATTGACTCTTCACATGCATGATATACAGTGTACATGCATTTTTAATAAGCCATGGTAATGCATATAAAGACGGAATGATCATTTTATTATACCCTAGATGGTTGTATTTAGATTTAGTCGGATAACCTTTCCTGGACTTTTGACTCTTATATTACAGTCAACTTTTGAAAAACATTGTGGCAAAAGGAGAAATTGTTCTTAATGAGTCCCTAGTGTCACACTTTTTTCACCTCTATTAATAGTTTAACCATCTTATGGTGATTTTTTCGCTTGGAGATGTTTGCATAGATTATTTCAAAGTTATCTGCTGCAGATTCGTTGAGTGTGGGAAAGGGATAAACGGCTTCAGAGAGTGGAGTTAATATAGCTCAGTAAGAGCTTTCCTTTAATTGCATTTGTCCATCTGTCTATTACATTTTGACTAATATGATAGTTATTGGCAATCGAAACATTGTGTTCTATTGAATTTTCTTATGAAGTATTGCTAGTTAAGACCCAATTAACTCATTTCCACTTTCCAACATACACATCTGCCACAGTCAACATTTGCAAAGGAATGAGCAAGTTCTCATTTAGTCACAATGTATAAAACTCTATTCAATTGATAAGCTATGATTTATGGAGATTTTCCATACTTTTTGCTAAGATGTTTCACATGTCTGCTGCAGATTTGTTTCATCCTTTCCAACATTCAAAAATTCTGCTGCAGACGCCTTTTAAAAAACCTAGGCAAAAATGTTGGAAGTCTCTATAAATGAAAGCATGATTATTGAATTATCTAGGCAAAATTGTCGCAAAATGATGAACAATTTCTTATTTTGTCACAATATTTTCTTAATTTTTGCTACAGAGGTGTCAAATTGCGTCAATATGTTGAAAACTGAGAAGGCTTAACTTCATTTGAGCCTTATTTTTGAAAAAGTAAAGAGCTGCAGACTTATCTGGTATATATTTTGCTATTCAATTGAAATTTGAAAAGTCTAAATAGCTTTTTCCGTGATATACTATTGGCAAGAGAATTAAACAGAAGACTTTTTAACTATCTGTACATGTGAACAGTGTAGACTCTTGTCCATAAACACAGTCTCAATATAAGGGCCTTCACTGTCTATAGACTCTTGTCCATAAACACAGTCTCAATATAAGGGCCTTCACTGTCTGTAGGCTCTTGTCCATAAACACAGTCTCAATATAATGGCCTTCACTGTCTATAGACTCTTGTCCATAAACACAGTCTCAATATAATGGCCTTCACTGTCTGTAGACTCTTATCCATAAACACAATCTCAATATAAGGGCCTTCACTGTCTGTAGACTCTTGTCCATAAACACAATCTCAATATAATGGCCTTCACTGTCTATAGACTCTTGTCCATAAACACAGTCTCAATATAAGGGCCTTCACTGTCTGTAGACTCTTGTCCATAAACACAGTCTCAATATAATGGCCTTCACTGTCTGTAGACTCTTGTCCATAAACACAGTCTCAATATAAGGGCCTTCACTGTCTGTAGACTCTTGTCCATAAACACAATCTCAATATAAGGGCCTTCACTGTCTGTAGACTATTGTCCATAAACACAGTCTCAATATAATGGCCTTCACTGTCTGTATACTCTTGTCCATAAACACAGTCTCAATATAATGGCATTCACTGTCTATAGACTCTTGTCCATAAACACAGTCTCAATATAAGGGCCTTCACTGTCTGTAGGCTCTTGTCCATAAACACAGTCTCAATATAAGGGACTTCACTGACTAGAATCGTGTCCATAAACACAGTCTCAATATAAGGGACTTCACTGACTAGAATCGTGTCCATAAACACAGTCTGAATATAAGGGACTTCACTGACTAGAATCGTGTCCATAAACACAGTCTGAATATAAGGGCCTTCACTGACTAGAATCGTGTCCATAAACACAACCTCCATATAAGGGCCTTCACTGTCTGTATACTCTTGTTCAAACACACAGTCTCAATATAAGGGCCTTCACTGTCTTTAGACTCTTGTCCATAAACACAGTCTCAATATAAGGGCCTTCACTGACTGTAAACTCTTGTCCATAAACACAGTCTCAATATAAGGGCCTTCACTGTCTGTGGACTCTTGTCCATAAACACAGTCTCAATATAAGGGTCTTCACTGTCTGTAGACTCTTGTCCATACAATCAGTCTCAATATAAGGGCCTTCACTGACTATAGACTCTTGTCCATAAACACAGTCTCAATATAAAGGCCTTCACTGACTGTAAACTCTTGTCCATGAACACAGTCTCAATATAAGGGCTTTCACTGCCTGTAGACTCTTGTCCATAAACACAGTCTCAATATAAGGGCCTTCACTGTCTGTAGACTAGTGTCCATAAACACAGCCTCAATATAAGGGCCTTCACTGACTCTTGTCCATAAACACAGTCTGAATATAAGGGCCTTCACTGCCTGTAGGCTCTTGTCCATAAACACAGTCTCAATATAAAGGCCTTCACTGACTATAGACTCTTGTCCATAAACACAGTCTGAATATAAGGGCCTTTACCAACTGTAGACTCTTGTCCATAAACACAGTCTCAATATAAGGGCCTTCACTGATTAGAATCATGTCCATACACACAGTCTCAATATAAGGGCCTTCACTGATTAGAATCATGTCCATAAACACAGTCTCAATATAAGGGCCTTCACTGACTAGAATTGTGTACATAAACACAGTCTGAATATAAGGGCCTTCACTGACTGTAGACTCTTGTCCATAAACACAGTCTCAATATAAGGGCCTACACTGTCTGCCTGTTATGTTCAGTAGAGACTTGATGTAGCAGTGTCAAACAAGGAAAATAATTGCTCATTACTGCTATTTTTAGATACAATTTGTTTTAGTCGGTCTCCAGATTAAAGGTCCTTTTGACTTGCACATGGTTTTCAGATGAAAAACACCAAAAGTACATGTTTGGTGACAGAGAGCTATGTTGTTTTAACCCTTTCCCTCATACGACAATTCTGCAGCAGACGACTTTGAACATATATTTTGTCAAAAAATAGAAAATCTCTATAATTGAATGGATTAAAAAATATGACTAAAAATGGAAAACATTGTGGCAAAAGGAGAAATTGCTTGTTTTGAGCAATTTCTTCTTTTGTCACTATGTTTTCAAAAAGCTGTCTGCTGCAGAGGCATCAGAAAGCGTCTTTATGAGGGAAAGGGTTAAATCTTTGTTGGTCTTATGAAAAAAAGTATTAAAAAAGAGAAATTTCTCAAAATAACCAGTTTTTCTTTTCCAATAATGTTTTCAACTATGTTCAAATACATACATGTACTTCTTTTTTCCAATCTGTGCCTTGTTTTTGCATCAGATGATCCTAACCATAATTTATCCGCTTATCTTTCCGATACATTTTGAAAGATCCTCAATTAAAAGAATGAAAAGACTTGTGTAAGGTTACAATTAAATAATACTTCTGATCAAGAGAGAAGGTGTCGTCAATTGAATATTGTATCGGTAAAGGATCCTATAAAGTTCTTTCTGAATTAGAAAGCGAGCGAGAGTCGTTGAGGACTATTGATCAGCGTGATATGGTAACGGTAAACTCGTCATACTCTGTGCCATAGTCGGATGCTACATCACACACATCGCATGTTACATATTCCTTTTGTGATTGGCTGTGAATTTTGATACTCAACGCATATTACCTTTTTAATTACTCTAAAAACCATACTTAGTAATTAGCTAGACATTTTTGGTGGGAATATAACCTGATACCAAGCAGAGTACTAAAGTCTATACATAGGCATTGTCATACACATTTTGTTTTGTTAGTTTGCAAACTTTTCTCTTTGCATTCAGGCAGGTGAAGAAGTGACCAGAGGATTGTGTTGCTAATTGGATGGTTTAATTGCTGATAATTGGGCGGGGAAGCAAAAAGCATCAAGGTAACTTACACTTTCTCATAATATCCTTTATTTATCTCTTTTCAGCATATAATCTGCAGCAGAAGACTTTGAAAATATTTTGGCAAAAATTAGAAAAGTATAATGTCTATATATTGAAAGTAGTTGAAAACATTTCAAATCTGCAGCAGAAGACTTTGAAAATATTTTGGCAAAAATTAGAAAAGTATAATGTCTATATATATATATATTAAAAGTAGTTGAAAACATTTCTTAACAAAAGAATATTGTTATTATGAGCGATATCACTTATTTTAGAAAGGTTTTGAAATCTTGTCTGCAATGAATGCATCAAAATGGTTTAGATTTATTTAATGTTAATTTAAGTGTTGCCTATATTTTAAGCATACAAGGAAAAAATATTACTTTCCGTTACCTCAAATTGTAATATTGAAAACAGTGTTGGAAAAATATGAATTTCTCCTTTTGAGTAATTTCTTTCTTTGTCACAATGTGTTCAACTCCATTCAATAAAATTTGAAAACAGTGTTGGAAAAAGAGGAATTGCTCCTGTTGAGTAATTTCTTTCTTTGCCACAATGTGTTCAATTCTATTTAATAAATGAAATTTCATTTATAGAGATTTTACAAATGTTTGCCTCTTCAAAGTGGTCTGCTGTAGATTTGTTGTATGTGGGAAATGGTTAAACCAGTTTTACCAATTAGTTATTGTTCCTGTAAACTGAACTGTGGCATGAAGAGTATATATTCTTTTGTGAACCTTGCTATCTGTTCATCCTCAGTCAGTTCAATTTACAGGGACTATAAAACAGGAACTTTAATTTGAACGATAAGCACTAATAAAAGAATGGACAATATTATGATTAGAAACCAATGTAGAAAAAACTGAAATGTCTATTTAGCCATTATTTCCCTTTGTAAAATTTCCCCCCCAACCGCAGTCCACTGCTGAAGCATAACAATTAATCTGTATTTGAGAAAAGATTAACTATGTTTAGTTAAGGGTGTGTGGAGCTTTATAAAGGTTTGTTTTAACCCTTACCCTAAAACAGGTGGTGTTTTGATGCAGCAGACAACTTTTACTATAAAAGGAGGAATTGTTTCTTTTCTTTGAATGTTTTTGAAGCTAGTTTTTCAATTTTCCAGATATTGACATTAACTTCACACGATGTTTTAAAAAGTTTACTGAGACTTGGTTGCAGAAAAAATAAATCTAAGGCTTTCATAACTGATAACATGAATTCCTTTTGCAAGTTGTTCCTGTTTTACCTGAATTTTATGTGTAAGCTGACATTGATAAATGACCTACTTTTCAAACTGATCTTTTATTGCTAAGCCCTTTCCCCACCTACAACAAATCTACAGTTGACGACTTTGAAAACATCAGGGCAAAAACATTTAAAATCTCTTGAATGAATGTATAATTACCGAAAAAGTTGGAAAATATTGTGGTAAAGGGAGAAATTTCTCAGAGTTGGGGGTACAGCATTAACAGCTCTTAAGGGCTGATAGCATGAGTTTCAGCATGAGAGGGGGTTTAGCATAACTCTTTAGGGATGATAGCATTAGTTTCAGCATGAGATGGTGTTCAGCATAACTATTTAGGGCTGAAAGCATGAGTTCTAGCATAAGGGGGTCGGGTAAGCATTAACAACTCTTTAGTGCTGAAATCATAAGTTTTAGCATGAGAGGGGCGGGGGTAGAACATAAGTTTTCAAACATATCTATTATTGCTAAGCCCTTTCCCCACCTAAAACAACTTTGACTTTTAAAACATCAGGGCAAAAACATTTAAAATCTCTATAAATGAAAGTATAATTACCGAAATAGATGAAAATATGGTGGCAAATGGAAAAATTGCTTTAAAAAGTCATCTGCTATAGAATTGTCAGAAAGCGCCTGTATGTAGAAAAAGGTTAATTGTTGCACTCGGGGGACAATTCTTTTTCACAAATGTATCATGTTTGATATGTCATGTGACAATAGTGTTCAACACATTTAGGCAATTGTCCTTCAATTAAACAGCAGCATCAACTCTTCTTTAGGGCTGGAAGCATGAGTTTCAGCATGAGAGGTGGGAGGGGTCTCCCTAGAGGAGATTTAAGAGTACCAGCACTTTGAATCAGTTTTATCCTTGAAGGGTTAGCGGTCACCTGTGTTAAAAGCAGCCATCTTGTATTGCATCCAGATGCAAATATTCAAAACAAGATTTTGTTCCTTTATTTGACTTGTATTAACCCTTTCCCTCATATAAACGCTTTCTGACGCCTCTGCAGCAGACGGCTTTTTGAAAACATAGTGACAAAAGAAGAAATTGCACAAAAAGTGCAATTTCTCCTTTTGCCACAATGTTTTCCACTTTTTGTAATAGGTTATCCATTCAATTATGGAGATTTTCTATTTTTTGACAAAATACGTTCAAAGTCGTCTGCTGCAAAATTGTCGTATGAGGGAAAGGATTAAGCTGCCACCTGTGTTCAGCAGCCACATTTTGACTCACCTTTTTGGCTGCTTGAAATAAGTTCTTTCTAATGACTTACAAAACGGATAATGTTCACTTCCACCAATGGTCCAGTTGGATGTGAAGAATGTAGAACTTTGGCAATAATGCCGCAAGCACAAGCGTACTGGTGAGATATGACTCATATTACTTCTTCAATCTGCCAAGAACATAGTCTGGAGTAACCTGCCCCTACCATTTAAATATAGGGTTGGGATTCAGGCATACACCAATAATGGTGGTTCCCTTTGGAAATAATATAGCAATCAAAGGGCCTTACAGACAACCAGTTGACATTTTAACCCTTTCCCTCATATAGGCGCGTTCTGATGCCTCTGCCTGTTTGAAAACATAGAGACAAAAGAAGAAATTGCTCAAAACGAGCAATTTCTCCTTTTGCCACTATGTTTTTCACTTTTAGTCAGAGGTTCAAAGTTGTCTGCTGCAGAATTGTCGTATGAGGGAAAGGGTTGAACATTGAGATGTTGCATTTTTTATGTCAAAAATACATTACCAGTCATTTAATACCTGATATATAATCTCTACACCCTTAATTCATCCAGAAAAAGAACTCGCCTTGCGTATTCCTCACGTATATGTGATATACACGGTTGCCCGTAAGAGCGGGAAAGCACGTGATATCTTGCCACTTTCATTTCTGGATCCACCAGCTAGACAGCTAAGAATTTACACATTATTTTCTAATTATTCTTTTCTTGGCTTTTTAAGGCCTATTACCTTATTTAGTTGTTCATTCAGTTATGTAACTGCATTAACAGATATTCAACTGCATTTAAATGTTTAAATTATTGTTGTAATTGCTTGTTTTTGTAGGCGACAGCTAGCTGAAAAGCACGAGGTGGTTACCCCACCCATTATTTTCAGTTAATGTCTTCGGGTGCGGAACGTAATTGAGTTCAAGACTTAAGTTAAACGATGAGTTTCCAATCCCGTTATAGATTATACTTATGATGTTGTTGTATTTACATGTAATTATAACATAGACAAAAATTTATAAATTTTGTTTATAGATTATATACGTTCCGGGTTGTCACTCGGGTAGAAAAATAAAAAGTAGAAAAAAATTTGAGAAATTTTTTTTTTTGGTGTTATTTTGTGTTCTTTTCGTATATATTTGTATCATAAATATGTCACAAAAAGGTGATCGGAGGCGTGGCTCGTGTGGTCATGCTGTGGACACATGGGACACGCATCCGGACTGTGTGTATTGCTCTAAATGCACACAACTGTCACCATGCGAGTACTGCTCTTCGTGGTCGGTTTCTACGTGGAAACTGGTCAAGAAGGGTAAGACTAGCAGAAGCAGAAAGGGTAAGAGTGCCCCTAAAAAGGTTTCTCTAGTATCCTCGAGTGAAGCGGAGTTCGAGGGGTTTTCTCAATCGGACTCCGCGACTGTGTTAAGTGGCTTAAAGGTTAAGGCTGTACCTACTCCACTTAACACAAACGCACCTCCAAGTCTAGCTAGAGACAAGGAGGAGCGTGTTAAGGTAGCTTTGGATGCGCGTTGTTCGGTCGGGGAACTAAAGCCTTCGGGCCTGATACCGTACCGAAACAAGGTAGAGAGTGCTCAAGTGCTGGAGTCATCTTTCCTTGAACCGCATTATCTGTCGCCTGGTGTTGGGGCTCAACCAACACCACACCCTGAGCTACAGCAGTCTTCGGACTGCTGCAGGGTGCCGGATCACGATGTCTGCGGACAGAGTTTTCCGGAGACTCTTGGTAGAACAGCTTCACTACTGCCTATCACTAGTCAACCGGGTTTTGCTGGAGCTGGAAAGCAAGACCCAAATGCCGTGGCGCGACAGGTCCCCGGGCAACCGGGGCGTCATCTAGCGATGACGCGACCTGTCACCGGTCAGACGACCGGGCCAGTCAGTCAATTTGCCATGGCTAGACAAGGTAGTCATTCACTTAGCGGTGAAATGACAGGGCTGCAGTCGAATAGCTACGACGCGGCCAGGCAGACGGTCACTCATTTAAATATGACGCGACCAGGCAGACACTCATTTTACGATGAAGTGGCTAGCCAATCAGTCAAGCATGTAGCCATGTCTAGACAAGGTTTGAATCAATCATTTAATTATGATACGACCAACCTACCGGTCACGCAGGTGAACATGACGCGGCAGGGAGATAGTAAGTCATTTGGTAATGACGGGGCTAGACTACCTGTCGGTTATGAAAACATCTCACGACCAGACAGTCGCTCATTTGTTAATGACGCAACTAGTCAGCCAATTGCTTATGCAAACATGGCGCGTCCAGGCACGAGCTCTGTACTGAGTGACCGGATTGATACAAATTATCATTCCATAGCGGGTCAACAACAGAGTGGGTGCACGAATAATCAGAGTATAGGTTACGGACCGACCTCTATTATTCACCCGTCTGGCTCCGGGTATGGGAACTCTTGTGCAGAGAGATCTTTTCAATCCCCAAAGGGAACTGTGTACATCGTTAAAGATAACACTTTTCCCCAATACCTTCCACCGGTCCTTTCAATGGAACCGGTCGGAAATAGACGGGAGTTCCAAGCCTACCGAGAGCATCAAAACCCAACGTATTTTGGGATGTCGAGGCATTCGGAGGGACATCTATTTAATAGACAGTCCTTGGAAAGGCAACCCCTGAAACAGAATACGTTAGCGCATTCTGATAAAGGGAGGGCTAAACCGTCCCATACGGTTAGTTATGCCCAGACAGTTGATCGAACACGACCGCTCTCGGCTGCGGAGAGAGGGTCCGTTCCGTTTGATCTCCAACAGAACATGGTTTCTTCGGAAAGTTCCATGTCTGAGTCCGACGTTGATCAACCGGTTGCAAGACCAGTTAGACGACGTCGAAATCGGATTCAGAGGACTAGGTACTCCCCCAGCTCTTCGTGTAACGAAGATGAGGGAAGCCAGTCAGCTGCAGATATTGAGCCGACTGAAGAGCGTTGGTCTCTTCAACAGGCCATTAGCGAAGTATTTCGGGTAGTACCGGATACTTTGTGCCCAAAGGTTGACGCTCCCCCTCGTCGGAAAAACCTTTCTAGCTTAGAGGAACTTAATGCGGAGATCACTACTCCGTCACAGTTACTACCTCAAGCTAACAATTTGGGCAGAATGGTGGAACAGCTTCAGTCAACCAGGTCTCTTGACTCAGTGGCTGCAGGCTGGTTCGTCCCAGGATCCATCTCGAAAGAATGGGTCTCTCCTAAGACGTATGTCACGTCTAAGGAGTTCTTCCCGGTCAAGGTACCATCCTTGGACGGGGAAGCAGCTACACTTGGACTAGCTACGCCCGCCCATGTTTTAGTTCTAAATCATTAGAGAGGTGGGAGGCCAGAGCACGGCTAGGAGTAATGGTGGCATCTCACGATGACCACTTCGCGGTGGCTCTGTCCCTCTTAATGAAAGAGGAAAATGTCTCTAGCAAAGGCGCTAGTAGAATTTTAGAGGCCTTGGATACGGGCAACAGGCATCTGATGGCTCTGCAGTTGCAGATTGCCACAGAGTTAATGTCCACGAGGAGGGATGCAGTTTTGCATGCCCCTTCCTCATTGCTACAAATTAGCAAGGACCGCCTGAGAGCCGCGCCCTTGGACTCCAAATTACTCCTGGGTGGAAGAGTAGCTGCGGTGACTGTGTCTGATGCGTCAGAACAGTCCAGACGCCTTTCGGCGAGCGCAGTTAGTGCTTTTGCTCAAGGTCAAAAACGCTCGGCAACGTCGACGTTTAAGAGCAAGCCTAAGAAGCCTGTTCAGGCAAAGAAGCATAAACGGGATCCTAAGGCGTTTGTGCCTAGGCAATCCACTTCCACGGATACTAAGTCGGCTAAACCGAAGGCTCCTTTTAAAACAGGGTCTAAGAATCGGCAGCCTTCGAAGTACAGCGCAGCCCCTAGGCCGCAGCCCTAGGGATACGCACCTCTCTATGGTTATCCCAAGGCCGGAGATTGCAGTCGGGGGCCGCCTGTCAGGGTTTATAGAGGAATGGGAAAGTATCACAGAGGATCGTTGGATCTTATCTGTGATACAGGAAGGTTATCTAATTCCCTTCCTTTCTCCTCCTCCACTGACAAGCGTGCCTATCGACATGTCGTCAAGGCATCCGGCCATGTCAGAAGTGATATCATCACTTCTGAAAAAGAACGCCATAGAGAGGGTTCTCAACCCCAATTCTCGGGGTTTCTACAGCCGTCTTTTCCTCGTTCCGAAGAAAGACGGACGGTGGAGGCCGGTAATAGATTTGTCAGCGTTAAATCTATTGATACCGGTCGAGAAGTTCAAAATGGAATCGACCCGCTCCATCCGAATAGCTATTCGGGAAGGCGACTGGGCGGTCTCGCTGGACCTCACAGACGCCTATTACCACATTCCGATCGCTTCCTCGTCGAGGAAGTACCTTCGTTTTGTGGTAAATGGGGAAGTTTACCAATTCAGGGCACTTCCCTTCGGCCTCAAGTCCGCTCCTCGAGTCTTTACGAAGATAATCAATGCTGTGGGAGCCTTTCTTCGCATGAAAGGACCCCAGCTTCTTCAGTATTTCGACGATTGGCTACTCCACAGAACAGATCGTTTACTTCTCATTTACGATCTGTCTCTAGCCTGGGGGACCATTCTGCGTTTGGGTCTAATACCCAACACGCAGAAGTCGGAATTAGTTCCGTCAAGGAGGTTCACGTTCGTGGGTATGACGTTTCTCACCGACTTAGCGGTAATTCGAGTACCTACGGACAGAGTCGATTCTCTTATCCGGAAGATCGAGCTCACACTGGAGCGGACTACGGTAACAGCCCGCTCCATGCTGTCACTTCTGGGTTCCCTGAGTGCAGCAGCCGACCTAGTCAGTCTAGGCAGGCTTCACATGCGACCCCTTCAGTATCTTTTTCTGTCCCGGTGGCGTCCATCGGTGGACTCACTGGAACAGGAGATAGCACTGACGGATTTCTTCAAGTCACACCTTCAGTGGTGGCTGGATCCGTTAATCTATCCACAAGGGGTGCCCTTGCTCACACCACCTCCGGATCTGTACCTCTTTACAGATGCCAGTGCTGCGGGTTGGGGAGCTCATTTAGAGCCACAGGGCTTTACAGCCCAGGGCATGTGGACAGCGGAGGAACGTTGTTTGCACATAAACAACTTAGAGTTGAAGGCAGTCCTGCTAGCCCTCAATCAGTTCTCTGCCTCCGTTGCGAACAGAACTGTTTTATTGTCGACGGACAATACTACTGTTGTGTCCTACATTCGCAGGCAAGGAGGAACGCACTCCCATCTTCTCTTTCTAGAGACTTGGAAGTTACTCCTTTGGTGCCAGGCGACGTCACTAGTACTGGTAGTGAAACACGTCCCCGGCCGTTTGAATGTCTTAGCAGACAGTCTGTCCCGCCAAAACAAAATTCTTCCGGCGGAGTGGACATTGAACCAGAGTGTAGTAAACTCGGTGTTCATGCGGATCGGGACACCCCTGGTGGATCTTTTCGCCACCAGAGTCAATCATCGGCTACCACTCTATGTGTCACCGATGTACGATCCTGCAGCGTGGGCAGTGGACGCACTGACCCTCGATTGGAACCGCCTTTTCGGGTACGCGTTTCCCCCGTTCATTCTAGTTCCAATCGTGCTTCAAAAGGTTCTTCGCTGTCAGGAGTGCAGAATACTTTTGATAGCACCGTTTTGGCCCCAGAGGTCGTGGTTCAACGACCTCCTGGCCTGCCTCTCGGCAGATCCAATACGTCTTCCGCTTCGAGAAGACGTACTGTTTCAGCAACCAGGTCGGCGTCTTCATCCCAACCTGGCAATGCTACATCTTCACGCTTGGACATTATCAAGCGTGCTATCCGAGAGAGAAGCTTTTCTCAGAAAGTTGCCTCTCGCATCGCAGAGTCGAGAAGACGATCCACTAGAATCGTCTATGATTCCAAGTGGAAAATCTTCTCAGATTGGTGTGGTGCAAGGTCGGTCAATCCGGAGTGTCCCTCTGTAACTCGAATTGCCGATTTCCTTCTTTTTCTTTTTGAAGAAAAACACCTAGCAGTTAGTACGGTAAAAGGTTACCGATCTATGTTATCGAATACGCTTAAGTTCAAAGGGGGAGAGAGCATTGGTTCTAATCCATTTCTCTCTGAACTTATGCGATCTTTCGAATTAGAGAAACCCGTTTTTAGGAGTTTAACTCCAAAATGGGATTTGTCTTGTGTCCTGTGGTCACTTACAAGAGCGCCTTACGAGCCTCTTGAATCGACGTCTTTGAAGTTATTGACTTATAAAACCGTCTTTCTGTTAGCTTTCGCTACAGCTCGCCGTAGGAGCGAATTGCATGCTCTTTCTGTAGAGACGGGGCACATCAGATTCAATGAGTCTGATGGCTCTTTTACTCTACTGTGTCAACCAGGGTTCCTGGCTAAGAATCAATTACCGTCGGTAATTCCGGAGCCAATTACAGTTCCTAGTCTATCTGCGAGCTGTGGGCCTTCGGATACCGACAGATCCCTTTGTCCTGTCAGAGCTCTTAAGTTCTATCTTAAGAGAGTTGAGGGGAATAGGGGTCGGAGAAAGAGGCTATTTCTCCCTCTCATAGGTCGTAACGATATATCGGCAGCATCTATTTCTCGCTGGATATCTAATACGATCAAGTTAGCGTACATAGGTTTATCGAGTCGAGATCTTTCCTTTCTGCGGATTCGGCCGCATGAAGTAAGAGCACTGTCCACTAGTTGGGCTTTCTCGAACAATATTCCCCTTGAAGAGATTCTTCGCGCGGCAACTTGGAAAACTCAGTCGACCTTTTCTTCGTTTTTCTTACGTTCCATGTCTGGTCAGACAGAAAACTTGTACTCTCTGGGCCCCTTGGTGGCGTCTCAGCGAGTTGTCCGCTAAATATTACACCCAACATAACTTTGAAGTAAACACTGATTGTTCGTCATCAATCCAATCTTTTACTTCCGCTGTTGGGTTCAAGTACTTTGTAAATGAAATTAGAAAATAATACTACTACAAGGTGCTGCTACCTGGAAAGACAGTAAGTATTGGTCGAACCTCCCGTCCGATGCTTCAAAGTCATCAGGTATTAAATGACTGGTAATGTATTTTTGACATAAAAATGAAGTTTTTCAAGTAAAACATATTTTTATTAGAAAATACTTACCAGTCATTTATAGAGTCCCGCCTCCCATCCCCGCGTCGTCACCCAACACTTAATGTTGAAATAAAAGTGGCAAGATATCACGTGCTTTCCCGCTCTTACGGGCAACCGTGTATATCACATATACGTGAGGAATACGCAAGGCGAGTTCTTTTTCTGGATGAATTAAGGGTGTAGAGATTATATATCAGGTATTAAATGACTGGTAAGTATTTTCTAATAAAAATATGTTTTACTTGAAAAACTTCATATTTATTGATTGATTCCAAACATCAAGTAAATAGGTCCACTGTAGAGTTTATGAAAATCAGTTGTATATTAACTTATTTACTATATATGTGATAGCGATATATAAGGGGAAGTGTGACCAATCCAGTCGCCATTGTTGGTCCTTATTTGTATAGTATAAAAGGTACCATACTACAGGACACTGGGCTACCACCACAGCTTTACACTGAATGCATCTATCAATACTTTGTATTTATAAACAAACCAACAGCTTTACACTGAATGCATCTATAGATACTTTGTATTTATAAACAAACCAACTTTACTTCATAATTGATTTAATGAAAACATTAGATTTATTTTAAATCAATTGCGAAACAAGCTTTAAGCTTATATTAATCACGCTCGATGTCTGCTTCCTGGATACTTAACCAGTACTCGCGCCGATTGTGTGGAAAAATCCCAAAGTCAGGACCCGCTCATCACAGGACTCGAACCAGAGACCTTTGATGTGAGAGGCCGACGCTATACCTCTGCACCACTGTCTTCCAGTTTCTCCTTTTGACACATCATTTACAACTTACTGCTGATTTGTTATATTTTGGAAAGGGTTAAGACCCCAAAGTGCTTAACATGTCTCAAATACATTATTCCATATTGGCACTGACAATTTTGGACCTTCTCTAATAGCCTTACCCTTACATTTCGACGTATCTGCAGCAGACTAAAGGCGAAATTGCTCATAATGAGGAAATTTGTCATTTTGTCTAAATTTATGTTTTCAATAAGTGTAATTCCATTACTTGATTTTCATCCATATTTATGTCTAGACCTTTTCTAAGTGGTCCGCTGCAGATTTGCTGTATCTAGGAAAGGGTTTTAGTATTGCTGTGAAGTTTTCATGGCACATGAGGGACACTACTTAGTCATAGCAGTGCCATGAGGAACAATACTTAGTCATAGCAGTGCCTGTTTGTTATGCCATTCGTTTATTTTTATACTTGACTGTGTGCACAAAGTCAGAATACTAGATGAGGGTGAGTTAACTGATCTTTTACCTACAATAACTCTCCTTATGCTTAAGTGAAACGATTCTTTTGAGTACCAACAACATAGGGTTTCAATGTCTAGGATATTAATACATGAAAAATGAAAAATGCCCCTTATTTTAAGAGCTCTGAAATTTTAATTGAGTACATTATGATTATTACTCATGCACTGTGTCCTGATGCTGTCTATCTAGTCATTGGTCATATGTACTATATACAGTCAAACTTGTGTGAGCGGTCACATGCGATCAGCGGTCACCGGCGTTAAATGGTCACTTTAAATCCCTCCCAACCAATTATACTCTATAAATTGCATGCCTTGATCAGCGGTCCCCTTTGAAACGCGGCCAGCGGCCACACTAATTGGTCGAGATTAACTGTAATCTTATTGTGTTCAAGGACCAATCAACACACGACTTGGATTCGCAAGGTGTTAAATTATCGGTGTTTAATACATACAGGTAATAAAGCATACTGTGACAATCGCATTTTCGGGTTTTTTCATATGCGTAAGCTGTTTACATGTTAGATCTAGGGTACCGAAAACAGCCAATGTGTGCAAAATGATAGTTGCATGATTTATCAACAAGAAATTGCGATTTTGGTTTATTTCTGTTTACGATGTCGGGCAAAATTGATAAATTGAAAAATATTTATGAGCGTTTTAGACCGAAAGACTTAAGTTAATGTCCACTTTGAAGCCCCAAGTCAATTTATATTCCCATTTCCATTTTACATCTAAAGATTATCGAGTAAAATTGTGTGCAAGAAGTAGACGTAGATTCGGTCGCTATTTTTTCCGGATACATTATCCGGCGAATTTCAAAGTGAAGTAAAAAAATGTTTGATAGTCAAGTTAGTTGATAACGTCGGTTTAAACTAAAGAATAGATAGCACAATGAAATATTTGATAGAAAAAAGCTACAAATCTTCATAACAATGTTTAGATACAAGTTTATAAAGACAATTTACTATTTGTAATGTAATGACTATTCCTAACAGTTACATGTAATACTATGTGAACTGACAAAACTTGAACAAATCCGACCAAGTCATGAAATTTGTGATCAGCAGCCACCTCTCTTAAGCAGCCAGTTTTATCATGTCCCTTGGGTGGCTGCTGATCGCAAGTTTGACTGTATACATGTATTTGGTTCAATTCGGCTAATTTTGATCAAGTTTCACAATGTTCCTTCTGCCATGCCCTTTCAGAATTAAATGCTAAAAGAGTTGAATTCCATGCAATACTCTGGAAAGCATGGTAATGGAGAGGAACAATTTAAAAAATCTTTTAATTGACCTAGCTTCTAAATAAGTGGACCAATCTCTAAAAGGTATCACATGAATCACATAGGTGTTGCACTTTCAGAATTGTTAGAAGAATTAAATTCCATGCAAAATTCTGATGCCAAAACTGGTGGAAAAAAATGCCAGGGGACAGGTTTTGTTTTTCTTATATATGAATATTTAAGGGATTGGAAAGAATTTTCGAATAATGGCAGAATAATCAAATTCATTTTTTAAGCGAAGATTTTATTTTATTTGACAACTTTTGTTTTTTCCCCAGTCTGTCCTTCATGCTTTGTCATCAATTGCATTGTTAACACTCTTCAAGCAACATTTTGCATCCAATTTTCATGAATTAGAACATACATCCCCATCAAATATTCATAAAGTTTGAAGCTTGTTGGTCATGTCAGGTCAAAAACTAGGTCAAGTTGAAGGTAAATCTTGTTAACACTGGAGGTCGCAATTTTATCTTGAGCATGTTAAAACTTTGTCAGAATAATTGTCTTGATGAAATTAACTAAGTTCAAATATAGTCTAAACTTATAGATAACATGGCCAAATTAATGGAAAATGTTGTTAGCACTCTGAAGACAGAATGTTTAACTTGAGCAGCTTAAAATGTTGTCAGAAAGTTTGGCTTAATGATATCTAGGCCAGGTTTGAATATGGGTCATGTCAGGTCAAAACAAGGTAACTTGGCCAAATTGAGGGGAAATCTTGTTAACATTCTGGAGGCCATATTTTTAAATGTGCATGTTGATTTGTCAGAATGGGTATTTTGAAGGAAACTCTTTTTAGCACTCTGCATGGAAGCCTTACTTTTGACTTGAGCATGTTGAAATGTTGTCAGAATGATGGACTTTGTGATATCTAGGCTGCATACAAATATGCTTTTATGTCTGATCAAAAACAAGGTCACTAGGCCAAAAATGAAGGGAGATCTTGTTAATATTAGCTTACCTGACCACAAAATGAGTTATGGTGATTGACTAACTCAGGTGAGTGATCAAGGGCCATCATGGCCCTCTTATTAAAACAAAATTGAAGTCTTTCAGAGATTGACAATTTCACAAATTGGAAATACAAGCATTAAAGGTACTGTGTATGTGTATATAATTAAGTCAAACCTTAAACAAGACGGATGTTTGATGCAAAGCATCAAAGAGAAGCCGCAATATTTCGTTTCACATGAAGAAATAAGAAAAAAGATCATTTAAATCCACAAACATAAGAACAATTGAATCTGTAGTCAGTAATGCTGATATCGATTAGTGAAGATATAAGTTTTATGTAGGATATTTAACCTGGCAGGGTCTGTGTTCTAAGTGAATGAGATAATTTAGAGTTAAGCTGATCATAAAAAGTGACATATAATACTAAAGATAAATGGACAAGAGGTTATGATAAATTTAAATTAGTACCAAAAATAATCAACTATTTGTATTGAACACACGCCCTGTTACAGTTAAGAACATCATGAAATTGACAATCTGAGCGGAACGTGATTGGATCGTGAGCGTGATTGGAACGAAGTTGGAACGCTTTATGAGCGGAACGGAATTTTGCGCTCTGAACGAAACAATCATAATGAACGAAACAATCCAATCACAGGAATGCTTCGCTCAATCTGAGCGGAACGGAAAAAAGCAATCACAATGTTATGAATGAGTGAACGCTTTATGAGCGGAATGGAACGTGAGCGGAGCGGAACGTTACGGAACGGAGCGGAGCGTGAACGGTAGATTTGTCAATTTCAAGATGTTCTTACAGTTTAGAACATCATGTAATTGACAATCTGAGCGGAACGTGATTGGATCGTGAGCGTGATTGGAACGAAGTTGGAACGCTTTATGAGCGGAACGGAATTTTGCGCTCTGAACGAAACAATCATTATGAACGAACAAATCCAATCACATGAATGCTTCGCTCAATCTGAGCGGAACGGAAAAAAGCATTCCCAATGTTATGATTGAGTGAACGCTTTATGAGCGGAATGGAACGTGAGCGGAGCGGAACGGAACGGAGCGGAGCGTGAATGGTAAATTTGTCAATTTCAAGATGTTCTTAACTGTATGATAATGTTTTATCAAATAATGCTGACACACAGAAAATCTGTTTTTCGTTTGTATCGGTAAGTCATGATAATGGATAAGGGTTTCCCACATAAAACAAATCTGCAGTAGACGACTTTGAAAAATCTCTATAAATGATCGTATGATAATTGAAAAGTGTTGAATTATTGTGGCAAATGCAGATATTGCTCATTATGAGCAATTTCTCCTTTTGCCACAATGATTTCAATGATGTTTACTCTGACAGACTTTAAAATCATCAAGTACAAAACATAGAAAATCTCTATAAATGATAGTAAGATAATTGAAAAGAGTTGAAATTATTGTGGCAAATTGAGCAATTGAAAATCAAAGCTGTCGGATTACAAACGCACAATCTCGAGTTGACGAAACTGATGTGAACTCGTGTCGTGATTAGCATTCAGAAAATCGAGTAAACGTATTTCTATGTACACGTAATCCGAAAGACTGACAATAGCTGCAGCGACTTTTGAAAACATTGTGACAAAAAGAGAAACTGATCACGAGGAATTTATCCTTTTGCTACAATGTTTTCTACTTTCTGTCCATAAATTATACCTTCATTATGTCTCCTCCCTCCGGAGGAGACATATTGCTTTTGCCTGCGCCGTCTGTCTGTCTGTCTGTCTGTCTGTCTGTCTGTCCGTCTGTCTGTCTGTCCGTCTGTCTGTCCGTCTGTCAGGGCGTCCACATTTCTTGTCCGGCCTTTATCTCACAACCCCTTGGCCACATTTCTATGAAACTTCACAGGAGTCATTGGTACAACTTCTAGTTGCACATATTACGAGGGCATTTAATTTGACCTACTTTTGGATGAGTTATTGCCCTTTTTAGCTCACCTGAGCTTTGCTCAAGGTGAGTTATTGTGATCGCCTTTTCTCCGGCGTCCGGCGTCCGTCGTCCGTCGTCCGTCGTGCATCGTCCGTCGTGCGTCGTGCGTCAACTTCTTCTCCTCAGTAACCAGTGGGTCAATTTGGATGAAACTTCACAGAAAGCATCCTCTCATTGACCTCACCAGAATTCCTTCAAATTTTTGGGATCCATGCAAAATTCTGGTTTCCATGGCAACGAAACCGAAAAAACCTTCAAAATTCTTCTTCTCCCAAATTGGTTGGCAGATTTTCAAATAATTTTGTAGAAATGTTCCTTGGATGACCCTCTATCAGATTCCTTCAAGCCGTGTTGATTGGTCGAAAAACATGGCCGCCAGGGGGGGCGGGGCTATTTTGCCTTATATGGCTATAGTGAAAACTTAAAAAATCTTCTCCTCCGAAAGTGTAAGGCCGATTTTCAAATAATTTTGTAGAAATGTTCCTTGGGTGACCCTCTATCAGATTCCTTCAAGCCATGTTGATTGGTCGAAAAACTTGGCCGCCAGGGGGGGCGGGGCTATTTTGCCTTATATGGCTATAGTGCAAACTTAAAAAATCTTCTTCTCCAAAAGTGTCAGGCCGATTTTCAAATAATTTTGTAGAAATGTTCCTTGGGTAATCCTCTATCAGATTCCTTCAAGCCATGTTGATTGGTCAAAAAATATGGCCGCCAGGGGGCAGGGCTATTTTGCCTTATATGGCCAAAGTGAAAACTTCAAAAATCTTCAACATCTTCTCCTCAGTAACCAGTGGGTCAATTGGGATGAAACTTCACAGAAAGCATCCTCTCATTGACCTCACCAGAATTCCTTCAAATTTTTGGGATCCATGCAAAATTCTGGTTTCCATGGCAACGAAACCGAAAAAACTTCAAAATTCTTCTTCTCCCAAATTGGTTGGCAGATTTTCAAATAATTTTGTAGAAATGTTTCTTAAGTGACCCTCTATCAGATTCCTTCAAGCCATGTTGATTGGTCGAAAAACATGGCCGCCATGGGGGGGGGGGGGGGGGGGGGGGGCGGGGCTATTTTGCCTTATATGGCTATAGTGCAAACTTAAAAAATCTTCTTCTCCAAAAGTGTCGGCCCGATTTTCAAATAATTTTGTAGAAATGTTCCTTGGATGACCCACTTTCAGATTCCTTCAAGCCATGTTGATTGGTCAAAAAACATGGCCGCCAGTAGGCAGGGCTATTTTGCATTATATGGCTATAGTGAAAACTTAAAAAATCTTCTCCTCCAAAAGTATCTGGCCGACTTTCAAATAATTTTGTAGAAATGTTCCTAGGGTGACCCTCTATCAGATTCCTTCAAGCCAAGTTGATTGGTCGGAAACTGGCTGCCAGGGGGCGAGGCTTATATAGCTAAAGTGAAAAAAAAATAAAAAATCAGGTGAGCGATTCAAGGGCCATCATGGCCCTCTTGTTTAAAATTGCCATTTCATTCTTGTCCGGCCTTCATCTCACAACCCCTTTGCCACATTTCTATGAAACTTCACAGGAGTCATCGGTACAACGTCTAGTTGCGCATATTACGAGGGCGTTTAATTTGACCTACTTTTGGATGAGTTATTGCCCTTTTTTTAAAATTGCCATTTCATTCTTGTCCGGTCTTCATCTCACAACCCCTTTGCCACATTTCTATGAAACTTCACAGGAGTCATCGGTACAACGTCTAGTTGCGCATATTACGAGGGCGTTTAATTTGACCTACTTTTGGATGAGTTATTGCCCTTTTTTAAAATTGTGTCCGTCTGTTACTCTGTACGTCCACATTTCTTGTCCGGCCTTTATCTCACAACCCCTTGGCCACATTTCTATGAAACTTCACAGGAGTCATCGGTACAATGTCTTGTTGCGCATATTACGAGGGCGTTTAATTTGACCTACTTTTGGATGAGTTATTGCCCTTTTTTTAAAATTGCCATTTCATTCTTGTCCGGTCTTCATCTCACAAACCCTTTGCCACATTTCTATGAAACTTCACAGGAGTCATCGGTACAACGTCTAGTTGCGCATATTACGAGGGCGTTTAATTTGACCTACTTTTGGATGAGTTATTGCCCTTTTTTTAAAATTGCCATTTCATTCTTGTCCGGCCTTCATCTCACAACCCCTTTGCCACATTTCTATGAAACTTCACAGGAGTCATCGGTACAACGTCTAGCTGCGCATATTACGAGGGCGTTTAATTTGAGCTACTTTTGGATGAGTTATTGCCCTTTTTTAAAATTGTGTCCGTCTGTACGTCCACATTTCTTGTCCGGCCTTTATCTCACAACCCCTTGGCCACATTTCTATGAAACTTCACAGGAGTCATCGGTACAACGTCTAGTTGCGCATATTACGAGGGCTGTTAATTTGACCTACTTTTGGATGAGTTATTGCCCTTTCTTAAAATTGCCATTTCATTCTTGTCCGGCCTTCAACTCACAACCCTTTGCCACATTTCTATGAAACTTCACAGGAGTCATCGGTACAACGTCTAGCTGCGCATATTACGAGGGCGTTTAATTTGACCTACTTTTGGATGAGTTATTGCCCTTTTTTTAAAATTGCCATTTCATTCTTGTCCGGCCTTCATCTCACAACCCCTTTGCCACATTTCTATGAAACTTCACAGGAGTCATCGGTACAACGTCTAGTTGCGCATATTACGAGGGCGTTTAATTTGACCTAATTTTGGTTGAGTTATTGCCCTTTTTTTAAAATTGCCATTTCATTCTTGTCCGGCCTTCATCTCACAACCCCTTTGCCACATTTCTATGAAACTTCACAGGAGTCATTGGTACAATGTGTTATTGCGCATATTACGAGGGCGTTTAATTTGACCTACTTTTGGATGAGTTATTGCCCTTTTTTTAAATTGCCATTTCATTCTTGTCCGGCCTTCATCTCACAACCCCTTGGCCACATTTCTATGAAACTTCACAGGAGTCATCGGTACAACGTCTAGTTGCGCATATTACGAGGGCGTTTAATTTGACCTTCTTTTGGATGAGTTATTGCCCTTTTTTAAAATAAATCACTAACTGACAAAATACAGTCAGCCAGACAAATACCCCTTGGGGGAGACATACGTTTTTCCCAAAAACAACCTCTAGTTTAGCAAGATGTTCCAATTTTTACTTAATGTGCTACGTATAAGGGAAAGGCTTAACATAGGAACTAGTTTCATTTTTTTTGAAAACGTTAAACCAGTGCTTGAAAATTTACTTGAATTTATTTCTCAAACTGTAAATTTACCAGTTGGTATAAGAGTTGAAATGCTGTCTATATTTACAGTGATAAGTTAAATACAGTTCAGTTAATCCGATCACACTTTGTTTGTAAGAACCAGAAGATTTCATTTCATTTAAGTATTCTGGATGTTCACATCGCATCCGTGATAAAACATGTTGTTGGCTAGGCAAAATACACCGATATCGTGTTTACCGCGATATTCATGAAATGTAGAACTGCAACAGCGAAAAGAACGAAATTGATCTTGAAACAGATATTTCTGTGGTTTAAATCTTTTCATGTATGCATTTTGCGATGACAATTGTACTCAAAGTTAACTTTGAATCCAGTATGTACTGAACATGAAAGTCAGATTATTAAAAGCAAAGCAAATGAAAAATGTATGTGAAATTGCGATAAAAATGAAAATCTATAAATAGACTATAGATGAATGGTACTGTCTTTTATTATGTCTCCTCCATCCGGAGGAGACATATTGCTTTTGCCTGCGCCGTCTGTCTGTCTGTCTGTCTGTCTGTCTGTCCATCTGTCTGTCAGGGCATCCACATTTCTTGTCCGGCCTTTATCTCACAACCCCTTGGCCACATTTCTATGAAACTTCACAGGAGTCATCGGTACAACGTCTAGTTCCGCATATTACGAGGGCATTTAATTTGACCTACTTTTGGATGAGTTATTGTCCTTTCTTAAAATTGCCATTTCATTCTTGTCCGGCCTTCATCTCACAACCCCTTTGCCACATTTCTATGAAACTTCACAGGAGTCATCGGTACAATGTCTAGTTGTGCATATTACGAGGGCGTTTAATTTGACCTACTTTTGGATGAGTTATTGCCCTTTTTTTAAAATTGCCATTTCATTCTTGTCCGGTTTTCATCTCACAACCCCTTTGCCACATTTCTATGAAACTTCACAGGAGTCATCGGTACAACGTCTAGCTGCGCATATTACGAGGGCGTTTAATTTGACCTACTTTTGGATGAGTTATTGCCCTTTTTTTAAAATTGCCATTTCATTCTTGTCCGGCCTTCATCTCACAACCCCTTGGCCACATTTCTATGAAACTTCACAGGAGTCATCGGTACAACGTCTAGTTCCGCATATTACGAGGGCGTTTAATTTGACCTAATTTTGGTTGAGTTATTGCCCTTTTTTTAAAATTGCCATTTCATTCTTGTCCGGCCTTCATCTCACAACCCCTTTGCCACATTTCTATGAAACTTCACAGGAGTCATCGGTACAATGTCTTGTTGCGCATATTACGAGGACGTTTAATTTGACCTACTTTTGGATGAGTTATTGCCCTTTTTTAAAATAAATCACTAACTGACAAAATACAGTCAGCCAGACAAATACCCCTGGGGGAGACATACGTTTTTCCCAAAAACAACCTCTAGTTTTAGCTCTTAACTTGATTCGGGAACCAGAGTCGCTGCGTGGCCGCTTACGACATTTACATACTAGACCAAATTGGGATCGGTTTAAAACGCGTTGGTGAATACGGATTAAATCTAAAACGTGGACTAAATATTAAGATTTAGATTTAGACAAATATCTAAATTGAAAAGTTTAGTGAATACGGGACGAGGCTTCTTCGTCTAATTACTGCGTAATATATCATAGCATGTAATTTTAAGGAACCAGACTACATTTACAAATTCAATAGAAGGGTTCTCTATTTTACTGTCTAGAGTAGATACAGTATTAATTTCGCTTACATAAAAATGTACATACATTCAATTAATATACTGGCCTTTGTCTTTTGTTTTTAATTTGTAAAACTCACACATGTATATAGAGTGTAAAAGGGATGATTTAAAAGTCATTACCTTAAATTAATGTACTTAGAAAGGACAAAGAGAAATCAAGATATGTGGTCACGCTAGCAGGTCTAAATATTCTCCTTGACCGAAAATTAAAAGCATCCCTACAGGAAGCCGCCAGGAGGCGGCTTCCAATAATGACAGGTTGCAAATTTACCATGTGCAAAAATAGAAACCATAATCCTAATTTTTTCACATAAACGCTGACCATGATAACTGCATAATTAATATAACTCTAATCAGACTAATCAATAATCATCCTGTTTAACCCCTTCCCACATGTAAATGCTTTTTGACGCCTCTGCAGCAGATGACTTTTGCAAACATTGTATTAAGGGAAGAAATTGCTCATCATTTGCAATTTCTCCCTTTTGCCACACTGTTTTCAACTTATTCAATGATTGTTCTACTATTTTAAGCTCACCCTGAAGAGCACGAATTACTGAAGTTTAGTTTTCGTGATCGCCTTTTGTCTGTCGTTCTTCGCTCGTCAACTTTTGCCTTGTTAACACTCTACAGGCTACGTTTTGCATCCGATCTTCATGAAAGTTATCCCCATCAAATCTTTGACAATACTGCGCCATATGAGGTTAAAAACATGGTCACTATGTTAAATTGTGGGGAAATCGTGTTAACACTCATTTGAGCATGTTGAAACTTTATCAGAATGTTTGTCTTGATAATTTGTAGGTCAAGTTCGAATATGGGTCATGTTGGGTCAAAAAGTAGGTCACTGGGTCAAATTGAAGGAAAATCTTGTTAACACTCTAGAGGCTGCAATCTTTGCTTCAGCAGTTTGAAACTTTATCAGAATGTTTGATTTGAAGATATTTTATTTCATTATTTGATTGTTTTTACCCTCGCCGTGCAGAATTAACTATTTGGCGAGCAGCTATTGCCTTTGACTATTCATTTGTTTAAAAATAGGGACCAAGGACCAGGGGAATATGTTAACTATTTATTTGATTAGACTATTAAATGACTATATTTTTTACTAAATATTATAATTTTGGCTATTACCCAGAGGTTTAAAAAAGTATATCTAAAAACATTATCACCGGTTTCTCTTCTGGCAACAATCTCTCAGGACCTGTGACCAGTTAAAAAATACTTTATCTTATGTACAGTACATTAAAAATCATATTACCTCTGGGTATAGTTATATATTTTATTACAATAATTTGGAAATATACAAGGTTTAATTGTGAAATCAATTTAGTAGTAACTATAGTTGAGTGATTGCCCAAGTTGTTTTGTAAAAAGCCTTCCCTTTGGATGAGATTTCAACCCTTTAAATTGTGGGGAATTTCTTTTAACACTCTTGATATATCGAGGCCTCATTTTTAACTTGAGCATGTTGGAAATTTATCAAAATCTGGTTTACAATCTGGAGGCCGCATTTTTGTCAGAATGTTTGTCTTAATGATGTCTAGGTCAACACTCTGGATGCTCCATTTTTATTTGTTTGGAACAAACAAATTTAGTTGCCGCAATTCTGAAGCCATACGTCTTATGGAAAAGTTCCTAAATTTCATACGCGTGAAAGTAGTACTCAATACTTGCTCTTACTTTTGAAATGTATCACGATTTTTGAAATAATGATATATTTATATCGTCTTTGTTTTCTTATGTGGTTCTTATATTCAAAGAGAATTACGAAATAAAATGAAACATTGTATTTTAAAACATGAACGCGGAGAGATTTATAAATCTCAATGAGTGAACTGCTACAGGGAGAACTATTTCCGATTTAAGCTCCAGATACGGTATTTGAATTTTTCAATCATGCATTGAAAATGTAGATAAAAACAGAATTGAAAATATTTTCTTTGTGCCTTGTCGGCCATAAAAATATAGTATAAAGAATTAAAAAAACAAATATGTGCATCATAAAATGCATTTAAAATGAGAGTAACACATTTGTAGAGAAATCGTGATCGTCAAATTCTATTTATAAATACAACGGTATGGGGGGAGAGTCTAAAGTGCGGACGCGATCTGCGGACAAATACATTATAGAGGGAAAATGCGGACAAATGCAATATAGAGGGAAAATGCGGACGCAATAGAATATAGAGCAAATCTGCGGACGCTATGATTTGTTGTAAAAAATGTTTAATTAAAGATGGGCAAATGTGTATAATTTGTTACATATGATCATATCCGGGGTTTTCTTTGTAAATATATAATGTGTTTGATTGCTTTTATCAGTGATATAGATTAAACCAAAAATCGAGATCATGCTGAAATGGAATCTCTTTGTAAAGTGTTTTAACGACTTTCCTCTTTATATCATATCTATAGATATCAATGAAGAGAATTGATGGATTGATTTTCCGACAAGTAAATGTCTTTTGACGCATCTGCAGCGGACGAAATTTGAAAACATTGCAAGAATAGAATAGGTTGCTAGTAACTAGCCATAGGTTTTGCTTCAATTATATCCTCTCCTTTACAATCGATTGAAGGGTCATGAGTTCTAGATATTGTAGGGCCTCTTCATTTTCTACTTTGTAACTTTCAACAGTTTTCCATGTGCGATACTACGAGGCAAATGATCCATGCAACATTCTATTCTGTAGGGTACTTGGAAGGGGCAGAACAATTTAAATAACAAATAAACAATATGTATTATATATATATACAACACTTTTAATCTTAATTTGTTTCTAGTAATTATATATATATACAACTATAATACTAATCTATAACAAATAAGTTAAATGTTTTTTTCTTGCTGTGTAAACAGTAAAAAGCAACATATATTGAAAACATTGTGGGAAAAGGAAAATTTGCGTATTTAAACAATTTCTTAATTCCCATAACCTTTCTTTACCGTCGTATAAACCAAATTTGTATTTGAAGGCTGTTATAAGTAAAAAACTTAAATGTTGCCAATTTAATCACATATCTTATCATTATAATAGCCAAATAATTAACAAAATTTACAATTAAGGTCCGCATCTGTTGTCGAAATATCCACAGGTGCATTAACACAAGATTTGTGAAACCAATTTGTGCATATATCACATTGTACCATGACGGTATCGACACATCCCGGCAAGTTACAAATACATACATGTATATGATAGGTTTATTGGGAAAAGGGGTTACATTTATAATTTGTTTGGAATGACACTCGTACACAATGGTAATTAACAGTGTATGGTCACGCATCCTTAATTGATTTGGCAAGCTTAAACACCCTTTAAAGGAAACAGCGGCCAGATTAGGTGTATACTGTAGAGTAAAATTCGGACGGCACAGGTATTGGTTTTCTCTGGAGCATTTAATCCTTTTATAATGCAAATGAATTCAAAAGCCTCTGAAGTTTGAAGCATGTTTCTTTTAAAGTGCTCATATAAATATTAGTACTGCCTTTTTCCACAATATTTTCTACATGATATCAATTACTCTTTCATTTGGATAGATGTTTCTTTTTTAGCTCACCTGAGCACGAAGTGCTAAAAGTTAGTTATTGTGATCTCCTTTTGTCCGGCGTCAGTCGTCCGTCAACATCTTCTCCTCAGTAATGAGTGGGTCAATTGGGATGAAACTTCACAGAAAGCATCCTCTCATTGACCTCACCAGAATTCCTTCAAATGTTTGTGATTTATGCAGAATTATGGTTTCCATGGCAACGAAAATAAAAAAACTTTAAAAATTCTTCTTCTACCAAACTGGTTGGCAGATTTTCAAATTATTTTAAAGAAGTGTTCCTTGGCCGCCAGGGGCTTTTTTGCCTTATATGGCTATAGTGTAAACTCAAAAAAATCTTCTCCTCCAAAAGTGTCAGGCCGATTTTCAAATAATTTTGTAGAAATGTTCCTAGGGTGACCCTCTATCAGATTCCTTCCAGCCAAGTTGATTGGTCGAAAAACATGGCCGCCAGCGGTCGGGGCTTTTTTGCCTAATATGGCTATAGTAAAAACTTGAAAAATCTTCTCCTCCGAAAGTTTTTGGCCAATTTTCAATTCTTTTTGTAGAAATGTTCATTGGGAGACCATCTATCAGATTCCTCCAAGCCATGTTGATTGGTCGAAAAACATGGCCGCCAGGGGGCAGGGCTATTTGGCCTTATATGGCTATAGTGAAAACTTGAAAAATCTCTTGTTAAGCAGGAAGCTTTTGAGTAAGATTTTAGAAAACCCTTGGTCAATTGTGATTTCTTTTTGTAACAAAAATTGGTAAATACTTAGATGAGTGAGTCGGGGCCATAATGGTTATCCATTTGTTTTACATGTCTTTTGAAACTTGGAAATTAAATATAATATTCACATGTATGTCTCATGATTTATTTTTATAGACAACTAAAATGGCATTTAATTTTAACGGATGCGTCATTTATTCTTTTACCCGAAGTTGTAATATTTATAAACAATGCATAGTTTATAAATCACACATCTATGCAAAGGCAAATGTTTGAACAGTTTTATGTACCCAAACAAATTCAGTGCCTTCAGCGCTTTGATTAACTTAAGCGTGTTGAAATTTATCAGAATGTTTGTCTTGATGATATGTAGGACAAGTTCAAATATTGGTCATGTCTGTTCAAAAACTATAAGGTCAATAGACCAAACTGAAGCCGTAATATTTGCTTCAGCATCTTCAAATTTGGTCAAAATGTTTCTCTAAATAATATCTAGGCCTAGCTCGAATATGGGTCATATTGGGACCTGGGTAAAAAACAAGGTGAGTGGTCAAATTGTAGGGAAATATTGTTAAAACTCCGGAGTCACAATTACCTTAAGCAAGTTGTAACTTTGTCGGAATGTTCTTGTTTCTCAAATGTTATATGAGTGACCCTCTACTAAGATTGTTAAGATGATTTCGATGATATGATCCTTTTAAAACATGGCTTCTCTTAAGTCTTAAATAGCACATTCTCAGGTGAGCGATCCAGGGCCTCACATTTCCCTCTTGTAAGAAATGTTCCCTTTTTTGCATTGATACTTCCATGATTCATCTGCTGCAGGTTTGTAGTATATGGGAAAGGGTTAATTATTGCTCTTCAAACAACCAATTAGTGTGATTTATTTTTCAATTCTCTTCTGTTTAAACTAATTATTTCTATCTTTCTTCTACCTTATTAATTTGAAATTTTCCAGAAGTTTTGATTCATAATTAAATGTCAAAACCGGTTTATGACATGTTCAGTGACATCTTGTTTAGGATAAAAATTTTGACATGTCCTGAACGCAGACCCGAGAAGGCATAAAGTGTTTTGGTATCAATCTCTGTAACATTGAAACAAAGTAGGCCTCACAAATGCAGATGGAAAAGTTTTTCTGAAAGTTCCCTTTTTCCAGAGTGTATTATTTCAATGGGAGACCCCCTGGGCCCTCTCATGCTCTATACATTTTAACTTAGGCATACCATGAAGCCCCCCCCCCCCCCCCCCCCCCCCCCCCCCATTCCATGCCTTATTAATGAGCTTGTATTGATTTCTAAGTAAGAAAATACTTTTGGCACTATTGATTAAGAAACCAGAGGTTTAGATAAGGGGGAAGTAAATGGATTGAACAGCTCAAGTCTGCCAAGCTCTGGTAGTGTGGCTGGTACACTGTAATGACGAGAGATCTTCATCCAGGGGTCCTGAGGCCGTTTTGTCTTTGTTTTGATGTAATGCATGTTGAAAAAAGCGTGAAACTAGTCCATGTTTCACAGATAACCAAAAGTTATTAACCATGATAGCACTTTTAACTGATTAGAATTCTATTATGGGGATGTTTTTTGTTAGATAATAATTTTGGTGAATTAAATTTTCAATGTAAATATTTCTAAGAATTGTTTGCTGCAAAAGCAGGAAAAGTTAAGAAAAGGTTTAATGTTTTCAAAAGTCATTTGCTAATGAAATTGAAAATAGGAAGATAAATAATGCAAATCATATATTTTTTTTAAAATATATAGAAAAGAATAATTTTTGGAATAATGTATTTTACTGTCGTTGAAATGAATTTAGGAATTTGTGCTCCAACATATTTTTAATTCTCCAAAGTTGAGTAAAATATTTACAAATTTTTGCAGTAGAGTTCTTATTTTCCATGATAATTATGAAAAATGAAATGGCAATATATTTTCGCTGGTACCCGAAACTTTCTTCTGATATTTGTAATTGTTCAAAGGTCGAATTTGGAATAAAAAATGCTTTGTTGTGTAAAAACTAGATTTAGCAGAAGGAAGGAGAAAGATTGTTTGAGATGTTGATCAATTCAAGTTCATATGACCAAATGAATGTTTTCAGATACCATTTGATTTGCTCATCTTTAACCCTTTCCCCCACATACAAGAAAATCCTCAGCAGAAGTCTAGTAAAAAAATAAGAATTAGTGCAAAATATGAAAACTCTCTAAAAATAAAAGGACAAATATAAATTAAGTTGAAAACATTGTGGCAAATAATGAGCAATGTCTCCATTTACCACAATGTTTGAAAAAAAATCGCTGCAGAAATTCATAAAGCGTCTATGAGGGAAGGGGTTAATCTGCAGCAGAAAAATGAAAATTCTTTACCACTATAAGTATGATTATGCCATAGAGTTAAAAACATTGTGGTACAAGAAGAAATTGCTCATCATGAGCAGTTCAGATGCTTGAAAATATATCAACATGTGGGAAAGAGTTAATTGTCTTAACTATATAGAGAGAGAATTATGTAAACATATACAATACAATTATATATATATATATGTCTTCTAACAGACTCATGTAGGACAAAATGATTTGAGAGTATAAAACATCCTTCAGTGTTCTACTAAACTTAGAGGCTCATGGTAGATGTACGTTACTTTAGATTGAAAAATGTGTGAAAAAAGAAGCTTGATTTGCTCATTATTGCTTCTTTATCATTTATGTTTTATCAAATTGATTTCCTTTGATATTTGGAGAAATCAAGATGTATTAAGAAAAGGGTTAAACTAGGTTGTCTGGAAATACAATTTCTATTTACTGATGGATGCAGACATGTTTTTTTGGTCCTAACAGATTCTCCCAGCGGTTATAATGCAAATATTGGTACAGAGCTCCAGTTAGACCCTTCAGATACTGGCAATTTACTGAAGATGTTCTTGGGAATCAGTAGATGAAGATAAGTCTACAGCCTAATGTGCTGTTACATCATTATCTACACAGCTTGGTAAAATTGTTACCTGTCAAACCATTTATATAGAAAGAGAATAAAAATTGAAAATTTCCATCAGCATTTTAGCTCAGCTGAGCTCATATGAAGTGCATGTTGAGCTATTGTGATCACTCACAGTATGGCATCGGTGTCTCTCTATCCTTTCACAGTTTTCTGCAAAAGACTTCTCCCTATACCATTGGACCAATTTCAAAATAATTTCAGAGGCATTTTCCTTAGGTGGTCCTCTTTCAAAGTTGTTCAAAGAATGTTATTTCATGTAGACTTTTGGTATCAGAGAGATGGGAAAATGCATAAATTTAAAAAAGATACTTGTCCAATATTACTGGCAGGATTCAAATTTAATTTGGCACAAAAGTTCCTTGGGCGACCCTCTACCAAGAGTGTTCAAATTAATCAAAGCCCTTGAAAATTTTGAAAATCTTCTTGTACAAAATGCACTGGCCTGATTAAAAAATATTTTGGCGCAAATGCTCTTTGGATGACCCTCTACCAAGATTGTTCAAATTATTTTGATCTGTTGAAAAACATGGCTACAAGGGGTGGGGCTTATTTTACATAATGTAATATAGTGAAAACGTCTTATACAAATTAAAGAACTGGCCAGATTTGAAAATAATTTGGCAAAAATGTTCCTTGGTTGATCCTCTTTTATGATTGTTTTAATTATTCTGATCCCTTGAAAAACATGGCTGCCAAGGTGGAGGGCGTGTTTTCCCGATATGCAAAGCTGCAGCAGTAGTGGTAAAAAAAGTTTCCATTTGAATGTTTTGGCTAACCAATTACAGGACATTTTATAGAGGTTACAATACACCAAATAAATTCCTTCTTTGTTACCATGTAAATCAACAAGTTTCAGTCCTCAATTGTCATACTAATTCTAAGCGTTTCTCATGAAGAACACCATATATCGTTGAAAAGAGTTACCTCTAAGCTTTAAAACAATCAAAAGAAAATTGGGGTTCATGCATTATGCAAGGCAAAAATGGTTACCGTCATTTTGGACCAAATTGGCCCCGGACAAAACTGATGTCTAGCATTCTCTACTTCCACTTTCAAACAAGGTCAAAATACTAAAAATGATCAAATTAATCATTTTCAGTGCATCCTATACACATTTACAATGAATTTAAACATAATGGAATATATTCAATACATTCTGGTGATGGTATACACTCATTTCTAAGCAAACAAAGTTTTTTTGGAGGGACTATTTTGGTCTAGATCAGCATGACAGCGGCTGTATTTGGCGTAATTTTACCTATAGATATGTCTGCTTTGAAAGCATCTGAAAATTTAGACATAATTTAGAAAAGTTAAAATATTGTTGGACAACATAAATTTCTCCTTTTCCAACAACGTAAATTTCAACCTGTTGGGACATCACTATTTTCTCTTAAACTCTTCCCCAAATGCAATAAATTTAAAGCAGAAAACTCTGAAAATGTCTCAGTGAAAATACAGACAATCCCTATGAATAAACGTATCATTTTAGAATAGACTTGAAATCCTAATGGCAAAAGGAGAATTTTCTCAAAATGAGCCATTAATCCCATAATGTTTTCTATCCCTGTCTGCTGCAGATGCATCAAAATATGGGTGGGGAAGGGATAGGGAGAAACTTTGTATATAACAATGTCCTAATGAGGAGAGTGAAGGTAGCTGGAAGAGTAAGAAAACTAAAGCAATTTTTGTGGCGATTGGTTTGACAATCGCCACAATGCTAACAGAAACAACAACAACGAACAATATTTACATAGTCGGTTTTGAAAAATCAGTTGATATTTATTTTCCTTACTGCAAACTAATTTACTCACATCCGTTATAGTTCCATCATATGCGATTAATAATAATTATGTCAGTGCTACTTTGGTACCGGATTGTTACTAATATTCGAGTTTTATCGAGACATTATCTACATAGAGTTAAAATATGTAAATATTATCTTCGTCATGATTTGGCAGATAATAAATATCATTGCGCGTTCTGCCTTGCAAATAACGGCAGATAACTCGGATGATACTCAAATCTGGAAATTCCAAAAGGTTCTATAAATAGCTCGCGTAACTGGTGTTCTTTTAAAAATCTCAATATTATAAACGCTTCATTTTGTAGTTGTTTAAATATATGAAAGCGTCTAGATGATAAGACTGGTTTACAAAGGTTTAAAGGACACACGATGTCAGTGTGTACACACGTTATATATACACGTCTAACAACCTCAGAGACATATAAATACACTGTGTTAATGTCTCTGACAACCCTCAATCATGTAATGTGAAGGGACTTAATTAGACAGACCTGTTTAATATCGGATATCATTGAAACAAACACCAAACTAATGGATACTGTTTTCTCTCCTTTCTTGATAATTTGTCATTTCTAAAGTGTACACAATATTTTATATTAATATGGCCTAGCGACCTGGTGATGAACATGTGATTACCCGAACAATTTAGATTACAAATAGCCATTCTAATGAGCTAAAACGGTAGCTAGTCTATCGAGTACCAACTAGATTTTTCATAAATTTGGAATGGCCTAATTTTAAACACATCATGACCAGTTTCAGAATGTAACTAAACAATCACCAAGACAACATTCTGGCAAACTAACATTATTCTACTGTCAAAAGATGCAGGGTTGATACATTCTCAAATTGACCCGCACCAGAGTGCACTATTATTGAAAAGCGCAAGCCCTACACCAATATACTGCTTGTTACTTTGTAGGATTTTCCATACGATCACAACTACAGTGCCATTGGCGCTTTGATCTATATTGGCATGTAAACACTTTAATTCTCCCCCTGCCATTCTTCAGCAATCAGGTTTAACCCTTGGTCACAATACAACAAACCTGTAGCACACGACTTTGAACATATTTTGTCAAAAAATAGAAAATCTCTATAATTGTATGACTTAAAGTGGAAAACATTGTGACAAAAGGAGAAATTGCTCGTTTTGAGCACGACAATTCTGCAGCAGACGACTTTGGACATATTTTGTCAAAAAATAGAAAATCTTCTAATCTTCAATTTCTTCTAATGTCACTATGTTTTCAAAAACCCGTCTGATGCAAAGGCGTCAGAAAGCGTCTATATGAGGAAAAGGGTTAATGTATATATTACATATATATTACGTAAAAACCGGTTTAAAAGTGTTATGCTCTTCGGACAAACGGTGATAATGTAAACAAAACACGCCTTGTATAATTGATCATGCAAGATTTGATTTTATCACATGACAATGCTTGTATCAGATGTAATATACCCATTACGTATTTCCGGTAAACACAAACGTCACTATAGATGGACAAGAAAAAGGGACTATTATCGGTCAGAAAAATATATTTGTGTGTGATTAGTTAACCCTTTCCCCCATACAACAATTCTGCAGCAGACGACTTTGATCATATTTTGTCAAAAAATAGAAATTCTCTTTAATTAAATGGATAACCTATGACTAAAAGTGGAAAACATTGTGTCAAAAGGAGAATTTTTTTGAGCAATTTCTTCTTTTGTCACTATGTTTTCAAAAAGCCGTCTGCTGCAGAGGCGTCAGAAAGCGTCTATATGAGGGAAAGGGTTAACAGTCTATTAAGTATTATATGTTCGGACTATTTTCTGATATCGAAAAAACGATTTTCTTTTTATGTTTCGTCATGTGATAAAAAGAATCTCACCAGAGGCTCGCTTAATAACAAATTTCTTGAACTCGTTTAATAAAACTTTATATAAAATGACAACGAATGTCAGAACCTATATTTATTTGAAAAGAAGTTGAGTTATCTATGATTTTTAGTTAAATTTTGATACAGTAATGCTTAACCTATATTTATCAAAATTTAAAAAAACAACTGAATATTGGATCATTGAAAAAGAAACCTTATGCATTGAATTTTATTTAATTATTTTTAAGGGTGTATTTCGTGTATTTCGTGATGGCTACATTTTTACCTTTAATTCTTCTTGTCATATAAAGAGTGAAGTGTTGCCAAACAAATGATGTAAAACTGAAAATGAAATTTGAAAAATTAAAAAGAATATATATATATTACATAGGAAACATCAGTCACATTTGCATAAGTATGGGGTATACAGAAGAAAAGGCCGGGAAACTATTCCAAGCCTGGTTACCCCATATTTTTATTCCATATTTCTGTAGACTAGGTAATATGCTATCAAAACACCAATTTTCGTAAAATTCTGAATGTTTTCAAAAAATGATGAAACTGTAGTGATCTTCTTTAAGTGTTATTTATTATCCCCTTGGCTAACGAAGTTTGCGAGGGGATATAGTAACGGGACTGTCCGTTTGTTCGTTTGTTTGTTCGTTTGTCTGTCCGTCTGTCCGTAACAACCTTGTGTCCACTCTACACTGAATATCCTTCGACCAATCTTAACCAAACTTGGTATACAGTTAGTATATGGCAAGGTCTAGAATCCTATTTATTTTCAATGTCATAGGTTAAAGGTCAAGGTCAAAATTGGACTTTGACTATTTTCCCATATCAACAACCTTGTGACAACACTGAACATCCTTCGACCGATCTTAACCAAACTTGCCATACATTTAGTATATGGTAAGATCTAGAAGCCTATTGATTGTAAATGTCAACGGGCAAAGGCGGGGTCATTTGGCAAAGGCCAAAGGCGGAGACAAGGACAAATTACACTTACTTCTCTGGTACATAACATTGATAACAATTTAATAAAGGCATTAAACTAAGGACAAATAACATTAGTTTTCTGGTACATAACATTAATATCTAGGTCATTGGTCATATTTTTAGCCATATTTTTAAATTGAATACCGAGGGGATGCATCCTCTTTGCGGTGCCCTTGTTTATTTTTTCTGAAATAGAGGATAGGCTATGTGATAAGAATATTTGTTTACAGTTATAAAACAGCCAGTCAAGCATTATAATTCCCTTTCACACATACAACAACTTTGCAGCAGATGACTATAAAAACTTGTGGGCAAAACATGAAAAGTCTTCATAAAAATAAAGTTATATTATCAAATAGAGTTGAAATATTGTGGCCAATGATGAGCAATTTCTTCTTTTGCTACAATGTTTTCAAAAGTTATCTGCTGCAGAAAGTATCTGTATGTGGGAAAGGGTCATTAATGTTGCACATTCTTTATTTTTTATGAAACGTTCAATAAATGCAACCACAGGGCATGGGTGTGGGTGGTGTACTGGGAGGCTATATCAATTTGAGTAGAAATGTTTTCAGTCGATTTAACAGGCCTTTTTTTAATCAGTCAAATGTAAAATGAAATCATAAAACGCCTTTCTCTGAAAAAAATGTATTTATAACCCTTTCCCTCATACTGACATTCTCTGATGACTGCAGCAGACGACTTTTGAAACATTTTGGCAAAAGGAGATGATCATTATACTCTCATTTATAGAGAGTTTCTGTGATTTTGCTTAGATTTATTTCATAGTCGTCTGCTGCAAATTTGTCATATGTGGGAAAGGGTAAAATCTCTGCAACAGATCACTTCTGAAACTCCTAATCAGATAAAGACAACTTTTTAAAAAAAAATAGGAAAAAGACAAATGTCCTTTTCTCTGACATCATGTTTTCAACTCTGTGTCATACCTATTCTTTAAGTTTTTCAATTAAATTTTAATTCAATTTGACTAATTGGTGTTTTAAATTGAAGCAGCCGTCTCTTTTAATTGCTTACATCAGATTAGCAATTAAAAGTATCTGTATTTATTATTAATTGATTGAACAATGTACAAATCGATACTCAGGGAAATACTTATTTTAACTTTCTATTGGTTTGGTTGCTGATTGGTTGGAGTTTTACGCCATTTTCAACAGTATTTCTGTTATTTTATGGAGGCCGGATCTGAGACCAGTATCCTACACAATACTCTTCCAAAGCAACTAGCTGGCTACAAGTTTTTTATGTGACAGCCTAATGGTGGAAGACTGTTTAGTCATAATGATTCCTGTAAATTATAACATAAAATGAAAGATGGTTTTAGTTCAAGACCCATGGTGTATCAGTTACAGCTCTCATTGTTACCGATGAGTAATCCCTTCTTTTGCCAGAATACTTTTTACTCTATTCAAAAGAGATACTTCATTGAAAGGCATTTTTAGCTTATCTGTTTTTCAAAGAAAAAAGGTTAGGGTATTTTGATAACCTTGGCGTCGTCGTCACAAAACTTTAACCTTACCTCATAACTAAAAAAACGTTCAACATTTTCAAACAATATACATGTCTAAACCAAGTCACATAACTCTGTCTTTACAACTATTCAGTAATACCCCTTTTTCGACTTAGAAAAAAGCAGTAAAGTGTTGGCGTTCCTAAATAGCGGCGCTCTTGTGTTAGGTTTGGTTGGCATTAAATTTAGTTTCTACTCAATTACTTTATTTAGACTTAAGTTGACTTATTCTAAATAATACCAGAGGAAGGTCTGGGATTGTTTTGGTGTCATTTGGTCAAATGGGTCTGGTGACTTTTGCTAAGAATAGATCACCGCTATGTAATGGTCAGCATTGAGAACAGGGTTTGGGGCAAAATAATGGTGCTATATAGTCTTGTTATTAACCCTTTTCCCACATACAACAAATCTGCAGCAAATGACTTTGAAATCATCTTAGTAAAAATAGGTGTCATCTCTATAAATGAAAGTGTCATAATTGAACAAAGTTGCAACCATTGTGATAAAAGTAGAAATATTCCACGTTTTTCCACAATGTTTTATAGATGCGTCAAAATGAATCTGAATGTTGGAAAAGGTAAAGGTAGATATATTACCATTGAATCTTGAAATGTTCAAAGATTTGTGATAATATTGGTGAAAATGATGACCATTTTACCATGATGCAGCCCGTTCCAGGGAATTATCTATGGAATAGAGACCAAAATTGGAACTGATAGCAGAAAAGTAAATAAATCTCCTAGTAGGAGATGTTCTTATATGGTTACATGAATATTTCATGATGATCTAATGTTTTTTGTGGGGATATTTAATGCCATTACCTGATATACTCATTTTAGACCCTTCCTAATTGGAAACAGCACAACATATAGACAGTTGCAGATCCCCTTGACAATATTGGTTATTTTTTTGTGTTACCTGCCTGGGAAGGGTGACACATAAGTATCATTTCACCATCATTTGTCTGTCCATTTTGCTTATTGGCAGGGTGACACATAAGTATCATTTCATCATCATTTGTTTGTCCATTTTTCTTATTGGCAGGGTGACACATAAGTATCACTTCACCATCATTTGACTGTCCATTTTGCTTATCGGTAGGGTGGCACATAAGTATCACTTCACCATCATGTGTCTGTCCATTTTGCTTATTGGCAGGGTGACACATAAGTATCATTTCACCATCATTTGACTGTCCATTTTGCTTATCGGTAGGGTGGCACATAAGTATCACTTCACCATCATGTGTCTGTCCATTTTGCTTATTGGCAGGGTGACACATAAGTATCATTTCACCATCATTTGTCTGGCCATTTTACTTATTGGCAGGGTGACACAAGTATCACTTCACCATCATTTGACTGTCCATTTTGCTTATTGGCAGGGTGACACATAAGTATCACTTCACCATCATTTGTCTGTCCATTTTACTTATTGGTAGGGTGACACATTAATATAATTTCACCATCATATGTCTGTCCATTTTGCTTCTTGACAGGGTGACATATATATATTTGTTTGAACACCCTTTGCATAGATTAACTTTAGAACTATTAAACCTTCCCATAAACAGAAGACATTTTTACTGTAGATCAATCATTTTAAAATGTAATTATGTGTAAATAAGAATTTGATCTCAATGTAAAATTAGCAATTTCTCCTTTTCCACAAGGCCTTTAATGTGGTTTTACATATTTATCCTCAAATTGTCTAAATGTAACAAACAATTTTACTGATGTTTTCAAATTACAAGATGACTCTAAACTTCGTTGTCCTATCAGTGTTACTGATTTCATTGCATGTTGAATTAAATTGTATATGGAACAACTTCAAAAACCAGCTGAATACTCCTTTTAAGCTCACCTGTGCACAAAAGCTCAAGGTAAGCCATTGTGATCACATTTCGTCTGTTGTCAACAATTGCCTTGTTAACACTCTACAGGCTATATTATGCATCAGATCTTTATGAAAGTTTATCAGAACATTCATCTCCATTAAATCTTGGACAAGTTTGAAACTAGGCCTTGTGAGGTCAAAAACTTAAAGTCACTAGGTCAAATTGAAAGAAAATCTTGTAAACTCTCTGGAGGCCGCATTTTTAACTTGAACATTTTGAAACTTACTCAGAATGTTTGTCTGATGATATGTAGGTCAAGTTTAAAAATGGGTCATGTTGGGTCAAATGTAGGTCACTAGGTCATTTTCTTTTTTGCTTCAGCAGTTTGTAATTTTGTCAGAATGATATCTAGGTCAATTTCAAATATAGGTCATTATTGGGTCAGAAACTAAGTCACTAGGCCAAATTGAAGTAAATATTGTTAACACTCTGGATGCTGCATTTTTAACTTGAGCATGTTGAAACTTTATCAGAATGATTGTCTTGATGATATGTAGGCCAAGTTTTAATATTAGTCATGTCTGTTCAAAAAGGTCACTTGGCCAAATTGAAGAAAGATCTTGTTAACACTCTAGAAACAGCATTTTTGACTTGAACATATTGAAATGGCTGAATATCCGTTATGTCCAGTCAAAAACTAGGTCACTAGCTATGCCAATATTGAGGAAAATCTTGTTAACCCTCTAGAGACCACATTTGTTCTCAAATGTTCCTTGGATGACACATGTCTCCTCTTATTAAGTCTTAAATAGCATGACCTTTTACTAAGACTGTTGAAATTATTTTGATGATATGATCCGTTAAAAACATGGCTTCTCTTATTAAGTCTTAAATAACACAGTATTTAAATTGTGTCCGTCAAAATGATAATGATGACCTGACGTTATGCTCTTCATATCTCAAGATGATGAAAGACTTCTTTATGCTTATTTCATCATTCTAGACAGAATTTCATGCTGAATCTCTGACGATAGAAATTTCCTTTGTCATAATTTTCTCCCAGTTTACTCGATAAATCACCAGAATAGAGCACAATTTGGCACTGCATGAAATTCAGGAGTGGAAGATGCTAAATGATTAACGTGGAGAAAAAAACAATTTATATCAACTGTGATTTACTTTTCTGCCATACCAATTTATTTGGATACATCCATTTAATTATCCCTTTGCCACATACAACAAATCTGCTGCAGAAGAATTCACACCTTAAAAAATATCAGTCTTTAAAAAGAAATTATAATTACTGAACTGAATTGAAAACCTTGAGAAATTTCTCATTATAAAACTGTTTAAAGAAACACTTTATTGTTGCATAGACAACCTCAGTTGTGTAGTAGGTTCGATCCCTGGCTTGGTCATACCAAAGACTTAAAGATGGAAGCAATGGCTGCCCTTTTTGGCGCGTGTCAGGATAAATGGACCAGTTGTTCTGGTAACTTACCCAGGAAACGATGTGATATATCTGAATGAATGTTAACAGCGACGTAAAACACCAATCAATCAATCAATATGGTTTAAATAATCTATTTAACTCTTTCCCTAATATAAATGCTTTCTGACGCCTCTGCAGCAGATGGCTTTTTGAAAACATGGCGACAAAAGAAGAAATTGCTCAAAACGAGCCCATTTCTCCTTTTGCCACTATGCTTTCCACTTTTAGTCATATTTACTTGAAGGTTAGGTGCTATTTTTTCATAGGATAGATTATCCATTCAAATATAGATTTTTTCTATTTTTTGACAAAATATGTTCAAAGTTGTCTGCTGCAGAATTGTCGTATTAGGGAAATGGTTAAATTACAATAGAATTAGTTCTGTGGGAATTTTGATAAACTTGTTTCACATACTATTAGCTCCACTTGCTGATTGTCTGCTGTGTGTGTGTGTGTGTGTGTGTGTGTGTGTGCATCTGTGCATCAACTTCTTGCTTCAAACAACTTCTCCTCTGTAACCACTGAGTGAATTGGCATGAAACTTCACACGAAGCATCCTCTCAATGTCCAAAAAGTATCTTGCCTATATCCAAATCATTTTTTTAGAAATGTTCCTTGAGTGACTCTCTATCAGATTCCTTCAAGCCATGTTAGTTGGTCGAGAAACATGGCCTACAGGGCAGGGCTGTTTGCCATCTGTGGCTATTATACAACAAAAATAACGAATTCTCCGACGAAAGTATCTGGCTATTTTGCAAATTGAAATGTTCCTTGGGTGACCTTCTACTAGATTACTTCAAGCCATGTTGATTGTTTTATAAACAAAATTAATTATTGTGAATGGCTTGATAAATCACATTGCATAACTCATGTGATCCATGGCCATCATGGCCCTCTTGTTTATAAATGCTCCTCTACGAGATTCCTTCAAGCCATGTTGATTGGTGGTAAAAGATACTCACCAGGGGGAGGGGCTGTTTTGTATTATATGGCTGTAGTGAAATCTTCTTTGCAGAAAGTATGATGCCGATTTTCAAATAATTTTGTAGAAAATTTCCTTGGGTGCCAGGTTCTTTCAAGCCATGTTAATTGGTTAAAAAAACATGGGCACCAGGAGGACGGGGCTGTTTTGCATTTTATGACAATAGTGATTTATTTTTTGCCAAATGACAGTGCAGCGATGCTGACCCTCTTGGGAGTCTTGTTATTATTATTATGCCCTCTTCGAAGAAGAGGGTTATATTGCTTTGCACATGTCGGTCGGTTCGTCTGTCGGTAGACCAAAGCTTGTCAGAGTCATAACTCAATGAGGCCTCAAACTTGACTTGGAAGTTGCCAGTTGGGGATGTCCAGTAGATGAACCATATCGATTTTGAGGTCATTAGGTCAAAGGTCAAGGTCACAGTGACCTTGAACCTGAAAAGCTTGTCTAAGTGATAACTCAACATTGCCTGCACCCATGGCCCTCAAACTTGACATATAGGCTGTGGATGACCTGTAGATGACCCCTATTGATTTTGAGATCATTGGGTTAAAGGTCAAGGTCACAGTGACCTTGAACCTGAAAAGCTTGTCAGTGCTATAACTCGACATTGCCTGCACCCATGGCCCTCAAACTTAACATGGAGGCTGGGCCTGACCAGAAGATGACCCTTATATATTTTGAGGTCAGTGGGTCAAAGGTCAAGGTCATGGTGACCTTGAACCTGAAAAACACTGTACATTGCCTGCACCCATGGCCCTCAAACTTGACATGGAAGCTGGGGGTGTCCAGTAGATGACCCCTATTGATTTTGAGGTCATTGGGTCCTTGACCTTTGACCCAGTGACCTTGAACCTGAACAGTAGATAACCCCTATTGATGTTGAGCTCATTGGTCAAAGGTCAAGGTCACAGTGACATTGAGCTTGAAAAGCTTGTCAGAGTGATAACTCAACATTGCCTGCACCCATGGCCCTCAAACTTGACATGGAGGCTGAGGGTGACATGTTAATGACCTCTATTGATTTTGAGGTCATCTGGTCAAGAATCGTCAAAATATTCCTGACAACATGGCGCTCAAATAGTACTTCACAATACAAACACATATATATATATAGAGAGAGAAAATGGAACATATATCATGAAACAATAGAACATGGTAAATGAACAAAACAAGATAAAATTAAATTTAATAAAAATGTCCTCAAATTTTTATGAAGATATGTGTTTTCAGTGATTATTTGAAAGTAGGAAGTGTCCCAGAGTCCCTTATACTAGCAGGAAGAGCATTCCATAGCCTGGGAGCAACAATCTTAAAACTTTAGTCACCATATCTCACTGTGCAACTTTTCGGCACAACCAGCGTTAGAGAGTGATTGTTAGTTCCAAATTTCATATCATTCAGGTAACATGTACAGTTAAGAACATCTTGAAATTGACAAATTTACCATTCACGCTCCGCTCCGCTCACGTTCCAATCTGCTCTCAAAGCATTCACTCATTCATAACATTGTGATTGCTTTTTTCCGTTACGTTCAGATTGAGTGCTTTTTTACGCTCACTCGGAATGCTTTTTTACGCTCACTCGGAACGCTTTTTTCCGATCAAAATCCATTCAACGATTTGATTGGCTTAAATTAATTTCGTTTCGTTTATATTATTTTTACTTAACCCTAAATATCAACAAACGATCTAGAGTTTTTTCAGCACAATCGTTAGTAGAAAATCGTATTACGAAAATGATCATATTAATTATATTTGTTACATTCTAATTCAATCGGATACTTGAGTGTCTTATAAAACAAAAGTTTAGTATACAAATATGACTTTTAATAAAATAGTTTCGTAAAATAATTATCAGATAGTTGTTGCAACCGTTCAATGAGCGAATGATTGGATTTTTGCAATCATTATGATTGTTTCGTTCAGAGCGCAAAATTCCGTTCCGCTCATAAAGCGTTCCAACTTCGTTCCAATCACGCTCACGATCCAATCACGTTCTGCTCAGATTGTCAATTTCATGATGTTCTTAACTGTAAACTATATATTATGCTTCATTTCTTGTCCAGTAATATTACAGAAGTTCATGGTCTATGAAATATTAATTCTTAAACAAATAGTTCTTGAACAGAGAGTTATGAAAAAGTTCTAGGACAGTATATACGTTTGTTAACCTTTCAGTTCTAGAACTCCAATATATGTTCAAGAACAGTTCTTGAACACTACTAGAAATAACTGAGTGCACTTGAACATTTCTTGGTTTTAAATCCTTTGATAGTGTGGCTGACACGTTTGTGTTAGTCGTGTTCAGGATGTAGACATCAAGATTGATTTAGATCAGTTTTAAGAACATGTCTCCCAATTGAGGTTAATTAACCCTTTCCCTCATACGACATTTCTGCAGCAGATGACTTTGAACATATTTTGTCAAAAAGTAGAAAATCTCTATAATTGAATGGATAACCTATGACTAAAAGTGGAAAACATTGTGGCAAAAGGAGAAATTGCTCGTTTTGAGCAATTTCTTCTTGTCGCCATGTTTTCAAAAAGCTGTCTGCTGCAGAGGCATCAGAAAGCGAGAAAGCGTCTATATGAGGGAAAGTGTTAATTAAATGATGTTAGATTAATCCTTTCCCACGTACTCAGCGCCTTTACAGTAGACGGCTGGAAAACATTTTGGTAAAGGATAAATTTATAATCTTGCCAAAATTTGTCTTCAACTTTATTCAATAATAGGTCTTTAATTCATAGAGAGTGTCCATAATGTTTTACTAAAGGTTTTCAAAGTTGTCTGCTGCAGATTTGTTGTATGTGGGAAAGGGTTTAACTAAGAACTTGTGGCCAGGTAAACTTTCCCATGTTGGATGGTCTTACCAAAGATTTCCTTATCTTTGTTGAAGTAATTATGTTACTTGGGATAAAAAACTGGAGCTTAATTAGTATTTCCATTTACCTGATCTGCCAGTCTGACCTTTTAACCCTTTCCCAAATTCAAAGATGGCTTTGTAAATATCTAAGCAAATATAAAGATAACCTCTATAAATGGAAATACAATTTTTGAATTTAATAGATTGAAAACATTTTGATAAAAAAGTCATCTGCTTCAAATACGCCAAAACACGCCTGCAAGTGGGGAGGGGTTATCAACAGTTGTGTGCTAGGAAGGTATTGGAGGATGCAGCTGTAACGGCCAGAATATTTGAAGTCCCATTTTGGTACAGAGTTTGAATAATTTTTTGAAATTGAGTAATTCTTTTTTATTGAGTACTTCATCTCCTTAACCCACAATGCTTTCAATATTTGTCTGCTGCAAATGCGTATTTTTTTTTAAACAAACCATCTGTTTCTTGGGAAAGTGTGCAGACATGCGAAAAGTTAATATTACTTTGGATAAAACTGGAGGTTGGTTATACATCATAAATCAGTATTTGGAAGCTAATGGTCCTTGGATGAAAAGAGGGAGATTTGCATTAAATGAAATACAAGCATGCAGAGTCCATGCCGAGTCCATGCCGAGTCCACAAAATATGGTCCATTGCTTATACTTATTCACAGTCATGTGGTTTTGCTGGCTTTAGATTATAACATTTCAATAGAGATGTCAATGGTTAACGATATTAATAACCGGTTAACTGTTTGATCTTCCGATTTATTAACCGGATGAAATCATATATAATCAATATACACTTCGGTGTTTTGTTATTTCGCTTTTCTTAAACCTTTCCAAATTGAAAGCATTAATTAGGTATATACACATATAGGTGCACTTAACACTTTTATCCTCATCAAAGTGTTTGAAATATATGTAAGCAAACGATGTAGAAGGCGTCATTATGGCAATATTCAGTAGATTTATTTATAAACAAAACCGTTATTCAATTTTGAACATGTAGAATGAAAGTGGTGCAGGCATGATGATTATGTTTATCCTAGCTTTGCAGAATTTATAAGTTATTATACTTTTGTCAAACGGTGAAAAAAATGTTGGCCGAGATGGGGTTCGAATTCACAACCCCTAGATTGACAGCCCGCGTCATTACCGACTGAGCTATCGGGGCTTGGCCTAAAGAAGGTAAAAAGCTTATGCTCTGTCACAGGAGCCCATTTTCTGTTGACGTATTGTGAGGTTCAAATCTAGTAATGGAAACACTTAACCTCTATGAATGATTGCAGAAAAGTAATTTGTATTCCATTGATCATCTTGATGCCTCAGTTACCGTGGAAACATGTCCCACATATTTCTGTCAATCTTAGAACTTAGTTGAAGTCTCATTAATTCATTGCAGGCTGAATGGACAGGATATATTTAAACCTATCCGACATTCAGATGTATGTTTACACATTTGCAGCAGACAATTTTTGAAACATTTTGCAAAAAAATAAATAAGCTATTTCTCCTTTTGTTGCAATAGTTTTAACTCATTTCAATAAAATATATATAACTATCATTTGTAGACATTTTCCATATTTTTGCCTACATGATTTCAAAGTTAGCTTCTTTATTTTTGTATCATGAGGGAAAGGGCTAAAAGGAATTCAGTCAAAGATCAGACTTTACAAGAGTGTCGTTTACCCTTTGACTGATACAGACAACTTCTATAAAATTGTTAGAAAAGGTGAAATTGCTCAAATGAGTGTTTATGTAACCCAGATGAAAAAGACCGACCCGATTAGGGCTCAAACTCAGGACCTCTTGTCTCGGAGTCAAACACACTCTACCACATTTCTATGAAAGCTAGCTCTATAGCAAGGTAGCATAAGTATCCCCTTTTACAAACACATAGCTACCTGTTGTATATCTATGGGATAAGACCAATATACTAAATTTTCAAAGTGAAGGACTCCCAAAATAACATATCTGGTGAATGACCTCTGTGATATTTTATATTCCCACATACAACAAATCTGCAGCATACAACTTGAAAGCATTTAGAGAAAATATGAAAAAGTTGAAATATTAGAGACTTGCATAAGATGTAAGTTAAATTGAAATATTAGAGACTTCTATAAGATTAGTCAACTTGAAATATTAGAGACTTATATAAGATTAGTCAACTTGAAATATAGGAGTTTTATATAAGGCATAATAAGTCAACTTGAAGTATTAGAGACTTATATACGGTGTAAGTCAACTTGAAATATTGGTGACTTATATACGGTGTAAGTCAACTTGAAATATTAGAGACTTATATAAGGTGTAAGTTAACGAAATATTAGAGACTTATATAAGGTGTAAGTTAACGAAATATTAGAGACTTATATACGGTGTAAGTCAACTTGAAATATTGGTGACTTATATAAGGTGTAAGTCAAATTGAAATATAAGGGACTTATATAAGGTGTAAGTCAACTTGAAATATTAGAGACTAATATCATATGTAAGTCAATTTGCTTCTCAATCGTTGTAAGATAAATAATAAACCAAAGCATTGATGGAATAGAAGGAGCAATTCTGCCTTTACCCACAATATATTTGACTCAATGTTGAAAAAATGTGTCACAAGGAAAGAAAACCATGCAGCCAGTTAGAGACCCCCAAACATGGGACCTCTGGCTTTCAGGGCAAGCACTCCACCAACTGAGCTAACTGGGCCACTTACATGCACTCTCTCCAATTGTGTTTAAGTTCAACCTGTGACACACACCCCTGTCCATTCAGAATTCCACCCTGGAACACCAGCACCAAGCATGTTATATTAAACACTGCAAGCGCCGTAAGGCAGATCAAGCAGTGCCATTACAGTCCCTTATTGGGTGCCAATCTTAAAAGGAGAGAAACACAAGCAGCCAGTCCGGGGCTCGAACCCAGGACCTCGCGCTTTCCGGGTGAGTACTCTGCCGACTGAGCTAACCAAGCTGCTTACATGTTATCTCTCCAATTGTGTACAAGTTCAGACCACGTCAAATGTCTATTTTGTAGCTGTTTGCTTACCAGCTTTTAAAAGATTAGATATAAAAAGTAACATGTTTTGATATAAGAATTATAGCTTTTTTGTACAGATTTGAAAATATGGTAAGAAAAGGAGAAAATGCTTGTTTTTTAGCAACATTTTCGTTTCCGAAAAACATTTCAAAAGTCAAATGCTGCAAATTTGTCATATGTTGTGTGTAACTGGGAATGAGAATACCAGACCAGTCTCTTGATGGGACTGATGGCATGTGTAGGTTAAATCCCCAGAGGAAATATTTTACAATACAAACATAAAGATAGATACAGTCCATGTTAATAGTGAGAGCCCACTTAGATTGTTAATTTGATTGTGAGCTCCCATTTTCCAAAGGGAAATCAGTGATAGAAAACACGGAAATGAAGCGTGGTATCAATATTGTCTGAGCTGTCGAATTGATGATTCCCGCCATCTGATTGTTACTTGTCTGTCCTCAATTGAAATCATGACAATAGCCCTACCGACATTTAATTATTGTTTCCTTTTTCTCTTTCGTTGGTAAAATAAAAATGATCCATGAAAAACTGGGTGTTGGCACTCACAACAATTTGCTTTGTAAGAAAACTGCTGCTGAGCTTAAACCTTTTCTTCATACAAGTGCCATTTGATACACTATGCATCAGAAGACTTTTAAAAACAGTGGAAATTGAGAAATAGCTTTTCCCCGACAGTTTTTCAGTACCGGTACCCAATACTCGTTTCCAAATGACAAGATTGATGCTGGAAAAACAAGTCCTTTCACCCTTTTCTCAATAACAATATATAAAAGAGTAAGTTCAATTCAGAAGGGAAACTAATTTTTTAAAGCCCCCACTTTCAAAATCCCCACAGGATCGCCATGGGATGATGTACATCTTGGAATTTGTTAATATTTCTACCTGCAGAGTTATAACCCTTACCTTTCTTCAGACGGACAACAAACTCTTTGTACTAAGCTTAATAGACAGGTCTTTTTTCTGATGGACAACCAACTTTTTGTTCTAAGCTCAATAAAGTTTTTTTTCACGGACAACCAACTTTTTGTACTTAGCTCAATAGAATTTTATTTAGATGCACAACCAACTTTTTGTACTTAACTAAACAGATGTACTAAACTCAATAGTGTTTTTATCAGATGGGCAATAAACTCTTTGTGCTAAGCTCAATAAAAAAAAACATCGCGGACAACCAACTTTTTGTACTTAGCTCAATAGAGTTTTCCTTAGATGCACAACCAACTTTTTGTACTTAACTAAACATAGTTTTCTTTAGACGCACAGCCAACTTTTTGTACTAAACTCAATAGAGTTTTCTTTAGATGCACAATCAACTTTTTGTACTAAGCTCAATAGAGTTTTCTTCAGAAGGACATCCAACTTTTTGTACTAAGCTCAACAGAGTTTTCTTTAGACGCACAACCAACTTTTTGTACTAAACTCAATTTCAGTTTTCTTCAGGCGCACATCCAACTTTTTGTACTAAGCTCAATAAGTTTTCTTCAGACGCACAACCAACTTTTTGTACTAAGCTCAATAAGTTTTCTTCAGACAGACAACCACTTTTTTGGACTAAGCTCAATAGAGTTTTCTTTAGACGCACAACCAACTTTTTGTACTAAGCTCAATAGAGTTTTCTTTAGACGCACAACCAACTTTTTGTACTAAGCTCAATACAGTTTTCTTCAGACAGACAACCACTTTTTTGGACTAAGCTCAATAGAGTTTTCTTTAGACAGACAACCAACTTTTTAGCGTGAGCTATTGTGATCACATTTTGTCCGGCGTCCGTCCGTCGTGCGTCGTCAACATTTCAGGTTGTTAACACTCTACAGGCTACATTTTGCATCCAATCTTCATGAAAGTGTATCAGAACATTCATCTCTATCAAATCTTGGACGAGTTTGAAACTGGGCCATATGAGGTCAAAAACGAGGTCACTAGGTCAAATTAAAGCGAAATCTTGTTAACACTCTGGAGGCCACATTTTCAACTTGAGCATGTTGAAACTTTATCAGAATGTTTGTCTTGATGATATGTAGGTCAAGTTCGAACATGGGTCAAAAAGTAGGTCACTAGGTCAAATTGAAGGAAAATCTTGTTAACACTCAAGAGGCCGCAATTTTTGCTTCTATATTTAGGTCAAGTTCGAATATGGGTCATATTGGGTCAGAAACTAGGTCACTAGGCCAAATTGAAGGGTAATCTTGTTAACACTGTAGAGGCCACATTTTCAACTTGAGCATGTTGAAATTTTGTCAGAATGTTTGTCTTAAAGATATCTAGGTCAAGTTTAAATATGGGTCATATTGGGTCAGAAACTAGGTCACTAGGCCAAATTGAGGCAAAATCTTGTTAACTCTGTAGATGCCGCATGTTTTGCAGCAGCTTGAAATTTGGTCAGAATGTTGAGCTAAATGATATCTAGGCCAAGTTCGAATATGGGTCATACAGGGTCAAAAACTAGGTCACTAGGCCAAATTGAAGGAAAATCTTGTTAACACTTTGGATGCCGCATTTTTTGCTTCAGCAGCTTGAAATTTGGTCAGAATGTTTGTCTAAATGATATCTAGGCCAAGTTTGAATATGGGTCATGCCGGGTTAAAACTAGGTCACTAGGCCAAATTGAAGGGTAATCTTGTTAACACTTCATACTGCATTTTTAACTTGAGCATGATGAAACTTTATCAGAATGTTTTTCTTGATGATATGTAAGTCAAGTTCGATCAAGGGTCATGTTGGGTCAAAAAATAGGTCACTAGGTCAAATTGAAGGAAAATCTTAACAGTCTAGAGGCCGCATTTTTTGCTTCAGAAGTTTGAAATTTTGTCAGAATGTTTGTCTGAAAGATATCTAGGTCAAGTTTGAATATGGGTCATATTGGGCAGAAACTAGGTCACTAGGCCAAATTGAAGGAACATCTTGTTAACTCTGTAGAAGACGCATTTTTTGCTACAGCAGCTTGACATTTAATGAGAATGTTTATCTAAATGATATCTAAGCCAAGTTTGAATATGGATCATGTAGGGTCAAAAACTAGGTCACTAGGCCAAATTGAAGGAAAATCTTGTTAACACTTTGGATGCTGCATTTTTTGCTTTGCTTCAGCAGCTTGAAATTTAGTCAGAATGTTTGTCTGAATTATATCTAGGTCAAGTTCGAATATGGGTCATATTGGGTCAGAAACAAGGTCAATAAAGGAAAATATTGTTCAAACTCCGGAGGCCGCATTTTTACTTTGAGCAAGTTGAAAATTTGTCACAAGGTTGTCTTGATGATATCTAGTCCATGTTGGAATATGGGTCATATCAGGTAAAAAAATATAGATCACTAGGCCAAATGAAGGAACATCTTGTTAACACTGTGGAGGTTGCATTCAGAAAATTGTCTTGATGTGTTTTGCATTGCAGTACATTGTATAATTAAGGTGAGCGATCCAGGGCCATCATGGCCCTCTTGTTGTACTAAGCTTGATGGGATGAAAGCTGTTATGAAACCTTTAAAGTGTTGGCAGAATGTGCATCTTAAGGTTATATTTGGAGCAAACTTCATCCACTGGAGGAATCCGCTGTGGTCGAGTGGTTAGCGTCGGGGATTTTGAAACCGGGTGTCCCGGGTTCGATCCCCAGTCGCGGCACTATGGTCATGGTGGAGTGCCCTTGGGCAAGGCACATTTTCTAGCCTAGTACTGGTTTCTTTACCCAGGGATCATGAATAATTAAATTTAATTGCGCGCTAAATGACCTTAGCTGTCGATGCGCCATAAAACAGTATACATTCATTCATTCATTCATCCACTGGAGTGTTTTAGTCAATCATATCAAATGCATTTTTAAATATTTTCAATCTGAAGACATAAAAAGAGTAAAAAAGATGATCTCAACAGGACTTATACAAATGAGATCTTCAAGCAGAGTAAAAAATAGATGTTGAATCAGAACAAAGTGCTCATTATAAGATTTATTAAGTTCCACTTTTTACCAGAATATTTCAAAATGAGAAATTTCTATTAACTTACGGAATGATTTTTGGCATCTGCACTGTAATTCTAGTTGTTGGCCTTGGCATACAGTAGTCAAACATTTATCCATTAGCGAATATACATTGGTCTTCCTTTTTAATGGGACTTTTTTTGTTTCATTTAGAAGGAGAGACTTGATATTGCATATTCGCTAATGGATAAATGTTTCATGAGATGATGATGCGAAAAACAGATCCTTGAAATGGTTTTATGATGCAAATTTGTCATCTTTTCTCATCAAAATTCTAAAACATTAGAATCTGGTTGAACCAGTTTACCTTAACCCTTTTACTTAACCCATTCCCACATACAACAAATCTGCAACAGATTTCTTTTAAAATATCTCAGAGAAAATATGAAAACACCTCTATGAATAAAAGTAAAATATTTGAGTCGGATTAACCCTCATACAACAATTCTGCAGCAGACGACTTTGAACATATTTTGTCAAAACATAGAAAATCTCTATAATTGAATGGATAACCTATGACTTAAAGAGGAAAACATTGTGGCAAAAGGAGAAATTGCTCATTTTGAGCAATTTCTTCTTTTGTCACTATGTTTTCAAAAAGCCTTATGAAGGAAAGGGTTAAAAACATTTTGGCAAAATAACTCAAAATATCAAAAATCTGTTGCATATATGCGTCAGAAAGAGTCAGCATGCAGAGCAGGAAAGGGTTAAGTTTAACCTTTAAGATGACAAAACAAGATGTCTTCCATGTATAAGTTGTTACAACATCTAAAAGCGTAGGAATTGTTTGCGGATTCTGTCATGTTACACACCTTGGGCAGAATGAAACATAGAAAAATTCTTCGTCTGATTTCATATTATCTTTACTGCTATGTTCCTAAAGTGGGTGACCGTCCTTCGTCAATGACCCATGGCAACCATTGCTTGTTCACTTTAAAGTGTAAATTTATAACTACTGCTGGGCTGGGAAATCTGCTTTATCCATGGTATTTTATTTAATGCTATTGGTATCAAAAGTCATCTGTGCAAACAGTCATAACTAAATAACTTTACTTCATCTGGTAAAAATCTCTTTGTGAATGTGGCTTCTGTTGAGGTTCTGTTGAATCAGGCAAGCAACTTAGGACCAATCCCTTTAAACAAAAAAAAAGAATCAATTGTTAAAGGTTGTATTTAAACAAATCAATGCTCTCATTTGATTAGTCACTGATTAATCTCCAATTTGAGCTGTGCTCCAAGAAAACCATTCTGAAGGCATTTACAACCTGTGTAGCTCCAACTCACACTGGTGCCTCTTAGGGCAAACCTTCAAGAGAACAAGCTGTGTGAATAAGATCAGATACCATTAATGCTCAGCCATTACACTTATCAAAACTTCTTTAAACCTTTCTCATCTGCAGACACTTTCTGATGCATCTGCATCTGCAGCAGAAGACTTTTGAAAACATCATGGCAAAAGTAGGAACTGCTCATAATATATCCTTTAGCCACTCTTTTCAATAACTATCCTTTCATTTGTAGAGATATTCTGTGTTTTTGACTAAATGTTTTCAGAGACGTCTGCTGCATATTTGTATGTGGGAAAGGGGGGTTAAACCTTTCACCACATATCAAAATTTGCAGTAGACGACTTTGAAAACATCCAGGAAAATCTCTTATTGAAATGAAAGTTTGTTTGTTTAAAAGAATTGATAATATTGTGTAAAAAGTAGAAAATACTTACTATGAGCAATTTCCACTTTTGCTACACTGTTTTCAAAGTTGTCTGCTGCATGTGGGAGAGGGTTGTTTTCCTCGAGCAGGGCCATGATGAAAAAAAAGGTATGGGTGGTCAAACCCTGACCTCGATTACAATTTCATAGAGCCATAATTATGCAAATGAAGCCAGAACCCATGACTTAATTAACTCTTTTTTTTTTTGACAGTAAAAATTAATGCCTTAACTGTAGAGCAATTTCTCTTTATTTTGAGGGTGGTACCTTTTCAAAACTGTTCAAAGAAATACATGTATTCCATGCGGAAAATCTTCTAGCCTGAAATCGAAAGGCCTATAGCTTGTCTAGTGATCCTTTACCAACAGTGTTCAAATCATGTCCCTGGAGTCACAATTGGCCCTGACCTGGTGGTCACCTGTTTTGCATAGAGATATATAAGAAAAAGCTTTGAAAATTTTCTTGTATGAAACAGAAAGGCCTTAGAAAGCTTAGATATTTGGTGTGTTGCATTTTTGAGTGGTCCTCTACCAAGTTTGATCAAATTATGTACCTGGGGTCACCTGTATTACAAAGAGACATATAGGGAAAAGCTTTGAAAGTCTTCTTCTCTGAAACGGAAAGGCCAAAAGCTTAAAACATTTATGTGCAGCATTGTCTCATGATCCTCTACCAAGATTGTGCAAATTATTCCCCTGTTTTACAAAGGTATATAAGGAAACACTTCTTGTCCGACACTGAAAGGTCTAGAGTTTAGATATTTGGTGTTTCTATTGTCTCTTGGTCCTTTACCAATATTGATCAAATTATGCCCCTTATGTCAGCTTTGATTTCACAAAAGAGGGACAACATTGGATAGGTTATTTTACCTTGTGGCAAGTAGAAATATGCTTGACAGTTGGCCTCTTGTATTGGGTGAGCGATCCAGTGGCCTTCTTGTTCAACTGAATTCTTTTAACTATTTTACACAAACAGCCAAATTCCTTGAAAACTTATTGGCAGAATCATAGAAAACATCTTAAAATTAAACTAGTTTTAGTATTTTGGTTTAAACCATTGTGGCAAAAGGACAAATTGATCATAATGAACAATCATTTCCATTTCCAACAATATTGTTAAAAATGATGTACTGTAGATTTGTCAAAATGTAACTGCCTACTGGAAGACGGTCAAGTAGACGCCTCAATATTTTCATTTATAGGATATGAAATTATAAGAGTGAAGACATTTAATGACCATCAATTGATGTGTGACATCAGGAAAAGTGGATGTATAATTTTGACACAGATTTAATTTTCCCTATAAACCCACACTATTTACAACAAATATTGTGCTGCAGAGGCATCAAAATTATTCTGTTTCAAGAAAATGGTTAATGAATCTACTGAAACTGTAAACCCAATACAAAATATGACTTTTAACCCTTTCCCTCATATAGACGCTTTCTGATGCCTCTGCAGCAGACAGCTTTTTGAAAACATAGTGTCAAAAGAAGAAATTGCTCAAAACGAGCAATTTCTCCTTTTGCCACAATGATTTCTACTTTTAGTCATAGGTTATCCATTCAATTATTGAGATTTTCTACTTTTTGCCAAAATATGTTCAAAGTCGTCTACTGCAGAATTGTTGTATGAGGGAAAGGGTTAAGCAGGCAAAGGGTTTTTATCATTTCTTTTGTACAAGGTGAAAAGGTGAATAATATGTATATTTATGAATACTTTAAGATCAATCTAATCAGATTATTTCTGAATAAATGATGTTCTTGTTGAAATTGACATTTTCATTCTGAAATAGTTGAACCCTTTTATAAATAATTTGTGTCTGGAGCTTTCGGGTCATGTAAAGTACTTTATCATAAAACTAGGCTACACCTCTGGTTATGTGTCAAAAGACTTCATTACATCTAGAGGCTTTAAACAAGTCCATTACATCTAGAGGCTTTTAACAAGTCCATTACATCTAGAGGCTTTTAACAAGTCCATTACATTGAGAGGCTTTTAACAAGTCCATAACATCTAGAGGCTTTTAACAAGTCCATTACATTGAGAGGCTTTTAACAAGTCCATTACATCTAGAGGCTTTTAACAAGTCCATTACATTGAGAGGCTTTTAACAAGTCCATAACATCCAGAGGCTTTAAACAAGTCCATTACATCTAGAGGCTTTTAACAAGTCCATTACATCTAGAGGCTTTTAACAAATCCAATACATCTAGAGGCTTTTAACAAATCCATTACATCTAGAGGCTTTTAACAAGTCCAATACATCTAGAGGCTTTAAACAAGTCCATTACATTGAGAGGCTTTTAACAAATCCAATACATCTAGAGGCTTTTAACAAGTCCATCACTTCTAGAGGCTTTAGCCGAGCCCCGGTAGCTCAGTCGGTAGCGATGCGGGCTGTCAATCAAGGGGTTGTGAGTTCGAACCCCGGCCCAGCCAACTTTCTTTCCGACGTTTGACAAAAGTCAATGTGACATGCGTCATTCGTCTTCCACCAATGGGCTAAGTCTATGTGGAAAAGCAGCCAGTTGCTTGGGAAGATTGTTGTGTGGAGTACTGGTGTGAGAAAACCAGGAAATACGTGTGTAGGTGAACTGGCCGCCGTGATATGACTGAGAAATTGTTAAAAACGGCGTTAAACCCCAATCAATCAATCTAGAGGCTTTAAACAAGCAAAATCACATCTAGAGACTTTAACGCCTCTGCAGCCTCAAAACAAGCAATTTCTCCTTTTGCCACAATGTTTTCCCCTTTTAGTCGTAGGTTATCCATTCAATTAAAGAGATTTTCTATTTTTTGACAAAATATGTTCAAAGTCGTCTGCTGTAGAATTGTCTTATGAGGGAAATGGTTAAACAAATCCATTACGTTTAGAGGCTTTTAACAAGTCTATTACATCTATCTGAGGCTTTAAACATTAGTCTATTACATCTAGAGGCTTTAAACAAGTATATTACATCTAGAGGCTTTAAACAAGTATATTACATCTTGAGGCTTTAAACAAGTCTATAACATCTAGAGGATTTAAACAAGTATATTACATCTAGAGGCTTTAAACAAATCTATAACTTCTAGAGACTTTAAACAAGTCTATTACAGCTAGAGGCTTTAAACAAATCTATAACATCTAGAGACTTTAAACAAGTCTATTACAGCTAGAGGCTTTAAACAAGCCCATTACATCTAGAGGCTTTAAACAAGCCCCATCACATATAGTGGCTTTAAACAAGTCCATTACATCTAGAGGCTTTAAACAAGTCTATTACATCTAGAGGCTTTTAACAATCCCCATCACATCTAGAGGTGTTAAACAAGTCTATTACATCTAGAGTCTTTAAACAAGTCCATTACATCTAGAGGCTTTAAACAAGTATATTACATCTAGAGGCTTTAAACAAGCCCCATCACATCTAGAGGTGTTAAACAAGTCCATTACATCTAGAGGCTTTAAATAGTCCATTACATCTAGAGTCTTTAAACAAGCCCCGTCGCATATAGAGGCTTTAAACAAGGTCACTACATCTACAGGCTTTAAACAAGCCCCATCACATCTAGAGGCTTTAAACAAGCCCCATCACATCTAGAGGCTTTAAACAAGCCCATTACATCTAGAGGCTTTAAACAAGCCCCATCACATCTAGAGGCTTTAAACAAATCCTTTACATCTAGAGGCTTTTAACAAGTCTATTACATCTAGAGGTGTTAAACAAGCCCATCACATCTGGAGGCTTTAAACAAGCCCCATCACATCTAGAGGCTTTAAACAAGCCCCATCACAACTAGAGGCTTTAAACAAGCCCCATCACAACTAGAGGCTTTAAACAAGTCCATTACATCTAGAGGCTTTAAACAAGTCTATTACATCTAGAGGCTTTTAACAATCCCCATCACATCTAGAGGTGTTAAACAAGTCTATTACATCTAGAGGCTTTAAACAAGCCCCATCACATCTAGAGGTGTTGAACAAGTCCATTACATCTAGAGGCTTTAAATAGTCCATTACATCTAGAGTCTCTAAACAAGCCCCATCACATCTAGAGGATTTAAACAAGCCCACTACATCTAGAGGCTTTAAACAAGCCCACTACATCTAGAGGCTTTAAACAAGCCCCATCACATCTAGAGGCTTTAAACAAGCCCCATCACATCTAGAGGCTTTAAACAAGCCCATTACATCTAGAGTCTTTAAACAAGTCCATTACATCTAGAGGCTTTAAACAAGTCCATTACATCTAGAGGCTTTTAACAAGTCTATTACATCTAGAGGTGTTAAACAAGCCCATCACATCTGGAGGCTTTAAACAAGCCCCATCACATCTAGAGGCTTTAAACAAGCCCCATCACATCTAGAGGCTTTAAACATATCTATTACATATGGAGGCTTTAAACAAGTCTATTACATATAGAGTCTTTACACAAGTCTATTACATCTAGAGGTGTTAAACAAGTCCATTACATCTAGAGGCTTTAAACAAGTCTATTACTTATAGAGTCTTTAAACAAGCCCATTACATCTAGAGACTTTAAACAAGTCCATACAGTCTAGAGGCTTTAAACAAGCCCATCACATCTAGAGGCTTTAAAGAAGTCCATCACATCTAGAGGTGTTAAACAAGTCCATTACATCTAGAGGCTTTAAATGGGCCATTACATCTAGAGGCTTTAAACAAGTCTATTACATCTAGAGGTGTTAAACAAGTCCATTACATCTAGAGGCTTTTAACAAGTCTATTACATCTAGAGGTGTTAAACAAGTCCATTACATCTAGAGGCTTTAAACAAGTCTATTACTTATAGAGTCTTTAAACAAGCCCATTACATCTAGAGACTTTAAACAAGTCCATACAGTCTAGAGGCTTTAAACAAGCCCATCACATCTAGAGGCTTTAAAGAAGTCCATCACATCTAGAGGTGTTAAACAAGTCCATTACATCTAGAGGCTTTAAATGGTCCATTACATCTAGAGGCTTTAAACAAGTCCATTACATCTAGAGGCTTTAAACAAGTCCATTACATCTAGAGGCTTTAAACAAGTCCATCACATCTAGAGGCTTTAAACAAGTCCATTACATCTAGAGGCTTTAAATGGTCCATTACATCTAGAGGCTTTAAACAAGTCCATTACATCTAGAGGCTTTAAACAAGTCCATTACATCTAGAGGCTTTAAACAAACCCCATCACATCTAGAGTCTTTAAACAAGCCCCATCACATCTAGAGGCTTTAAACAAGCCCATTACATCTAGAGACTTCAAACAAGCCCCATCACATCTAGAGGCTTTAAACAAGCCCATTACATCTAGAGGCTTTAAATAGTCCATTACATCTAGAGGCTTTTAACAATCCCATCACATCTGAAAGCTTTAAACAAGCACATCCATATTATCAGTGGTCTTGTATACAATGAGATCCCAAATTGCCTGATATGGCCGACATATTTAGTTCTATACTACATACAAAAAAATCTGCAGCAGACAACTTTAAAAACATTTCGTAAAAAATATGGGAACTATTTATATATGAAAGAACAATGATTGAATAAAGTTTAATTTAGCATTGAGGCAAAAGGAGAAATTGCTCATAATGAGATAATATTCTCCTTTGGCTTACCACAATGTTTTCAAAAGTTGTCTGCTTTAGAGGCATCAGAAAGTGTCTGAATGCAGGGAAGGGTTCCTAATGCTTCCGATACACCAAACTAGTTCTCAGAACGTCCGACCCCGTCCTACAAAAATAGTAGAACGGGTTGTGAACTGGCTAGAACGTGTAGATTTAGCAGGAAAATGTCTATAATACGATCATAGTTAGTTCACAAACAGTTCCCAATACGTCCATCTAGTCCTTATCCCGTCTAGAGTCTGTTTATATAACGTTCAGAACGGGTAAAATTGCCCCGTTCTCCTCATGGGGACACCGTTTCCAACCAGTCCAAACTCATCTTTAGTCAGTTTGAACCTGTTCCCAACTAGTTCTACTACGTTCCTTATATGTCGAAATCCGTTCTAACTAGTTTGTAACTCGACCATCTCGTTCAAAGACAGTCAAACTCGTTCTGAGTACGTCCTCATCTCGTTCCTAGTCCGTTCAGAACGTAATTGCAATCACGTCCTGACCTGATGGCTATAAAAACCCAGAACGTTTCTGCCAGTCCTCATTCTCGTTCGCCGCTTCAAGCTGTGAAGACGAACTCCACATCAATTGTTACAAACATCGTAACCATCTTGCATCCTTGTGATCATCATGCCTCCAAGGAAGGGTAGAGCCAGAAAAACTGGGTGTGCTAAAGCTGCCACTACTAAAAGAATTGAAAGCACCTGCTCAACTGAAGCCCGTCCAGATCACCCCAAAGTTCCTGAGCCCGTTTCTGAGTCTGGAAGTAAAGAGGATGAGGGTGTTGTTTCCCTCCACCCTTTGATGACTGCCTCCAAGTCAGAAAGTCAGATGCCGGAGGAAGATGGAGGACAGAGTCAGAAGCAAAAAAAGAAGAAAACCAAGACATACACCCATCTTACCATAGCTCAGCAGGAAGCCATGGTTGACTGGCTCAAGACTCATGAAGCCCTCTACAACAAGAAGCTGGAGGGCTATAAGGACACCAAGAAAAAGGCCTTCCTTTGGCAGAAGCAAGCAGAATTGATGGACGTTGATGAGCTGAAAATCTGGTATAACAGCCTAAGGACCCGCTACACCAAGCTGAAGAAGATGAAGTCTGGCGATGGTGCTCCTGAACACACAGATAGAGACCAGTGGGTGCTGAATAACTTCTCCTGTCTGGCCCCATTCACGTATGAGGTGAAGAAAAGGACACTTGTATGTCTGATTGTACTGCAAACGGGGTGGACGTTGTAAAAACTGCGTAAGAACACAATAAACATACTCAAAACAAGTAGAGTGTACTGAGAACCTACTGCAAACTTTTAGAACTGTGTGAATTATTTATTATTATCCCCCGCTTTTTCGAAGAAAAAAAGGGGGGTTATTAATTTCGGTTTGTCCGTCTGTCTGTCCGTCTGTCCGTCTGTCTGTCTGTCTGTCTGTCTGTCTGTCACACTTTGTTTCTGTGCAATAACTGCCATAACTGATCGTCACTTTCGGCGGACTTTATTTAGTGGAGTTGTGGCCCCTTATTTAACACAAAATGTCGTTTCATGCTGTTTCCGTGCAATAACTGCCACAAATGTGAATATTTTTTTCTCAAACTTGGTAACAAGGTTAAATGCCTTAAGGGCTAGGCCAAGTTCGATCGTCACGTTCGGCGGACTATAATTGGTGGAGTTATGGCCCCTTATTTAACACAAAATGTCGTTTCTTGCTGTTTCCGTGCAATAACTGCCACAAATGTGAACCGTTTTCTTTCAAACTCAGTAACAAGGTTAAATGCCTTAAGGGCTAGGCCAAGTTTGATCGTCACTTTCGGCGGACTTTATTTGGTGGAGTTATGGCCCTTTATTTAACAAAAAAAGTCGTTTCTTGCTGTTTCCGTGCAATAACTGCCACAAATGTGAACCGTTTTTTTTTCAAACTTGGTAACAAGGTTAAATGCCTTAAGGGCTAGGCCAAGTTTGATCATCACTTTCGGGGGACTTTATTCCCGGTGGAGTTATGGACCCTTATTCAACAAAAAATGTTGTTTCTTGCTGTTTCCGTGCAATAACTACCACAAAAATTTTAATGTGATTTTTTTTTTCAAACTTGGTAACAAGGTTAAATGCCTTAAGGGCTAGGCCAAGTTCGATCGTCACTTTCGGTGGAGTTATGGCCCCTTATTTAACAAAAAATGTTGTTTCTTGCTGTTTCCGTGCAATAACTGCCACAAATGTGAACCGTTTTTTTTTTCAAACTTGGTAACAAGGTTAAATGCCTTAAAGGCTAGGCCTAGTTCGATCGTCACTTTCGGTGGAGTTATGGCCCCTTATTTAACAAAAAAAGTCGTTTCTTGCTGTTTCCGTGCAATAACTGCCACAAACTTGGTAACAACCTAGGCCAAGTTCGTTTAATTTACCCTGTAATACATGTTCAATAAAAAGTATACTGACATGTTTAAACCTAACCTCAACATTTTCCTACAATATTTCCTGCAAGCGGGGATATAAATTTCATGAATTTGCTTGTTTATTTATTGGGGTTTTACGCCGCTTTCAACATTAGAACTGTGTGGAAACGTGCTTGCTCAAGGTGAGTTATTGTGATCGCCTTTTGTCCGGCGTGCGTCATGCGTCGTCCGGCGTCTGTCAACTTCTTCTCCTCAGTAACCAGTGGGTCAATTGGGATGAAACTTCACAGAAAGCATCCTCTCAATGACCTCACCAGATTTCCTTCAAATTTTTGAGATCCATGCAGAATTCTTGTTTCCATGGCAACGAAATGAAAAACACTTCAAATTTCTTCTTCTCCCAAACTGGTTGGCAGATTTTCAAATAATTTTGTAGAAATGTTCCTTAAGTGACCTACTTTCAGATTCCTTCAAGCCATGTTGATTGGTCGAAAACATGGCCACCAGTGGGCAGGGCTACTTTGCAATATATGGCTAAAGTGAAAACTTAAAAAATCTTCTCCTCCAAAAGTGTCAGGCCGATTTTCAAATAATTTTGTAGAAATGTTCCTAGGGTGACCCTCTATCAGATTCCTTCAAGCCAAGTTGATTGGTCGGAAACTATGGATGCCAGGGGGCGGGGCTTATATAGCTAAAGTGAAAAAAGAAAAATCAGGTGAGCGATCCAGGGCCATCATGGCCCTCTTGTTATATATTTAGACGGAATAACAACGCACTAAAGACGTAATGCGGTCGAATTGAGCCTTGTCTGTGAACAGGATGAACGAGCTACAAACGAACCCGGTCGGTGTGCACACGTACTACCAATTGATGCCCGATCCCATCACGTCATAGCACGTTCCTAGTACGATCCAAGTACGGCAATTCCGTTTGTAGTACGTCCATCCCGTTTTAAGTATGTTGTCACTCCGTCTAATTACAGAACGAGATGGTCGCACGGAAGTTTTGAACAGGCTCAAAGTTCTGGAACACCATTTACCGTTCAAACCCGTCCGAGCTCGTCCATGAAGTTCGTAATCAAACCTTAAAACGTTGCTACTACGTCCACTCCGGTTTGCACACAGTTTGAGCCCGTTCGGCTACATTTTTCAGAACGTAGTGAGAACGAGTTCGGTGTAAAGGGGGTATAAACAAGGTCAGTTTTTAGAAATAATTGTGAACAGTCTAAAGACTTCATTTTCTATTCAACCTTTATAAAATTTCATCTTCTTCAAATCTATGTCAGGTTCTTAAGTGGGTCAGGTATGATCAAATTAAAGGTCATTTTGTAAAGAATAAACCTTGTCAACATTGTAGAGGCTAATTTTACATCCAAAACTATATCTGACCATTCATTCAACTACACCAGAATGATCCTTTTGAGATGCCCTTTCAGAATTCCATGCACAACTATCGTTACCATTGAAAGGCTCTTTTGTTTGAAAAATTGGTTAAATGACATCTTCTTCTAACCACTGGGCCAATCTTGACCAGACTTCACAGGAATGATCCTTAAGAAATGTCTTTTCAGTATTGGTAATCTATGTTTACCATGGTAACACATTAAGTACTTGGCCAACCTTGACTTAGTTTCACATGTATGTTCCTTATGTAATAGTCTTTCAGAACTGCTAAACCCTTTCTATCATACAGATGCTTTATTACGCCTCTGCAGCAGACAGCTTTTTCAAAACATAGTGACAAAAGAAGAAATTGCTCTAAACAAGCAATTTCTCCTTTTGCCACAATGTTTTCCACTTTTAGTCATAGGTTATCCATTCAATTATAGAGATTTTCTATTTTTTGACAAAATATGTTGAAAGTAGTCTGCTGCAGAATTGTCGTATGGTGACTTGACCAGACTTGATCAATACTGTTGATACTGGTGCAAAACCACACTAGATCAAGACTGTTAAAACTGGTGAAAAACAAGACTAGATCAAGACTGTTTAAACTGGTGAAAAATGAGACTAGATCAATACTGTTGAAACTGGTGCAAACCAGACTAGATCAATATTGTTGAAACTGGTGCAAAACCAGACTTGATCCATTGAAACTGGTGCAAAACCGGACTAGATCAATACTGTTGAAACTGGTGCAAAACCACACTAGATCAAGACTGTTAAAACTGGTGCAAAACCAGACTAGATCAAGACTGTTTAAACTGGTGAAAAATGAGACTAGATCAATACTGTTGAAACTGGTGCAAACCAGACTAGATCAATACTGTTAAAACTGGTGAAAAACAAGACTAGATCAAGACTGTTTAAACTGGTGAAAAATGAGACTAGATCAATACTGTTGAAACTGGTGCAAACCAGACTAGATCAATATTGTTGAAACTGGTGCAAAACCAGACTTGATCCATTGAAACTGGTGCAAAACCGGACTAGATCAATACTGTTGAAACTGGTGCAAAACCAGACTAAATCAATACTGTTGAAACTGGTGCAAAACCAGACTAGATCCATACTGTTTAAACTGGTGCAAAACCAGACTAAATCAATACTGTTGAAACTGGTGCAAAACCAGACTTGATCCATACTGTTGAAACTGGTGCAAAACCAGACTAGATCAATACTGTTGAAACTGGTGCAAAACCAGACTAGATCAAAACTGTTGAAACTTGTACAAAACCAGACTAGATCCATACTGTTTAAACTGGTGCAAAACCAGACTAGATCAATACTGCCGAAACTGGTGCAAAACCACACTAGATGAATACTGTTGAAACTGGTGCAAAACCACACTAAATCTATACTGTTGAAACTGGTGCAAAACCACACTAAATCCATACTGTTGAAACTGGTGAAAAACCACACTAGATCAAATACTGTTGAAACTGGTGCAAAACTACACTAGAGCAATACTGTTGAAACTGGTGCAAAACCACACTAGATTAATACTGTTGAAACTGGTGCAAAACCAGACTAGATCAATACTGTTGAAACTGGTGCAAAACCGGACTAGATCAATACTGTTGAAACTGGTGCAAAACCGGACTAGATTAATACTGTTGAAACTGGTGCAAAACCAGACTAGATCAATACTGTTGAGACTGGTGCAAAACCAGACTAGATCAATACTGTTGAAACTGGTGCAAAACCAGACTAGATCCATACTGTTGAAACTGGTGCAAAACCAGGCTAAATCAATACTGTTGAAACTGGTGCAAAACCAGACTTGATCCATACTGTTGAAACTGGTGCAAAACCAGACTAGATCAATACTGTTGAAACTGGTGCAAAACCAGACTAAGTCGATCAATAGTGTTGAAACTTGTACAAAACCAGACTAGATCCATACTGTTTAAACTGGTGCAAAACCAGACTAGATCAATACTGCCGAAATTGGTGCAAAACCACACTAGATCAATACTGTTGAAACTGGTGCAAAACCACACTAAATCCTTACTGTTGAAACTGGTGCAAAACTGGACTAGATGAATACTGTTGAAACTGGTGCAAAACCACACTAGACCAATACTGTTGAAACTGGTGCAAAACCACACTAGATCAATACTGTTGAAACTTGTGCAAAACCACACTAGATCAATACTGTTGAAACTGGTGCAAAACCGGACTAGATCAATACTGTTGAAACTGGTGCAAAATCAGGCTAGATCAATTATTTACTCTTATCAGCACATCACTTTACAACAGGCAAAGTTCATCGATCATTACGATCAGTTTTTTTTATTGGAAAATGATTAATTTCTATATTATATTGAGGTTGAAAAACCTTTTTGCTAATTGTTTTTGCTATATTGTCATTTAGTCAGCTATATCGAAGCTATTGGGCCTAATAATGTACAAATTGAATGGAAACCAACCATTCCTTTTTTGGCATGTCATTCGAAAATCAACCATGATAGGATTTAACCCTTCCACTGATGCTGATGACAATTGACGTCTCTGCACCTCACAATTTTCAAAACAAAATGGAAATAGGAGAAATTACTCACTTCCGCCTTATTCCTTTTTGAGTTTTATGTCGCTTTCAACAATTTTTAGCTCTATTGGCCAAATGCCAGAAGAGCTTATGCCATGGCGTTGTGTCCGTCCGCAAACAATTGCTTGTGAACACGATAAAGTCTTTAGTTTTGATTGTATCTCAATCAAATTTATACAGTAGTTAGATATCCATGAGAGCTCGGTTCCTTTCTCAAACCAGCCAGAACTGGATTATGGCCCTTGAAATTGTAAAAATTGCTATAATAGAGCTTGTGAACACAATAGAGGCTCAATTTACTATCTGATCTTCACCAAACTTAGAAAGTAGTTAAATATTGATGAGAGCTTGGTTCTTTTCGAAAACTAGCCAGATGTGCCTTTGCATGACTGGATTATGGCCCTTGAAATTGTCAAAATAGCTATAATACAGCTTGTGAACACAATAGAGCCTCCATTTATTATCCAATCTTCACCACACTTAGATAGTAGTTAAATATTGATGAGAGCTTGATTCCTTTTGAAAAACCAGCCAGATCCGCCCATGCATAACTGGATTATGGGCCTTGAAATTGTCAAAATTGCTATAATACAGCTTGTGAACACAATAGAGCCTCCATTTACTATCCAATCTACACCAAACATAGATGGTAGTTAAATATTGATGACAACTTGGTTCCTTTCGAAACCAGCAAGATCCATGCCAGTAGAGCATAGGCCCTTGTTCAGTTATGTCATGGCATTTCCTGGGTAAGTTACCATTGCTACTGGTCCATTAATCCTGACACCAGCGAGTCAATAATAATGGCACAACTCTGAGCTCCAAGGAGGAAAAGCCATTACTCCCATTTTTAGCTCTACTGGCCAAAGGCCAGAAGGGCTTATGTCGTGGCGATTCGTCCGTTGTGCGTCCGTCCGTCCGTCCGTAAACAATTTCTTGTTAACACGATACAGTCTTCAGTATACAGTAGTTAGATATCCATGAGAGCTCGGTTCCTTTCGAAAACCAGCCAGATCCGCCCATGCATGACTGGATTATGGCCCTTGAAATGGTCAAAATTGCTATAAAAGAGCTTGTTAACACGATACAGTCTTCACTTTTGATTGTATCTCAACCAAACTTATACAGTAGTTAGATATCCATGAGAGCTCGGTTCCTTTCAAAAACCAGCCACAGATCCGCCCATGCATGACTGGATTATGGCCCTTGAAATGGTCAAAATTGCTATAAAACAGCTTGCTAACATGATACAGTCTTCACTTTTGATTGTATCTCAACCAAACTTATACAGTAGTTAGATATCCATGAGAGCTCGGTCTCTTTCGAAAACATGACTGGATTATGGCCCTTGAAGTGGTCAAAATTGCTATAATAGAGCTTGTTAACACAATAGTCTTTATTTTTTATTGTATCTCAACCAAACTTTATAATACAGTAGTTAGATATCCATGAGAGCTTGATTCCTTTCGAAAACAAGCCAGATCCGCCCCATGCATGACTGAATTATGGCCCTTGAAATTGTCAAAATTGCTATAATAGAGCTTGTTTATACAGTAGTTAGATATCCATGAGAGTTTGGTTCATTTCTAAAAAACGGCCAGATCTACCCATGCATGGCTGGATTATGGCCCTTGAAATTGTCAAAATTGCTATAATACAGCTTGTGAACACAATAGAGCTTCCATTTAATATCTGATCTTCACCAAACTTAGATGGTATTTGAATATTGATGACATATTGGTTCCTTTTGAAACAAGCCAAGTCTATGGTTTGGTTATAGATGGAACCAGCACCAAGGCGAATGCTCCACAACTACACCACCGAGGGGGTCTCTCTCAATTTCCGTAAAAACTGTAATTCAATATATCTTATTTGTAGCCTCAGACATTTTTAATGCAGACATCAGTATTATATCACACAAGGAAAACAGATAAAATGGACATTAAGTCTCACGAAAACAGATGCACCAAGTTTTTTTTATAATTTTTACCAGTGCTCTGGATAATGCCCCGGTCACACATTCACGGATCGTCTTGCCGGATCCACTACGGATGGAAACTCACGGATGACCCCGGAAAAGACTATATCCGTGGTCCGCTACGGATGCAACACCGTTTGACTACGGGTTTTAACGGATCAACCAAGGATAATGCAGAAAAAGGGCTGGTTGACAACGGGGAGTGATACGGATTGGTACGGTTCGGTACGGTTTAGTACGGAATGACATGTGTCACGGCGTATGCACTGCGGATTAACAACCTGCAACGATAAGCAATCCGTATACATAAACTCCCGCGCTCGCATGTTCATTCCACAACTACAGGCCTAAGGACACCCCGGCCGAGAATCAAACCCGAAACCTCCGGTTCGAAGTTCACTGAGCAATAAAAGTCGAAACAAATATCGTTGAAAAATATTAAAGTTGAACTATAATGTTGAAGTGAAATAAAATATTCTTAATTTTGAAATATACATGTACTTTATTTCACTTCAATTTTAAGAGTTCAACTTTAATCTTTCTCATCTATTTTTTTCCAATTTTTATTGTTCAAGTATATTTTGTTTCAAATTCATAAAGTGAGAAATAAAGACAGAAATAAAAGGTTGATAATAACATTTGTAAATGATGTTAGTGTATGTTTTTTATGTAAGTACAAATAAAAACATATTCCAAAGTCCAATAATTTTAATAAAACATGATCTGTAAATATCCAACACAATTCGACCATTCTGAAGTATAATCTTTTATACCATCCTATTATGCCATGGCACCGCCCCGAAAGGTGAATTGACGTAGTGTTTTAGGTACAGCCTCTGCTGCTATGCTTCCAAAGTGTCTAAGTTGCCACCCCTGGTTGTCCATGTTAACACCCTCTCTCCAGGCTCCGGGGATGAGGTTTTGGTTAACATCCTCCTGATCCATCAGAGGGTTTTCTTCACCAGGATATCTGACTCTCATGATGTTGTGAAGGCACACACAGGCGAGGACTATGGCATGTACTGTATCAGGGTCCTGCAACGTGACGGAGAGCAAACACCGGAATCGGTTTGCAAGGATACCAAATGCATTTTCCACAACTCGTCTGGCCCTCGAGAGGCGGTAGTTGAAGATCCTCTCGTCATTGGCAAGACCCGTCTGGAGTAGGGCTTCATAAGGCAGGTGTTCGTGCCAAATGCATCCTCTGCAATGATATAGTAAGACATCGGTCTGCCATCACCGGGAAGGGGGGCTGCTGGTGGGATGCCGATTACACCCCTTAAAATGGCGTTTTTCAGCTCACACTGGTTCCAAATCTGAGCGTCGGAGCAACCACCTTGTGCACCAATATTCACCCACCGGAACTTGTAATCGGCGTCGACTAGGGCCATCAGAACTATTAAGTGATATCCTTTGTAGTTGTAGTATAGGGAGCCACTGTTCTTAGGACACCGTATGTCAACATATTTGCCATCTAGAGCACCCAGAGCATGTGGGAACTGCCATTTTGCAGAAAACTGGTCGGCTATTGCCTGCCACTGTTCAGGCTCAGTAGGAGTGTCGATAATATCCCCAGCATATGTTGCAATTATGGTAGCTGTCCCCCCGTAGCCAGGTATCGCAGGGTGACTGCTAGCCTCACTCTAGGTTCGATGAACTGTCTGTACCAGGTAATATTCTTCATAATCATGCGACCCACTACTTGTAACAGTTCTTGAAACATATGTAGGTATATTCTCAGAAAGTTCTTGAAAGCAGCTGGATTTTCCACACTCATTTCAGCCATGAGTGCTTCATACTGGCCGTCGATGGGTCGTCGGAGGAGCCAGTCCTTGGTCCACCATCTCTACTGTCTCCGGTCACCTCTCAGTCTGTCCTAAAGCAGCTCCAACATGGCCCTGGCATTTTGTGCCATATCAATGTCCAGGTCCAACCAGTTAAGTGCCAGCCTCAGTTGTTGGTTGTTCATGTTGGTTGTTGTTAGACGTAGACTTTTTGGATGAAACAGATATGAAGTAGGGCCCTATAAACTGGAAGTATTTATACAGAAGTCTGGTGACAGAACGGGGGTGACACCTAGATGATATAATCTGTAATAAACTAGTGGACCGTAGTAAGCCGCATTATACCGTGATGTCACGTAGTAACCCGTAGGAATCCTTGAGAAACCTTGGTAATCCCTACCTATCCCTAATAGAACGTAGTGCGATCGTGCTGATCCGTGACAAATCCGTAACAAACCGTATTGTATCCTTGGCTAATTCGTAGTGTAACCGTACAAGTACGTAGTTTACCGTAACTAACCGTACCGATCCTTGGCGACTTGAGTCCGGGGATGTACTACGAATAAGTACGGTTTATTACGGACTACAACAGATAAGTACGTTCTAATACGGATCAGTAAGGATGTACTACGGTTGTCTGATCCGTGGGGAATTTTTGAGCATGCTCAAAAATTGTCACTGATATACAAGTACTACTACGATTGACCCAGGATACAATACGGACAGCTACGGACCACTACAGATTGCCACGAATGATGCCGGATCGTATCCGTAGCTAATCCGGCGTCCGATCCGTGAATGTGTGACCGGGGCATAAGAAGATTATTTCCCAAATTGTTATGTTATATAACCCAGTGATACGATTAATTTAAACATTATTTATTTTACATCGATTGCGAAGCAAGCTTTCAGCTCATTTTAATCACGCTCGATGTCTGCTTCCTGGAGACTTAACCAATACTCGCGCCGTTTGTGTGGATAAATCCCAAAGTCAGGACCCGCTCATCACGGGACTCAAACCAGGGCCTTTGATACGAGAGGCTGACGTGATCAGCAGAAGACAAATTTTAAGAACTGTAAGGCAAACAGAGAAATTATTGCTCATAATCTCCTTTTGCCACAAAGCAGACAACTTTAGTTAATCCTTTTCCACATACAACAAATCTGCAGCAGACGACTTTGAAATCATAGTGACAAAAACCTGAAAAATCTCCATTAAAGACAGCTTAATTTTTAAATAAAGTTAAAAACATAGTGCCCAAAGGTGAAATTGCTCATGATGAGCAATTTCACCTTTGGCCACATTGTTTTAAAAAGTTGTCTGCTGCTATTGCATCACAATGCGTCTGCGGGTGGGAAAGGGTTAAAATAATCCATCTCCTTTTGCCCCAATCTTTTTAAAAGTTGTTAGGTACAGAGGTACTAAAAGTCGTCTGCTGCAGAATTGTTGTATGAGGTTGAAAGGGTTTAAAGAATCGTCTCCTTTGAAAATGTACCAGTAAGACTTGGGATATGAAACGAATTTGAGTTTCCAAAATGAATATGTATGCATGCCGGGGGTAATGATTCCAGTAGAAAATGGTTTCACCATGATCCATCTGAGTTTTATTCAAACTAAGGATTTGCCTATTTTTTCAGTGTGATTTTGTTATAAATTTTCACAATGTAGCAGTCCCTCTTTGATCCAATGAATAATTTACAGATTATGATAGAAATTGATTTTTTTCCTTTTTGCTAAATATTGACAGTTGTCATTATTTAAAGCTATAATGATATCAAATAGAATTTAACCCTCATACGGCAATTCTGCAACAGACGACTTTGAACGTATTTTGTCAAAAAATAAAAAAATCGTTTTGTGCAATTTCTTCTTTTGTCACTATGTTTTCAAAAAGCTGTCTGCTGCAGAGGCATCAGAAAGCGTTTATATGAGGGAAAGGGTTAAAGCTATAATGATATCAAATAGAATTTAAAATGAAAAAAACAAACAAATATTAGTTTGATACACTGATTTGATCAGTGATAGGAGGAATAGTGAAGGTCAAGTCAGCTACAGAAGTCATGGAGGAAATCTGCGATTTGTTGAATATGAATATCAATTAGACTGGAACCAAACTGTAAAAGTAAGGTACTATATCGCTCCTGGAATATTGTGGACTCGAACCAGACTGTAAAAGTAAGGTACTATATCAGTACTGGACTATTGAAGACTTGAACCAGACTCTAAAAGTAAGGTACAATGTCAGTACTGAATTATTGTAGACTGGAACCAGACTTTAAAAAAAGGTACTATAACAGTACTGGACTATTGAAGACTGGGACCAGACTCTAAAATAAAGGTTCTATATCAGTACTTAATTATTGTAGTCTGGAACCAGACTGTAAAAGTCAGTACTGGACTATTGTAGATTTGTACCAGACTCTAAAAGTAAGGGATATATTCAATATCAGTACTGAATTAGTGTAGACTGGTACCAGACTCTAAAATAAGGGAACAATATCAGTATTGGACTATTGTAGACTGGTACCAGACTAAAAATAAGTGTACAATATCAGTACTGAATTATTGTAGACTGAAACCAGACTATAAAAGTAAGGTACTATATCAGTACTGAACAAGAGAAAGTTGATGCAACGCATCAATGTCGCCGGATATCCATAGTGCAGTTATGCATAACACTAACATTATAGTAGTTGAATAACAGTTATCAACTGAGGGGCATATTGGAAAGTGAAAATGTATCATAACTTGCATTGTTTTGTCAACGAAGTGAATGATAATTGAAGCCTTTCATTGTTTATGATCAATCTCCATTCCAAAGTAGGTTGACCATACACACAACCAACTAATTATTGATCATAAACAGTAATGGAAATGAGAAATCTTGCCAATCATTAGTCTTAGTATGTATACAGTGCTTTCATTAAGGAATAATTATAAGATTTAAATGTGAATTCCACATACACTTTTCAAGATGTTTGTCAGAATATTTGAATTTTATTATTTTTCAATAAAACCACAAAACAGACAATTTAGGATTTGCATGCAATAGCACGTCATTTTATCTTTCCTCTATTAAATTCAACATTGGACACCTTTGCAGCAATCTACTTTTAAAACAATGAGTTAAGAGTTAAATCGCTGAAGACATGAGTTTTCTCTTTTTCTCAAAATGATATTAGCTTGGCATCCTAATTATATCATACGTATATCAAATGTTGAAATGTAGTCCAATATTTATAAATTAGACCACCTTCGAAATATAATATCAACTAAACAGTTAAATCTCATTGAAATTGTTGTATAATTTAAACTTAATTTCGAACATAAACTGAGCCCTACAACATGTTAATTTATTTTAATTCTTTCCTCCCTTTTTTATAACGAAAATAACAAACTACTCATGTTTTAAAATTATATTATGATGAGCGCCCTTGTATCAATGATGCATAACAATATGCAGATCGGAAGCAATATGCCTTTAGGGAATTAAATGACACATTTAAAATTGTCAAGGACGAACTAATTTTGTACGAAAGACCCGATTCTTTCTTATTCGCAGAGGTGTCGTTTTTGAAACTCTCTTTATAGGCAGAGAGTGTTCGTTCAAAGTAATTTTTCTATTAAAACTAGTTTTATCTCGGTTTGTTCTTTTCTTCATTTGTTTCGAACCAAATAAACATTTTAAATCGCCTACGATTTACTATTTGTAAGTGAGTGTAAAGAGACGGCTCTCTGCAAAGGAGATTGATCTACGCAGTTGGTATTCGCGAGTCACGCTTCAAGTAGGTGCGCGTATGTAAACAAATTAGACTGCGACGTAAAGGTTTGTAGTTATCGCCTTTAGAGTACATGTAGTATATAGTGTAAAATAAAGTCTACCAGTCTAGCTAATAGGGACTGTTTTGTCTTCGTAAATAAAACAAAGAAACATAAATGCGAGTCAAAATAAAGAAACTCAAAGTACCTAAAACATCGGAATATTTATTTCATTTTAGATGTGTCATTACTTAGTGTTTTTAAACAAACACAATTGTAATATGTTCAAGACATCTAAATGTGTTTCTTTCTAATAATAATCCCCCCCCTCCCATGTGATTTCCGAAAACCTATTAAAAATAGAAGTCGCGGGCTTCTGCCCGGCGACTAATTATTGTAGACTGAAACCAGACTGTAAAAGTAAGGTACTATATCAGTACTTAATTATTGTAGACTGGAACCAGACTATAAAAGTAAGGTACTATATCAGAACTGAATTATTGTATAGTGAAACCAGACTGTAAAAGTAAGGTATTATATCAGTACTGGACTATTGAAGACTGGCACCAGACTCTCAACAAAGGGTACTACATCAGTACTTAATTATTGTAGACTGAAACCAGACTGTAAAAGTAAGGTACTATATCAGTACTTAATTATTGTAGACTGGAACCAGACTGTAAAAGTAAGGTACTATATCAGTACTGGACTATTGTAGAATGGAACCAGATTGTAAAAGTTAGGTACTATAACAGTACCAGACTATTGAAGACTGGAACCAGACTGTAAAAGTAAGGTACAATGTCAGAACTGGACTATTGTAGACTGGAACCAGACTGTAAAAGTAAGGTACTATAACAGTACCAGACTATTGAAGACTGGAACCAGACTCTAAAATAAGGGTTCTATATCAGTACTTAATTATTGTAGACTGAAACCAGACTGTAAAAAATGGGTAGAATATCAGTACTGGACTATTGAAGACTGGTCCTGTACGAAAACTCTGAGCAAATTATGTACTGGGCAGAATGCATACAGAATTTCCATTTTCTGTACAGAATAAACACAGACACAGAATCTGATATAAATTCTGTACAGACTTTTTTTTTTTTCTGTACAGACTATCACGGCCAAATCAGATTGCATCCTAGTACACGCAATATCTTTTTGTCATCAATCACTCTCCTGAAATTTGAGAATGCATGAATCCCAAAATGGCAAAAATGGTATATCATGATTAGTCAGCAAAAAGCTGAAAAAAACCCTAATTATCAAGATTTGCAAACAAGGGAGGTAAAATGTTGTTTGAATGTGTGTTTATGCCCCTTCTTTTTCACATTTGTAAGTGCCGAGATAATTAGCTCTTGCCTTGAAGTCCTCTGCTTTAAATACTAAAATCATCATCTTAATACATGGTGGGAAATATTATGGGAAAAGGAAAATTGTTCATGATAGGCAAATTCACCTTTTCCCACAATATTTTCAAAAGTCTGCCACAGGGTGGCATTAAATAGTGTGTGTATCATGTGAAAGTGTTAAAAGTGTGGATGTCCCTGGTTTAAGTGGGTTACAACAAAACTAATTATGTTTCCATTACTCTTTCTTATCCCTTTGGCATTTGTAAAAGAACCCAATCAAACAGAAATGTCCCCCATATCCCTTTCCCTCATACAGACGCTCTCTGACACCTCTGCTGCAGACTACTTTGAAAAACATTGTGGCAAAAGGTGAAATTGCTCATAATTTGCCACAATGTTTTCTACTGTTTTCAATAATTATGCCCCCTTCGAAGAAGAGGGGTATATTGCTTTGCACATGTCTGTCGGTCGGTCGGTCGGTCCGTCTGTAGACCAAAGTTTGTCCGAGTGATAACTCAACAATGCCTGGACCTATGGTCCTCAAACTTGACTTGGGGGTTGGGCCTGACCAGTAGATGAACCCTATTTATTTTTAGGTCATTGGGTCAAAAGACACAAAAACCCTTTTTAAGATTGTCCGAGTGATAACTCAACAATGCCTGGACCTATGGTCCTCAAACTTGACTTGAAGGTTGGGCCTGACCAGTAGACGAACCCTATTCATTTTGAGGTCATTGGGTCAAAGGTCAAGGTCACAGTGACCTTGAACACAAAAACCCTTTTTAAGCTTGTCTGATTGATAACTCAACAATGCCTGGATCTATGGTCCTCAAACTTGACTTGGGGGTTGGGCCTGACCAGTAGATGAACCCTATTTGTTTTGAGGTCATTGGGTCAAAGGTCAAGGTCACAGTGACCTTGAACACAAAAACCCTTTTTAAGCTTGTCCGAGTGATAACTCAACAATGCCTGGACCTATGGTCCTAAAACTCGACTAGGAGGTTGGGGCCAGTAGATGAACCCTATTCATTTTGAGGTCGTTGGGTCAAAGGTCAAGGTCACAATGACCTTGAAAACAAAAACCTTTTTTAAGCTTGTCTGAGTGATAACTCAATAATGCCTGGACTTTAGGTCCTCAAAGTTGACTTGGAGGTTGGGCCTGACCAGTAGATGAACCCTATTTATTTTGAGGTCATTAGGTCAAAGGTCAAGCTCACAGTGACCTTGAACACAAAAACCTTTTTTAAGCTTGTCTGAGTGATAACTCAACAATGCCTGGACCTGGAGGATACATAATATCTGCAAATATCAGTCATCATCACAATGGGATTAGGAACTCTACCTACCATCCTCAAACTTTGAATGAACATTGTTTATAATCTTAAAACTGACTCATAGACATCCAATGTGAAATGACAAATCAACTGGCATTTCGGTCCATACAAATTTTTACTCAATTGTCCTAATATTCCTGACAACATGGCGCTCAGGGGGGGCATAATGTTTGACAAACATCTCTTGTTGTTCTTTCAGTTATAGAGAAATGCTGCGGATTTCTTGTATTTGGGAAATGGCGAAAGCTGTAAAGGATATGGTAGTCACTCCAATAAATAACTAATTATTTTTTCTCAAATAATATTTCTTTTATTTTTGTAAAGGTTTAACTCTTATCTCAGAACCTTCAACTCTCCCCCACAAACAACAAACCTGCAGCAGATTAATTTGGAAACATCTGCGCCAAAACATATGTAACACTCTAGAAATGAAAGAATACTGAAAAGAGTTGAAAAAACACTGGCAAAAGGGAATACTGCTCATGATGAGCAATTTCTTCTTTTGTCACATTGTTTTCAAAAGTCGTCTGCAGATGTCCTAGAATATGTCTGCAGTTGGGAGTGGGTAAACTCTGTCTCAACTCTGTTTTTGCATTAGAGTAATTTAACCTTTTCCCTATTCCACATTCAAAAAATCTGCAGCAGACGACTTGAAAAAACTATGGCATAAGGAGGAATTGCTCATTATGAGCAATTTCTTCTTTTACCATACTGTTTTCAAAAGTGATCTGAATGCAGAGAGGTCAGAAAGTGTGTACATGTGAGAAAGTATCCCCTTGCCCAAGTCTTATTTAAGCTTTTCTCTTACCCACATGCAAAACAATCTGCAGTTGACAACTTTGAAAACAATGAGGAAAAAATATGGAAAACTTAAATAAAACTGTTGAATAGAGTTGAAAACATAATTGTGGGAAAAATGAGAAATTGCTCATTTTGACAGACACATTTAATTAATTGATTGAGGGAAAGCAATGAACACATGGAAATATGTACCTTTAAAACATGAAAGGAAAAGAAGTTTGTTTTTGACATCTCTCCTGTTTTAGCGGACAACTTCTGAAAACAATTTGGAAAAACGAAATTCTACACAAATTAATTCTGCTCTTCATCAAAGTCATTCCTCTTATCTGGGAAATGTAACTTTTCTTTCTTAGATGTTTTCCAAGCAGTTGACACTCAACAATTCTTAACTTTTTAGCTCACCTGAGCTTTGCTCAAGGTGAGTTATTGCGATCGCCTTCTGTCCGTCGTGCGTCAACTTCTTCTCCTCAGTAACCAGTGCGTCAATTGGGATGAAACTTCACAGAAAGCATCCTCTCAATGACCTCACCAGATTTCCTTCAAATGTTTGGGATCCATGCAGAATTCTGGTTTCCATGGCAACGAACTGAAAAAAAAAATCAAAATTCTTCTTCTCCCAAACTGGTTGGCAGATTTTCAAATAATTTTGTAGAAATGTTCCTTGGATGACCCTCTATCAGATTCCTTCAAGCCATGTTGATTGGTCGAAAAACATGACCGCAAGGGGGGGGCGGGCCTATTTTGCCTTATATGGCTATAGTGAAAACTTTAAAAATATTCTCCTCCAAAAGTGTCAGGCCGATTTTCAAATAATTTTGTAGAAATGTTCCTAGGGTGACCCTCTATCAGATCCCTTAAAGCCAAGTTGATTGGTCTGAAACTATGGCCGCCAGGGGTTGGGGCTTATATAGCTAAAGTGAAAATAAAAATCAGGTGAGCGATCCAGGGCCATCATGGCCCTCTTGTTTAAATAGAATATGGAATACATGTAATATGTTAACTCTCTCTCACATACAGTTGCTCTTTAACCCTTTCCCACAAACAACAATTCTGCAGCAGACGACTTTGAACATATTTTGTCAAAAAATAGGAAATCTCTATAATTGAATGGATAACCTATGACTAAATAGTGCGTCAACTTCTTCTCCTCAGTAACCAGTGGGTCAATTGGGATGAAACTTCACAGAAAGCATCCTCTCAATGACCACACCGGATTTCCTTAAAATTTTTGGGATCCATGCAGAATTCTGGTTTCCATGGCATCGAAATGAAAAAAAATTCAAAATTCTTCTTCTCCCAAACTGGTTGGCAGATTTTTAAATAATTTTGTAGAATTGTTCCTTGGATGACCCTCTATCAGATTCCTTCAAGCCATGTTGATTGGTTGAAAATCATGGCCGCCAGGGTGGGCGGGGCTATTTTGCCTTATATGGCTATAGTGAAAACTTAAAAAATCTTCTCCTCCGAAAGGGTCGGCCTATTTTCAAATAATTTTGTAGAAATGTTCCTTGGATGACCCTCTATCAGATTCCATTAAGCCATGTTGATTGGTCCAAAAACATGGCCGCCAGGGGGGGCGGGGCTATTTTGCCTTATATGGCTATAGTGAAAACTTAAAAAATCTTCTCCGACGAAAGTGTCAAGCCGATTTTCAAATAGTTTTGTAGAAATGTTCCTTAAGTGACCCACTATCAGATTCCTTCAAGCCATGTTGATTGGTCGAAAAACATGGCCGCCAGTGGGCAGGGCTATTTTGCCTTATATGGCTATAGTGAAAACTTAAAAAATCTTCTTCTCCCAAACTGGTTGGCAGATTTTCAAATAGTTTTGTAGAAATGTTCCTTGGATGACCCTCTATCAGATTCCTTCAAGCCAAGTTGATTAGTCGAAAAACATGGCCGCCAGGGGGGCGGGGCTATTTTGCCTTATATGGCTATTGTGAAAAATTAAAAAATCTTCTCCTCCGAAAGGGTCGGCCTATTTTCAAATAATTTTGTAGAAATGTTCCTAGGGTGACCCTCTATCAGATTCCTTTAAGCCAAGTTGATTGGTCAGAAACTATGGCCGCCAGGGGGCGGGGCTTATATAGCTAAAGTGAAAAATAAATGATCAGGTGAGCGATTCCAGGGCCATCATGGCCCTCTTGTTTTATAATTTTTGCCAAGAAGTTGCCAAAGTCGGCTGCTGCAGGTTTGCTGTATGTGGGAATGAGTTAAGTAATTAGGGCCCCTATTCGGAGGCTGTTTTTCATGTGTCAACACTCCATCACACTCCTGTAGAGGTGAGAAAACTAGTGATTAGAATAAGTGAAACAGTATAGTGCTAGACTTGAAGGACTGAAGTGATTTATTACAATGATATTTTAAGTACTGTATATCCTAGTTACATTTCCTTAACCCTTTCCAATCTGCAGACACATTTTGACCATTTGCTAAGTTTATATATAAACAATTTCCTGTTTATCTACAATTTTTCAAAGAAATTTCAAGTGGAGGTGTAAATAACAGACATTTGTTCAGAGAAAGAGTTGTGTCTCATTTGGGTTTACCATCATTTTAAACATTACTTCAGCTATATCATGGCAACAGACCTCTTACTCATGATTCCTTGGTTAACAGGATAAGTCCCAAAAACTCTACATAAGATTTTAACACGATTATGCCCTTTTTGGACTTAGAAAGGTTGGTTAAAGATTTGCATGCATGGCTTTTTCTCACAAACCACAGATGCTATTGCTTTGAAACTTCACACACCTATTGAACATCATCAAAAGACCCTGCAGGTCAAGTCCTAATACTCTACATCAGATTTTGACACAATTATGCCCCTTTTTGGACTTAGAAATGTTGGTTAAAGTTTTGCATGCAAGATACTATCATGGACATATCTCAGTGACCACTAATGACATTGACTTGAAACTTCATTCATGTCTTCAGGGGTGTCAGACAGTCAAGTTAGATAACTCTTGAATGAATTTAGTACAAATTATGGGCTTCATTGACCTTGACAATTTGGTTAAAGTTTGGCATGCAAGGTTCTGATTCATGCACACATCTCATTAACCACTGTTTACTATAGAATCAAATTGCAAAGAGTTGAGCATGCTGTATTATGGACAGCTTTTGTCTTATACATTATTGTGTGAGGACTCCAGTAAAACCGAGGTTGGCCAATTTTCAAATAATTTTGTAGAAATGTTCCTGAGTGGGTGAACCTCTATCAGATTCCTTCAAGCTGTGTTGATTGGTCAAAAAACATAGCTGACACCCAGGAATGGGGCTTTTTAGCTCACCTGAGCTTTGCTCAAGATGAGTTATTGTGATCGCCTTTTGTCCGGCGTCCGTCTTCGTCTTCGTCGTGCGTCAACTTTTTCTCCTCAGTAACCAGTGGGTCAATTAGGATGAAACTTCACAGAAAGCATCCTCTCAATGACCTCACCAGATTTTCTTCAAATTTTGGGGATCCATGCAGAATTCTGGTTTCCATGGCAACGAAATGAAAAAAACTTCAAAATTCTTCTTCTCCCAAACTGGTTGGCAGATTTTTAAATAATTTTGTAGAATTGTTTCTTGGATGACCCTCTATCAGATTCCTTCAAGCCATGTTAATTGGTTGAAAAACATGGCCGCCAGGGGGGGCAGGGCTATTTTGCCTTATATGGCTATAGTGAAAAGTTAAAAAATCTTCTACTCTGAAAGTGTCTGGCCTATTTTCAAATAATTTTGTAGAATTGTTTCTTGGATGACCCTCTATCAGATTCCTTCAAGCCATGTTGATTGGTTGAAAAACATGGCCGCCAGGGGGGGCGTGGCTATTTTGCCTTATATGGTTATAGTAAAAACTTTAAAAATCTTCTCCTCCGAAAGTGTCAGACCGATTTTCAAATAATTTTGTAGAAATGTTCCTTGGATGACCCTCTATCAGATTCCTTCAAGTCATGTTGATTGGTTGAAAAACATGGCCGCCAGGGGGGCGGGGTTATTTTGCCTTATATGGCTATAGTGAAAACTTAAAAAATCTTCCCATTTTCAAATAGTTTTGTAGAAATGTTCCTTAAGTGACCCACTATCAGATTCCTTATATGGCTATAGTGAAAACTTAAAAAATCTTCTCCTCTGAAAGTGTCAGGCTGATTTTCAAAAAATTATGTAGAAATGTTCCTTGAATGACCCTCTATCAGATTCCTTCAAGCCATATTGATTGGTTGAAAAACATGGCCGCCAGGGGGGGCGGGGCTATTTTGCCTTATATGGCTATAGTGAAAACTTAAAAAATCTTCTCCTCCGAAAGTGTCAGGCCGATTTTCAAATAATTTGGTAGAAATGTTTCTTGGATGACTCTCTATCAGATTCCTTCAAGCCATGTTGATTGGTTGAAAAACATGGCCACCAGGGGGGCGGGGCTATTTTGCCTTATATGGCTATAGGGAAAAGTTAGAAATGTTCCTAGGGTGACCCTCTATCAGATTCCGTCAAGTTGATTAGTAGGAAACTATGGACGCCGTGAAAAAAAAAATCAGGTGAGCAATCCAGGGCCATCATGGCCCTCTAGTTTATGCCTTATATGGCTATAGTGGAAACTTAAAAAATCTTCTTCTCCGAAAGTGTAAGGCCACTTTTCAAATAATTTTGTAAAAATGTTCCTTGGGTGACCCTCTATCAGATTCCTTCAAGCCATGATGATTGGTAAAAAAACATGGCTACCTGAGGGGGCGGGGCTGTTTTGCCTTATATGCATATAGTCAAAACTTTAAATAAATCTTCTCCTCCGAAAGAGCCATATAAACTTTAAAATTCATCTTCTAGCTCTGAACCTGCTTCACCTTTATAAGTAGTAGCATTTTTCTACTGTACTAGCTATAACTCAGGGGATCTATCAAGGGTGCATCTTCCTTCTGTCTTGGCCCTCTTGTTTTAAAATAATTTTGTGCAATTTTTCTTTTGTCCATGTATCATCATTTGACCTATTTCATACTATGACATATTCAGATTCTGTCAATTTTAACCCTTTTCAACATTCAAAAAATATGAAGCAAACATCTTTGAAAACATCTACACCAAAGCATGAGAATTATCTATCAATGAAAGTAAAATTATCAAATAGAGTGGTAAAAATTGTGTCAAAAGAAGAATAAGCAATTTTTCCTTTGTTCACAATTGTTTTTAAAAGTTGTCTGCAGAAATGGCATAAGAAAGTGTCTGTATGTGGGTAAGGGTTAACCTAATAAATACAATAAGATTTGGGCTGGCCATATCAAAAACAATCAAAAAGGTTATACTTTTCAATGTTCAAGACAGTCTGCCTAATTTTCTCTGACGATTTAACCCTTTCCCACATACAGACTCTTTCTGACACCTTTTCTTTCTTTCTTATTTTTTTTCTCACAAAGTCACTTACTTGAATAGGAATCAACTGATTATATGTCTGCAGTATCAGGTGATGGTTTAACCCTTTCCCATATACAATAAATCTGACAACTAAAAAGCCTCTAGGAACAATTGTGGAAAATCTCTTAACCCTTTCCCTCATATAGACGCTTTCTGACACCTGCAGCAGACGGCTTTTTGAAAACATAGTAACAAAAGAAGAAATTGCACAAAACGTGCAATTTCTCCTTTTGCCACAATGTTTTCCACTTTTTGTCATTATAGGTTATCCATTCAATTATGGAGATTTTCTATGTTTTGTCAAAATATGTTCAAAGTAGTCTGCTGAAGAATTATCGTATGAGGGAAAGGGTTAAGTTAGATGAATTTTAGTCATATTATTGAATTGAGCTGAAAAGAGTTTGAATAATTGAGAAAATGCGCATCACAATTTCTCATTTTGTCACAATGTTTTCCAACGCATCTGTTGCAGGTGCATAAAAAAGCTAAGGGAAATTGGAAAGTCATCACCAACTGATTATGGTGTCTTTGGAACTATAGTTTATCCAATTCTCTCATATGACAATTCTGCAGCAGATGACTTTATACATATTTTGTCAAAAAATAGAAAATCTCTATAATTGAAAGGATAATCTATGACTAAAACTGGAAAGTATTGTGGCAAAAAGAGAAGTTGCTCGTTTTGAGCAAGTTCTTCTTTTGTCACTATGTTTTCTAAAAGCTGTCTGCTGCATAGGCGCCAGAAAGCGTCTTTATGAAGGAAAGGGTTAATTAAAGGAACAGCTGTTAAATTAGGCTTCAAAGATTTAAAAAGCGTTTGCATGCATGAAAGGTGAAAGGGTTTATTAGTCAATGCATACTTATATGATCAGAGATTTTTCTTGCATCTTGTTGACTACATGAAGCCAGCATGCAAGTATTTTCAAATCTCAATATGTTGGAGCAAATGAAAAATGGCTGTTAACCCTTTACCTCATACAGACGCTTTCTGAAAACACTGCCGCAAGACAACTTTGGAAAACATTGTGGCTAAATGAGAAATCGCTCAATATGAGCAGTTTCTCGCTTTGCCACAGGGTTTTCAACTTTATTCAATAATAATACTTTCTCCCATTTATAAAAATATATCAATATTTTTGCTCAGATGATTTCAAAGCCGTCTGCTGCAGATTTGTTGTATGTTGGAAAGGGTTAAGCACGAGCTTGCATTGACCTATTAGAAATATTGATCTTTCTTAGAAATAAATTGTTTTGGAAAATATTTTGAAACCCTGACAAAACTTGATTAACCCTTTCCCTCATATAGACGCTTTCTGATGCCTCTGCAGCTTTTTGAAAACATAGTGACAAAAGAAGAAATTGCACAAAACGTGCAATTTCTCCTTTTGCCACAATGTTTTCCACTTTTTGTCATAGGTTATCCATTCAATTATGGAGATTTTCTATTTTTTGACAAAATATGTTCAAAGTCGTCTGCTGAAGAATTGTTGTATGAGGGAAAGGGTTAAGTCCATTATAAGCAGCCAGTTGAAAGTTATGCCAGTTTTATGAATTATGAACTGTATAAAGCATCAAACTGTCTTAATTTTAACTTAGCTGAGCTTAGATAAGTTGGACTGTACACATGACTGTACACATGTTTGTGCAGATGAAAATACAGTCTTAACTTCAACTTTGTAATGCCTTTGAAAGGTAAAATAACCGTTAATGACTCAACAGGATGAGAGATTGAATCATTAAGATGTCTTCAATCAGGGTCCAAGGTTATTTAAGATAACCCTTTCCCACATGATAGCAGATGACTGCTAAGTCCTTTACAAAACTTTGGTAAATCTATGTTAACAAAAGCATTAACTATGGAATCAAGTTCCAAACATTGTGACAAAAGGAGAAATTTGCTCATGATGAGTAATTTCTCATATTGTCAGAATGTTTTCAAAAGTTGTTTGCTGCATGTGGCAAAGTGCAAATATCTGTGTATTGACATACCAGGGTTAAAGTTTTACAGTTGTATATATATATATGGCAGTTTTTAGAAAGTTGTTTATTTCTGTTTTTCTACAGTATTTCAGTTATAATAAGTCTCATGTGTTTTCTGGATAAGAAACCAGGCTCCAATTCCACCAACATTACTTAGCGCTAAGTAATACCAGGGACGAAGATCTTATCTACATCCCTGATAATACTTTTAAAATACTTAAAAGCATAATTTCATAATTTTTGTTTCTCTAGTATTTTGTAAAACATGAAGGGTGGACTGTATTTAAGTAAATGATTAAGTTGACATAAATAGTTATTTTGCATGAAAGTATGGATGCCAGGGATTGGGGCTAGCTGTTACTGTTGACTTTCTTCAGCTTGTTAAGAATGCTTAAATAGCACAAATGGCATTAACTGATATTATATTCCCTTTGATTTATAGTGACTCCATTCCTTGCAGTTTCTTTCCTAACTGTTACACAAATATTACTACATACCACATGCTCTCTTGTAAACCCTCTACCTCACACCATGGCTCTCTTGTAAACCCTCTACCTCACATCTTGGCTCTCTTGTACACCCTCTACCTCACATCTTGGTTCTCTTGTAAATCCTACCTCACACCATGAGTGTCATGAGCAATTTCTACTTGTTCGATAATGCAATTCTAGTCAATTATTCTCTGCTCACTAACATAAAATTTCCTTATTTTGCCTAGATGTTTCCAAAGTTGTCTGTTGCATGAGTTGGTGTATGTGGGAAAGAGTTGAAGTGTTATATATTGAACCATTAGGTCTGTTACATCTTTAGAATTTCTTTACAATCATTTTAATAAGTCTAAATAACCAAAACTCGCTGGATAATGTTTCAGGTCTCAGTCGAGACAAAACGGGGTTATTTGTATTGTAAACCAGAGTGACTTTGGCCATGAAATTGATGTGCTGTGTTAGTGTTCTGTAACAGTCTGTGATAAATAGAAGATATCAATAAACCTGACAGAATTGAAATAAATAGATATTACACCCTTTACATCATACAGACACTGGTTATTTCCCCTCATCCCGGTCAATAAACTTTTAAAACATTTGCTCGGAAAAGTAGCTTTTGCATTTTGTTAAACTATTTTTCAAAATGGAAATAACTTTTTAATAACCATCATAAGTACAATAATTTGGTTAAAGCAGGGCTGAAATGTATATGATACTGTGATATTGTAGTACTGTTAATTATAGTATAGGACAGTTGTGCAAGTGTGTCGAAATAAATAATTCATGGCTCGTTGATCTCGGAGGGATGTATATATAGAGAAAGCACTCCGCTTTAATAATTGTAATACAGTGTATTTATACCATACTACATTTCTACACCATAAGGGGTTGTTGTTACAACAGAGTACAACCATATATGCAGGACTTGTTTTTCAGTGATTTTAATCCTATTTGGACATATTTCAAGTACATTTTATTTTAAAGTGCGATTTGCAGAGGAATATAAGGGTCAACTATAGTGTAGTTTTAATAATTGTAAGCAATCTTACCAGATTTAGGATTATCAGTAGAGACATATACAATTTTAAGGTGTGGTATTATTACATGTTTATATTGTACACTTTGCCTTTTATATGCATTACATGTTATGTGTAGTCAGATTAAGCATGTAGGTGAGCTATCATATTTTTAACTCTCTCATAATTTTTATATGGACGCTGACGACTCTGCAGCAGACAATTTTTTGAAAACATTGTGGCAAAAGTAGAAATTGAGTTGTGATTGTTAATTAATTGCAGAATCATGAATGCATCACACTTGAACAAAGGTTGATACTGTACCACTGTGAATATTAATATCAAAGTACTGAAAGTACTGCTGGAAGGTGATTTTAGAGTGATGTCAGCCAGGTGCAGATGGGATAATGCATTGTATGCAAGGTATGAACAGATCATGGCTAGGATATATGGATAGGAACAAACGAGAGCAAATATGTTGGAAAATAAATGAATGAAAGAATTTAAGCTGCAGTTTCGGAATAGGTAAAATTGTATAAAAAGAATAAATCAAACAAATGGAAGAACGCCTTCATCAGTAGAATACAATAAGAAAGAAAGAATAAAACTTCAAAATTGTTGACAGCTGGACATTATATTATATTCACAATAGTTAGCAAACACTGTCAAGAAGTGAGGAGTATTGCATACATACAATTCATTTAGAAATTGCATTGAAACAAAATATATTTTTGGTAAAAAATATAGAGAAATATTTGTAAAAAATATAGAAAGCATTTTTTCATATTTAGACAGAAAAGTACAGGAAAGAATAACATTCAGTCATATCCGTCAATAGCTAATACTATCTTTCTATGCGTCTGTATAAGGACAAAGATATATATAGATAGATATTCTTTATTTCTTCCAAATTTGAAGAGCAAGTACATTTAATATTAAACATTACAAAAGTGAGAACATAAATATATAGTTAAAACATTGTAACAATAGGAGAACTTGCTCGTCATAAAGAAAATCTATGACAGCCACTGTCTTTCAAATTTGCTTTTCACAAGTGAACGAATGCTATGAATGAACGTATACAAGTGCTATGAATGAAAATATGAAAAAACATGAATTAATTTTACATTTGCAACAATGTTCGATAAACTGTGTCTGAATGAGGATACAACGTAGAAGGTAATGTTTTCTCCTTGCATGAAAGCTTAATTAAGTATAGGTGTGCCCTCAATTTAAATCAATTCTCACATAACAAAAACATTAAGAAAGTGTTGTAAAATCTAAATAATATCATGACAACTCACGATGATCAGATTTTTATAGAAATAATTTTATTTGATGTGTATTACGCGTCAAGCGTGGATTCAAACACTTCCAAATATTTTACAATTTAAAACAATTAGATATTCGGATAAAATCTGATTGAATGAAACGAATTGTTAAAAAAAAACCACCCAATGCATATTAAAACCAAAGGCTTCTTTTCCCACAACATTTTGTTTCAAGAGCTACAATATCTAAAGAGGCAACATGTTAGGGTGCTTATCCAGTATGCATGAGTTCGATTTTACCATACCAATTTAGGAAAAGTGATTTCCATATCTTTCAACTTTCCTCCGGTAAATCAGTCGGTAGCGACGCGGGCTGTCAATCAAGCATTTGTAAGTTCGAATCGAAGCTCGGCCATCATTCTTTCTGTCATTGTGACAAGCGTCATTCATCTTTCACCAATGGGCTAACAGTCTATTTGGAAAAGAAGCCAGTTGCTTGGAAAGAATGTTGTGTGGATTACTTGTGTGAGAAAGCCAGACAACACATGAATAGGTGAACTGGCCGCCGTGATATGACTGAACCATTGTTGAAAACGGCGTTAAAGCCTAATCAATCAATCCTTTTTATATAATCATTCTGTAATTTACCATTTAGAATGCCCCCCTAATCCCCTTATACATATTTAGTCGAGTAGTCGTTCGGGAGAACACACCATTCGTGAATTACCAGATAACTAACATTTCTCCCTAGCACACAACTATTGACAACATTGTAACAAAACATAAGAAATTTATCCCAGGACTCCAAATGCAGCAGACGATTTTGAAAATATCTGAGAGGGATTTTTTTCCTTTTTTCCCACAAAGTTTCAATTAGTAAATATATATATACATATAATATATATATAACTGATGTAAAAACCTATAAATGAATATGCTAGAGGAAATATAAAGAACAAAACTGAAAGTCGTAATTAAGGATAGATTAGCATATTTTGGGGAAACTACCTTACGACACGGTATGTCCTCGAATTGACCTAGTTCGTGTAATGTATATCTGATCCGGTGTATCGTGTTGTTCACAAAAGCGTGGCGCGTAAGAATATACAGGTAACAATGTTTACCACAGAAAGATGTGTATTTGGAAAATCAAAATCAATTTTAATTTTCAAAGCCACAAAAACATGAATTGTTTGAAAATTTAATTGTCCAAACCAGTTTCTACATCAAACTGATTGTACATGAAAACACTTAAAGTATGAATTTACATTGATTTTTTGCGAACTATATTGACTAGCGTATGTATGAAGAGATCATATAGTTTATAGAGAGGATGTGTGTTATAGGGCATATTCCATTAAGGTGTGCAATCCCATAGGAAGAAGATTATTATTACATAATAATCACCTTCCAATAACGTCTTGATGATAAACACCAGTCCACAAACAGTCATGTACAATCCTAAGGTTTAACTTGCAGTGAACAAAATGATGTATGCATATAATGCAGCACATCTAAATATTACAGTCAATTAATTTCCACACACAACAATTATACTACAAAACATTCTTTATTTGAACTTGACTTGTGTTACATGACCATACGTATTGCTTTCTTTTATGAGGAGAAGTTGTAACTATCTTTCCCAAAATGTTTATTAGTCGCCGGGCAGAAGCCCGCAACTTCTATTTTTAATAGGTTTTCTGAAATCACATGGGAGGGGGGATTATTATTAGAAAGAAACACATTTAGATGTCTTGAACATATTACAATTGTGTTTGTTTAAAAACACTAAGTAATGACACATCTAAAATGAAATAAATATTCCGATGTTTTAGGTATTTTCAGTTTCTTTATTTTGACTCGCATTTATGTTTTTTTGTTTTATTTACGAAGACAAAACAGTCCCTATTAGCTAGACTTGTATACTTTATGTAACACTATATACTCGATAACTACAAACCTTTACGTCGCACAGTCTAATTAATTTGTTTACTTACGCGCACCTGCGTGACTTGCGAATACCAACTGCGTAGATCAATCTCCTTTGCAGAGAGCCGCTCTTTACACTCACTTACAAATAGTAAATTATAGGTGATTTAAAATGTTTATTTGGTTCGAAACAAATGAAGAAAAGAACAAACCGAGATAAAACTGGTTTTAATGAAAAAATGACTTTGAACGAACACTCTCTGCCTATAAAGAGAGTTTCAAGAACGACACCTCTGCGAATAAGAAATAATCGGGTCTTTCGTACAAAATTATTTCGTCCTTGACAATTTTAAATGTGTCATTTAATTCCCTAAAGGCATATTGCTTCCGATCTGCATATTGTTATGCATCATTGACACAAGGGCGCTCATCATAATATAATTTTAAAACATTAGTAGTTTGTTATTTTCATTATAAAAAAGGAAGGAAAGAATTAAATTAAATTAACATGTTGTAGGGCTAAGTTTATGTTCGATTATACAACAATTTCAATGAGATTTAACTGTTTAGTTGATATTATATTTCGAAGGTGGTCTAATTTATAAATGTTGGACTACATTTCAACATTTGTTAAAGTATGATATAATTAGGATGCCAAGCTAATATCATTTTGAGAAAAAGAGAAAACTCATGTCTTCAGCGATTTAACCCTTATCTCATTGTTTTAAAAGTAGATTCCTGCAAAGGTGTCCACTGTTGACTTTAAAAGAGGAAAGGTAAAATGACGTGCTATTGCATGCACATCCTAAATTGTCTGTTTTGTGGTTTTATTGAAAAATTTCTCATTTCCATTACTGTTTATGATCAATAATTAGTTGGTTGTGTGTATGGTCAACCTACTTTGGAATGGAGATTGATCATAAACAATGAAAGGTTTCTTCAATTATCATTCACTTCGTTGACAAAACGATGCAAGTTATGATACATTTTCACTTGACCCCACCCCTGATGTTCCAATATGCCCCTCAGTTGATAACTGTTTATTCAACTACTATAATGTTAGTGTTATGCATAACTGCACTATGGATATCCGGCGACATTAATGCATTGCATCAACTTTCTCTTGTTATTTAGTAGAGGTAAATATTTAACTGTATGTAAATTTATGTCAAAGTTGAAAGATCAACTTTACATTGAGCTTATAATTCAGAAAATCTTACCTTTTGACATGCCATAGTAAGAAATTTACTTTTTATCCTGAATCCCACATTCAGCAAATTACAAGATATAAGTGAACCTCTATAAATGATAAATTTGTTAATGGAGTCGAAAACATTGTGGCAAGCTCGGGCAGAACTCCGCCGAAGGAACGAGTCCCAACACAATAGATTCCCATAATAATGCAATAACCTTTTTATTGTATAATTTGATATTGGCTATTTAAAATGTGTTGTTTTGTTTGTTTTAAACACGTCACACTATTAGAAAATAAACAGTTGTTTTGGATTGTTTAGATAAATAAACATTAACGATATATCGCGCAATTATACTCTCCTTTATGCTGGTTGCTAAGGTCACGGAAAATATCATTTACGAACCGCCATTGTTGTCGACTCGAAATTGGAATCGTCGACAAGATGTGTAACGCCTTTTCTAACAGTGGTTTTTCATTAAGAACTCGTGTATTATCTTATTCTTGTATTTACGCCTGGATATTTGTTTTTTTATTACGATTTAGATGCCCCTTTAAAAGGGCCTTTTGACCTCGCAGTATGTTCAGTAAAACGAACACACATCTTTGATATACATATAAAGGCTACTGCGTTGATAAACTTCACATCGGAGGATAACAAAACAAATCTGAAGACCTACCTTTAAAACAATCGTATGCTTATTCATCCTAGCAGTTATGAATCCCTCTTTATTTGTTGATACACTTATAATAGATCGTCAACGACAATCAAAACAACAATCGAGCACACGTCACATTATTACGTCAGAAACTACGTACGTATTTACTAGCATAGCTAATGCTATAAATAGACCAGATTGGGTTTTGTGTATGTCTATTGATATTTTTCACTACGTGTCATCTATAAAAGATGTACCAAATAATGTACTACGAATCGTATAAGCACAGCTTTTTCCTAGGACTAACAGAGAGTCGAACCTTGAGCAGATCACATCTGTAAACTGATTCAAGTCCCGTCTACATTGATACACAGCCTACACAACACAGATGTTTTTTTTATTTCATTTATATTTGTAAATATGCCTAATTAGTTGTTTTAACCATTTTAATGGATTCACTTGCTTGCGATGCACTAAGCCCTGACAGTAACAAAGTAGAAGTAGAATTTAGCTGGTCTCTAAATCATGAAAGGTTGGATGAGAGCGCTTTGTAACGTTAGTGTATGGAAATAGTTCCGTCCTTAGCGTCATGTGAAAAAGATTTCAGTGCAATATCAATCCGTGCAATATCAAATGATATTGCATCCTTTGTTCATATGGAAACAAGAAGGAACAATATCAAAGTATACAATAAATCCACATACACTCACAGATCTCATCCAAATGACCACTCTTTGTCAGATGGTTCCTGTTACTAATTAATGAATAGTGCATTATCCAGATCAAACTTCTCAGATATCCATGGTGATCTTGTACTACCCTGGACACAAATGTCCTTCAGCTTATATTGTACATGGCTGAAATGTAGCAAAATATGTCACATACCATACAGGGGCGTTTTGCATGTTCTAAAATTCTTATTTGACCCTCTAACCCTATGTTGAGGGTACTCTAAAGAATCGTCTCAGTGGGACGATTCTTTTGAGTACCCTCAACATAGGGTTTGCTTTAATGATAAGGGAGAAATTGTGGGGAAAAGAGCTGAATACCCTCCTTATCTGGACCTCTGCATAATCTGTGACATACCATACATATCTTTGTTTCTCACTTCATGATCATCTGTCCAAAGTTTGTGGTAAATTTTAGCCCGTTGAGTGAATCATCCATCTTCAGGGGTTTATTTATCTCTTCCCTAGTAGCTCAGTTTGTAGGGATGCAGGCTGTCAATCTAGGGGTTGTAACTTGTAGGTTCGAGCCCCAACTTGGCCAATATTTTTTCCCACGTTTGAGATGTTACCGTGACAAGCGCCATTCCTCTTTCACAAATGGGCTGTTACAGTCTATGTGGAGAAAGACTGTTGTGTGGTGTACTCGCAGCAGACGACTTTTAAAACGTCTAGACAGAAATAAAGAGAACCTACAAAATTTAAAATTATTGAATAGATTTAAAAACATTGTGGTCCTTTAAGGAGAAAGTACTCATAATGAACTATTTCTCGTTTTGCCTCAATGTTTTCAAGAGTCTGCTGCTGCAGATGCGTCAAAATGCATCTTCAAGTGGGAAAGGTTTAAAATATCAAAATAAATATGGTTGAAGCCTGATTAAAAATCTTGTAATATGCACCAGATTGTTCTTGATACATAGACTGTATACTCAGAGATTCTATGTTTAAGGTACACTCATCCAGCTTCATGAACACCAATCATAGACTGTATACTCAGAGATTCTATGTTTAACCCTTTCCCTCATATAGACACTTTCTGACACCTCTACAGCAGACAGCTTTTTGAAAACATAGTGACAAAGGAAGAAATCCTCTCCTTTTGACACAATGTTTTCCACTTTTAGTCATAGGTTATCCATTCATTTATAGAGATTTTCTATGTTTTAACAAAATATGTTTAACAAAGTCGTCTGCTGCAGAATTGTCGTATGAGGGAAAGGGTTAAGGTACACTCATCCGGCTTCATGAACACCAATCATAGACTGTATACTCAGAGATTCTATGTTTAAGGTAACACTTATCTGGCTTCATGAAAACCAATCATAGACTGTTTACTCAGAGATTCTATGTTTAAGGTAACACTCATCCAGCTTCATGAACAACAATCATAGACTGTTTACTCAGAGATTCTATGTTTAAGGTAACACTCATCCGGCTTCATGAACACCAATCATAGACTGTTTACTCAGAGATTCTATGTTTAAGGTAACACTCATCCGGCTTCATGAACACCAATCATAGACTGTATACTCAGAGATTCTATGTTTAAGGTAACACTCATCTGGCTTCATGAACAACAATCATAGACTGTTTACTCAGAGATTCTATGTTTAAGGTACACTCATCCGGCTTCTTGAACACCAATCATAGACTGTATGTATACTCAGAGATTCTATGTTTGAGGTAACACTCATCTGGCTTCATGAACAACAATCATAGACTGTTTACTAAGATATTCTATGTTTAAGGTACACCCATCTGGCTTCATGAACACCAATCATAGACTGTTTACTGAGAGATTCTATGTTTAAAGTACACTCATCCGGCTTCATGAACACCAATCATAGACTGTTTACTAAGAGATTCTATGTTTAAAGTACATTCATCCGGCTTCATGATCACAAATCATAAGGCAATGGCTACCAGTGCAGATCTAAATCAGCCTCAGAATCTATTTTTTAACAGTGTGGTCAGTTAGGTCATTAACGATAATCTATTTCTAATAGTGAGTGTTCCCGGCTGTAGCTTTTCCGGGGACTCATAACAGAAAATACAAAAATACACGGAAAATACACGGAAACCATGGAAAAAAACAAGGAATTTAATGTTAAAATGCGGAAATGCTGGAAATGTGTCCGAATACTCCAGGGTCCCGGAACCATTCCAGCATGTCCATGGAACCGTTCCGGGGTGTCCATGGAACTTTTCCGGGGTTTCCATGAAACTTTTCCGGGTTTTCCACATAAATGTCCTGGAATTTCCATGGAAAGTGTCAGATTATCCCTGGAAAGTTGTCCGAATACTCCGGGGATTTTCCATGGAATTTGGTAAGTCTCCCCGGAAAAGCTACAGCCGGGTATTGTGGTCAGTTAAGTCATTAACAATAATGCCAAGTTAATGATCCTACATGTACCACACACAGGAAACTGTGTGCTATTACGTGTTTGATGCATGTTGCTGTCACATTTTATGATAAATTGTTGATTTACACACAGTCACAAGTCTTATCTAAGTGTTTCTAATTATAGAACTGATGTTGATTCTCATAATAAATGCAGAGAACTAAATAAGGGAGATTTAAGTGATCTTTCCCAACAATATCTCTCTTATTACTCAACCAAACCCTAACAACATAGGGTTTGCGTGTCAAATAAGGATTTCAGGACAGGAAACATGCCCCTTATCTAGAGCTCTGTAAATGTTCAGCTCGCAATCTTCCAAAGTAATTTATAATATTTGATGAAAAGAAAAGATAAATCTAAGCAATGACAAGTTTACTCTGAGTTATCTGGATTATATGTTTAGAATTCCTGATTGAACCATGAAAACCTGGAATAAATCATGACCAGCACATTAACTCTTTCCAACATAGAAAGAATCTGCAGAAATTTGTTCAGTACATGTCTATTGCAATGCAGTCAAAATGTGCCTACATGTTAGAAAGTGTGCAGAGAGCAGTACAGTTAGCCTTATCTTAAAATGCAGTACAACAGTAAAATGTCCAGATAATTCAGAGCGATTTGAGTGTTTTTCATGTTCTTAACCCCTTCCCTCATACAACATTTCTGCAGCAGACAACTTTGAACATATTTTGTTAAAAAATAGAAAATCTCTTTATTTGAATGGATAACCTATGACTAAAAGTAGAAAAAGCTCGTCTTGAGCAATTTCTTCTTTTGTCACTATGTTTTCAAAAGCTGTCTGCTGCAGAGGCGTCAAAAAGCATCTTTATGAGGGAAAGGGTTAAATCCTTATTTGATCTCCAAACCCAATGTTGTTGGTACTCGAAAGAATCATCTGATTCCTGAAGTACCCACAACATTGGGTTGAAGGTAATGATCAGACAAAAAGGTGCAACTTCTGAAAACATGATAGCAAAAGTACAAACGGGTCAGTGATGATGAACAATTTCTCCATTTACCATAATTCTTGTCTGCATCGTCTGCACTTTAACCTTACCTCATAACTTAAAAACCTTTCAACATTTTCAAATGAAACTTGGTACTGGTACACAGTCATGTTCCTAGGAACAATACACAATCATGTCTATAGTAAGTCACATAACTCTGGCTTAAATAATAATTATTCAGTTATGCCCCTTTTTTGACTTAGACAAAACCAGACGAGCGTTTAACTTCCTTTCAACAATATATTCTAAATTATAGAAAACTTTCACATACATATTTGCCCAGTAGTTTCAGTCATCTGCTGCACAGAGCTCTAGATAAGTGGCATTTTTCATGTTCTAATATCCTTATTTGACAAAATCAGTGAGAGGATCCTTTTGAGTATCCACAACATAGGGTTTGATTGAGTAATAAGAGAGATGTTATTGAGAAAAAACTGGTTTATTCCCCCTTATCTAGTCCTCTGGCTGCCGATTTGTCATATATATATATATGTGGGGAAGGTATATTGTTCTACTAATATCTTATTCATTTACCATGTAAAGTATGTAAGACTTGACATGTGACAGGATTTTCTTCACTGTCAGATAGGAATTTGAGTAATTCTCATTATATTTTGGGCTTTATGAATCAAGATTATAATGACAGATTGAAACCAGATTTATATATATATATATATATAAATATATTCATTGTGTTTAAAACTATTGATTTTAAGTTTGTTACATTCAACATCAAATAACAATAATTACATTTCATGTTGTTGTAATTATGTTGTGAAGGTCTTGTATTAACCCTTTACCACCAGCCTGCAGACACATTGTGATGCATCTGCAGCAGACAACTTTTAAAACAGTGGCAAAATAAGATATTGTTCATTATTATACCCCCAAAAATCAAAGTTTTATAGGAGTCACTGTGTTAGGCTGTCGGGCTGTCGGTCGGTCGGTCGGAAGCCATATTTTGTCCGGCCTATTTCTTACAAACCACTGGGTGGAATTCAATAAAATTTAAGATGAAGCCTCTATACCAAGATGAGATGTGCATACCCTAAAGGTCTTACAATTGCATGTTATTTTAAAGAGTTATGGCCCTTTTACTTATTAAGTTGATGGTCATATTTTGTCCGAAGCCATATTTTGTCTGGCCTATTTCTTACAAACCACTGGGTGGAATTCAATAAAAATGTACATGAAGCTTTTATACCAAGAGGAGATGTGCATATCCTAAAGGTCTTACAATTGCATGTTATTTTACAGAGTTATGGCCCTTTTACTTATTAAGTTGTTGGTCATATTTTGTCCGGCCTATTTCTTACAAACCACTGGGTGGAATTCAATAACATTATACATGAAGCCTCTATACCAAGAGGAGATGTGCATATCCTAAAGGTCTTACAATTGCATGTTATTTTACAGAGTTATGGCCCTTTTACTTATTAAGTTGTTGGTCATAATTTGTCCGAAGCCAAATATATTTTGTCCGGCCTATTTTTTACAAACCACTGGGTGGAATTCAATAAAATTTTACATGAAGCTTCTATACCAAGAGGAGATGTGCATATCATAAAGGTCTTACAGTTGCATGTTATTTTAGACAGTTATGGTCCTTTTGTTTGTCGGTCGGAAGCCATATTTTGAGTCAAGGCGCTGTTTTGGGCGTATTTATCATTTTCAGTGATATTTCTAGTTTTACTTTGTCGACATTTTTCAATAACTATACCAATAATTACACTTCTATATTTTTGCCCGTTTTTAGCTCACCTATGCACGAAGTGCAAGGTGAGCTATTGTGATCACATTTTGTCCGGCGTCCGTCCATCGTTCATCGTGCGTCGTCAACATTTGAGCTTATTAACACTCTACGGGCTACATTTTGCATCCAATCTTCATGAAAGTTTATCAGAACGTTCATCTCCATAAAATCTTGGACAAGTTCGAAACTGGGCCATATGGGGTCAAAAACTAGGTCACTAGGTCAAATTGAAGGGAAATCTTGTTAACACTCTGGAGGCCACATTTTCAACTTGAGCATGTTGAAACTATATCAGAATGTTTGTCTTGATGATATGTAGGTCAAGTTCGAACATGGGTCACGTCGGGTCAAAAACTAGGTCACTAGGTCAAATTGAAGGAAAATCTTGTTAACACTTTGGATGCCGCATATTTTGCTTCAGCAGCTTGAAATTTGGTCAGAATGTTTGTCTTAAAGATATCTAGGTCAAGTTCAAATATGGGTCATATTGGATCAGAAACTAGGTCACTAGGCCAAATTGAGGGAAAATCTTGTTAACTCTGTAGAAGCCGCATGTTTTGCTTCCGCGGCTTGAAATTTGGTCAGAATGTTTGTCTAAATGATATCTAGGCCAAGTTCGGATATGGGTCATGCCGGGTTAAAAACTATATCACTAGGCCAAATTGAAGGGTAATCTTGTTAACACTCTGAATACTGCATTTTTAATTTCAGCATGATGAAACTTTATCAGAATGTTTTTCTTGATGATATGTAGGCCAAGTTCGAATATGGGTCATGCTGGGTTAAAAACTAGGTCACTAGATCAAATTGAAGGAAAATCTTGTAAACACTTTGGATGCAGCATACTTGAAATTTGGTCAGAATGTTTGTCTGAATTATATCTAGGTCAAGTTCGAATATGGGTCATATTGGATCAGAAACTAGGTCAATAAAGGAAAAGATTGATTAAACTCCGGAGGCCGCATTTTTACTTTGAGCAAGTTGAAACTTTGTCAGAATGTTGTCTTGATGATATCTAGTCCATGTTGGAATATGAGTCATATCAGGTAAAAAAATATAGATCACAAGGCCAAATGAAGGAAAATATTGTTAACACTGTGGAGGTTTCATTCAGAATAATTGTCTTGATGTGTTTTACATTGCAGTACATTGTATAATTAAGGTGAGCCATCATGGCCTTCTTGTTTAGCTCTACTGGCCAGAGGCCAGAAGAGCTTATGCCGTGGTGTGGTTTCCGTCGTCCGTGCGTCCGTAAACAATTGCTTGTGAACGCGATACAGTCTTCAGTTTTTATTGTATCTCAATCAAACTTATACAGTAGTTAGATATCCATGAGAGCTCGGTTCCTTTCAAAATTGCTATAATGGAGCTTGTGAACACAATAGAGGCTCCATTTACGATATGATCTTCACCGAACTGACACAGTAGTTAGGTATCCATGAGAGCTTGGTTCCATTTGCAAACCAGCCAGATCCGGCTATGCAAGACTGGATTATGGCCCTTGAAATTGTCAAAATTGCTATAATACAGCTTGTGAATGCGATAAAGTCTTTAGTTTTGATTGTATCTCCATCAAACTTATACAGTAGTTAGATATCCATGAGAACTCGGTTCCTTTCGCAAACCAGCTAGATCCGCCTATGCAAGACTGGATTATGGCCCTTGAAATTGTCAAAATTGCTATAATACAGCTTGTGAACGCGATAGTCTTCAGTTTGGATTGTATCTCAATCAAACTTATACAGAAGTTAGATGTCCATGAGAGCTCGGTTCCTTTTGCAAACCAGCCAGATCCGCCCATGCAAGACTGGATTATGGCCCTTGAAATTGTCAAAATTGCTATAAAACAGCTTATGAACACAATAGAGCCTCCATTTACTATCCGATCTTCACATACATGCTCTGGATTGAAAAGGACCAAAGAACCATCCCAGTAGAGCATAGGCCCTCATGGTCCTCTTGTTTTTCAAAGCTGTCTGCTGCAGATTAGTTTGAATGTGAATAAGGGTTAACCATATTTCAAGTTATTTTTACTGTTAGCTAGCTAATGGACAAGCTTTTTTCCTTTCTTCGTCGTTTACACTTACAATTTTTTGGAAGCTGAAGCCTTAGTTTTTTAGGTGTGTTTCTCATCATCGGATTGAGTCACTAGCAATACTAGCCTCATACTCAGTTACCACCTGCCATTCAATTTCCGAGGAATCTGCCAATCTTATTTATTTCTGCCTGTGTGCTACTAAACTCTTGGCTTCTGCTATTCATTGTCATCATTTAAATTTGTTGTAATCTTGCAGCAAATGTTCAGCCTCTTCTAGAGCGACATTTCCTTTTGAAACGATTTTAAACTGCTCTACATTAGATTTACATTTAACAGAATCTCCATTTATCATTGCTAATCTCTCATGTGTATACAGAAAGGTTTTGTAACTTCTCTCCAAGAGGACAAAGGTACTCACCTATGCGTTTTACGGCAAACTACCAGCAATTATCATTTACAAAAACAGTCACCACTTCAGCAGTTACAATACTTTGATTCTGCAATGTTTCCTGATGTTGTCTGCTGCAGTGTCATCCATTGTTTCCTGATGTCTGCTGCAGTGTCATCCATTGTTTCCTGATGTCTGCTGCAGTGTCATCCACTGTTTCCTGATGTCTGCTGCAGTGTCATCCAATGTTTCCTGATGTTGTCTGCTGTAGTGTCATCCAATGTTTCCTGATGTTGTCTGCTTCAGTGTTTCCTGATGTAGTCTGCTGCAGTGTCATCCAATGTTTCATGATGTTGTCTGCTGCAGTGTTTCCTGATGTTGTCTGCTGCAATGTTTCCTGGTGTCTGCTGCAGTGTCATCCATTGTTTCCTGATGTTGTCTGCTGCTGTCTGCTGCTGTCTGCTGCTGTCTGCTGCTGTCTGCTGCAGTGTCATCCAATGTTTCCCAATGTTGTCTGCTGCAATGTCATTCAATGTTTCCTGATATTGTCTGCTGCAGTGTTTCCTGATGTTGTCTGCTGCAGTGTTTCCTGATGTTGTGTGCTGCAGTGTTTCCTGATGTTGTGTGCTGCAGTGTTTCCTGATGTTGTGTGCTGCAGTGTTTCCTGATGTTGTGTGCTGCAGTGTTTCCTGATGTTGTGTGCTGCAGTGTTTCCTGATGTTGTGTGCTGCAGTGTTTCCTGATGTTGTCTGCTGCAGTGTTTCTTGATGTTGTGTGCTGCAGTGTTTCCTGATGTTGTGTGCTGCAGTGTTTCCTGATGTTGTCTGCTGCAGTGTCATCCAAACTATTTGTCAGGGAAAGAATTAATTTACCACTGAGTAGAAAGTCAATGATGTAAATTTAACAGGTTAAAGTTCAAACATGACTGTCACGTTTTCAATTCCAAGAAAAGTCTCTGTATAAAATATATGGGACTGCTCATTTTCTGGGAGAAAATTACAAAAATTGATTGTTACAAGTTCAATGTTTCACTGAGAGCTTTCAGAGCCCTAGATAAGGGGATGATGTTGATCATGTCCCTAATGTGTATGTCTTATCACCCAACTAAAACCTTTTTGGATAGGAATTCAAACTAATTGTCTCAGTCAGACAATTAATTTGAGTACCCATAACATAGGGTTTGAGGTTGAAATTTGGATTTAAGAGCACCGAATATACACAGTATCTAGAGCTCAGAGTCTTCAATGGAAAATAAGAATTTTCTGGTTGAAGAATGTGTGTTTTTAACCCTTTCCCACATACAGATGCTTTCTGATCCCTCTGCGACTGGTGACTTTTGAAAACATTGTGGCAAAACAAGAAATTGCTCATATTTTTATGTCACAATGTATATTATGTTTTCAACTCTACTCAACATTTAATCAATCGTAGAGATTTTCCATATTTTCGTCGTCTGCTGCAGTTTTGTTGTACGTAGAAAGGGTAAAATTTCTCATGAACTGAATGCTGATCAAGACACTTGTGTTTTTTGGCTTTTCAATGAATTAACGCTTTCCAACTTGCACAAATCCTCTACAGACAACTTTGAATACATCTTGTGAAATGATTGAAAAATCTCTATAAATGAAAGTAGAGCAACGGCGGGTGTCATCGACCGTCGGTAGTGATCAACACCTATTTTAATTTTTCCAATATTGATTAAATGTATACGTCACTGTACACTCATAACGTCATGTTTGACGTAATCATTCTTAGTACTGTTGATCGACGCCATTTGTGAAGAAGATAACATACAGGAAAACGGGTGACTCACTTTAAAAAGGTTAGTATACTTTCGTACAGTCATTTTTCGCGCCTTATGTGAGTTGATAAGGAGGTCGCACTCCACTAAGTCCTGGTTACAGTAATTTTGAAATATTTATCGCACATCCAACATATGCATATGTTTTATACTGTGTAAAAATAGTGAATACGGGTAGCTGCATGCTGTGTAAGAATATCGGGGTTGTCGATCTCTCCCGACATAATAATCTGCTTCGGCAGTTATCGACATACTCTCCACTATTTTTTCCAGATTATCCATTTCCTTCATACATACAATTTCCGTAGCCTCTGAAGCTTAATATTGTTACAAAAGGAGAAATTGCTCAATACAAACAAATTCTCCTTATCCAACAATGTTTTTAACAACATGTAAATGGTTATAATATATTGACAATTTGGATAGTACACTATTTTTTATTTGTGGCCCTTAAAAGGGTCGTTAAAAGATTTTGTAGGCCTTCTATTTGGCCCTAAAAAAGGCCGATTTACAACATATAACTAATCAGCAGCAGACGATTTTAAAAATATTTAGGAAAAATTCTCGATCAGGGAAAGTTTAATATTTCAAACATCGTCTGCTGTTGAGGCGTCAGAAAGCGTATGCATGTGGGAAATGCTTAACTTCCATTACTGTCTTTTTTAGATAAATCATGTCCAGCCAAGTATCGGCGAAGAAAAGATTGCAGTACTCTCCAACCAAAATGAAGTTGGCTATTGAAATGGTACGGAGTGGGACTATGTCCAAACGCAAAGCTAAATTAAGTGGGCGTGTCCCAGAGGAGAGGGTCACTTCTGGGCCACCAACAGTCCTATCAAAAGCAGAAGAGGATGTACTTGTCGACTATCTTAAACTAATGGTGTCGATAGGTTATCCTTTATCCAGGGAGGAGCTTCTCATTGAGGTTAAAAAAGTAATCGACATTGACGGATGAAACAACCCCTTCAAAGACAACAAGCCGGGGAAAGACTGGTTCTACGCCTTTAAAAGGCGTCACCCAGAGATTAGCGAGCGATTCGCCATGAATTTAGGCCACCAACGGGCAGCCGTTAATATGGCAATGATTAACGGGTGGTATGATGGCCTTTTCAAGTTTCTTGAAACGGAGGTTCCAGATTATAAGGAATTGATCAAGGATCCTCGGAGGATGTTTAATGCAGATGAAAGCGGGTTTCCTCTTTGTTTCAAGAGTGGAAAAGTTCTTGCACAAACTGGGGCTTGCCATGTGTATCATGTTACATAAGTAACAAACAACAGATCACTGTTATGGTCTGCTTCAATGCCATTGGTGACTTCGTTTCCCAAATCATAATTTATCCAGGGGAAAGGTTTCGTGACACTGGAATCAGTGGGTTTCCCGAAGCCATTTTCGGTCACTCGTCGAATGGTTGGATGGACAGCGAGTTATTTGTAGCTTTTCTACAGCAGTTTGAACAATTCGTGAGAGAAAAAACTATCAAAAAGCCTGTTATTCTTTTTGTCGACGGTCATTCGACACACATGTCAAAAAATGCTGCAGAGTTTTGTTCTGCAAATGGGATTGTGCTATATTGCTTGCTCCCAAATGCAACACACATTTTACAGCCATGTGATGTCGGGTTTTTTTCCCCAATGAAGTCAGCGTGGAAAAAACCCATAAAACTATGGCAGCTATCAAACATTGGCGAAAGTCTTACAAAAAGAAAATCCGTTACAACGTTGGAAATCGCTCTTTGCGGTTTCCGTCGTTCTGGGCTTTTTCCCTTGGACCCAAGTGGTGTTGACTTTTCAAAACTTGAACCATCAAAGGTAGCAAATCCTGCCAAACCAATAAAAATTGCTGACGAATTAAACTCTAATATTGCTTGCGAGACAGCAGATGAAACTCCAGTTCAAACTGCGAACAAGGATGAGGATGAGGAGCCAGGACCCATTGTACAAGCATCGACCTCTACAAATGTCCGATCAAGTATCCCGGCTGTAGCCATTCCTAGCACAAGTACGGCGTCGCCCTCATATGTATCTTCAGCGTCGTCAACCCCTACACATGTCCGATCAAGTATCCCGGCCGTAGCCATTCCTAACACAAGTAAGGCATCACCCTCATATGTATCTCCAGCGTCGTCAACCCCTACACATGTCCGATCAAGTATCCCGGCCGTAGCCATTCCTAGCACAAGTAAGGCGTCGCCCTCATATGTATCTTCAGCGTCGTCAACCCCTACACATGTCCGATCAAGTATCCCGGCCGTAGCCATTCCTAACACAAGTAAGGCATCGCCCTCATATGTATCTCCAGGGTCGTCAACCCCTACACATGTCCGATCAAGTATCCCGGCTGTAGCCATTCCTAGCACAAGTAAAGCGTCACCCTCATATATATCTCCAGCGTTTGCATGTCTGAAAGTTCCGGAGCCAAAAGAGAAAAAAACGTAGTGCTTCGATAAATCAAAAATTGCCGAAAGCCTTATCTGGCAGCGTGGCATTAAACATGTTCAAAGAGAAAATCAGAAGGCTGCCGAGTTGTTGAGAAAGCAGAAAAGGAGAGAGGATTTAGCCAGGAAAAAGAAGGAAAAGGAGGAGTTAGCTGAGCACAAAAGGGAAGAAAGGAATCGTAAAATAAGCAAAAAAGGAAAGGGTAAGGGAAAGGGATCAACGAAAAATAGAAAAAGAAAAGTAAGCAGTTCATCGTCCTCTGGTGAAGAAAAGATTAAAGTTGTCTTTATGGAATCGGTTGGTAGCTTTGAGGAAGAGAAAATCTGTCCGGGATGCCGCACGGATAATTCATCTGCGGATCCCGATGAATGGATACGCTGCCAAAAGTGTCCCCGGTCTTGGCATTTTAGTTGCACCGGAGATGAGATGTTGTTGGAAATTTCAACTGTGCAGCTCATAAATTATCCGTTTCTGTGCGAGTATTGCTTGTAAATTATTTCGACATTTGTTATATTTAAATACAGAGATTCGCAATTGTATTATATAGAAAAGAGATAAGACGTTATTTTGCTGTGTTGCTAATCTATGTATGTTTATGTCTCTGTTTTGCTGAATGAAATACACTTTTAAATCAAATGTTCAAAACTTTTTTTTAAAACTCCAAACACCTGTTGATAACTGCCGCCCTCTGTCGACCACTGCTGACGCCCCCATATGCATGACGTGACTCCATAGTCCATCAAAATTAGTGGCAGTTGACCTGTTTTTATAAGTATGCAAGAGTATTTTCCCTTGTGATTTCACTCGAGGATATTAATTTCCGGAATTGCTATAAATAGATTTGAAGGTGAGTTTCAAACGCTAAACTGACGATAATACCCGCCGTTGCTCTATATAACTAAACTGAAATCCAGATTATAAATTCACGAAAGGATACAAAGTGATATCCAGTAGAACGCGATGGCAACTTGGCTCCCATTGCAATCTTGAAAAAATAGCCTATTTTCTTATTTAATTTGTAATAGGAACAGAGAAGAAAAAAACAAAAACTGGCAAATGGGGAAATTGCTTATTAGGACTGCTTTCTTCTTTTATTTTTCCTGATAGTGTTTTCAGAAGTCGTCTGCTGCAGATACATTAAAACTGCAACTTTGTGTGGGAAAGGGTTAACTGTATCTCTGTTTACAGTGACTTTTGACAACTCAACTGCAGACAAATATTAAAATAGCATGTAATTCCTCCTATCTGTCACATTTGTTCTTAATTTGTTATATAATTAAACTTTCATTTATCAATTGTTACCTATTCTGCATGATCTAAATATTATTCAATTTTTAAATGCAATTAATTCATTTCCTTTTTAAACAACTGTTGGGTTTTGTTTTTGTTTAACCCTTTCCCTCATATAGACGCTTTCTGATGCCTCTGCAGCAGACAGCTTTTTGAAAACATAGTGACAAAAGAGGAAATTGCTCAAATCGAGCAATTTCTCCATTTGCCACAATGTTTTGCACTTTTAGTCATAGGTTATCCATTCAATTATAGAGATTTTCCATATTTTTGACTAGACATTTTCAAAGTCGTCTGCTGCTGATTTGCTGTATGAGCGAAAGGGTTAAATGCAATTTATCTCCTTTTTAAACAACTGTTGGGTTTTGTTTTTGTGTAATTACTTTTGCTGTTATGAAATCTGTTCAACAAAGAGATCTCAACCAAACTTGTAACATAGGAATGAGGGTCGTTTGGTGAAAATGTGTCTCGTTGGATCTGTAAACAGTGAATATAGATGAGTCTTCAATGTCTGCCTGTCTACTCTTAGAAGAGCCATAGCTGTTTTTCTTCTGACATTAAACTACAAATACAAACAAATTAATTAAACCCTGATGCATTATAATCCATTGTCTGCTTACACCTTTTGTTAAAATGTTTCAAACCTTAAAAATTCAATTATTTTAGTTTCATAAATGGCGATTTTCCATATTAATATGTTCTAGATGTTTTCAAAGTAGTCTGCTGCAGATTTGCTGTATGTGGAAAAGGGTTAGATCCTGATACTATGCATATTTACATTTTGTATTTGGCATCAAAACTTGTTTGTTTTTGCTCTGATACAGCTCATACAGTTAAGAATATCATGAAATTGACAATCTGAGCGGAACGTGATTGGCTCGTGAGCGTGATTGGAACGAAGTTGGAACACTTTATGAGTGGAACGGAATTTTGCGCTCTGAACGAAACAATCATAATGAACGAAAAAATCCAATCACATGAATGCTTCGCTCAATCTGAGCGGAACGGAAAAAAGCAATGTTATGAATGAGTGAACGTTTCGACCAATGGGCTGCCAGTTGCTTGGAAAGAATTTTGTGGGGAGTACTTGTGTGAGAAAGCCTGGAAACACTTGAATAGGTGAAAGTGGCCGCCCCGCCGTGAAAGTGGCCGCCGTGAATGAAAAATTGTTGAAATTGTCGTTAAACTCCAATCGATTAATCAAAAACTTATTGCAAATTTATTGAAAATCTCTTTTTGTGAAATTATTGATATTGTACCAAAAGGAGAAAATTCTCATTATAATTGTTCATGATGTTACAACGTTTTTCAGTCATCTGCTAAATATCCTCAAAAGGTGGGAAATAGTTAAGCTTTAAATTATTCTGAAGTAATCTTTCACTGATCCTTTTTAGATACTGTTTCAAAGTTTCTGGTAATTTGTCAATTTAGTTTTGGTAATCATCCTGTATTTGATGCCTGACTGTAGATTGAAATGGTGATAAAGCCAAATGTTTGCCAGACAACACGAGGGATGGGATCATTACCTGATGATGATGTTTTAACCCTTTCCCACTTGTAGACACATTAGAACGCATCTGCAGCAGACAACCTTTTAAAACATCGTGAAAAAGTGAGAAATTGCTCAAAACAAGCAATTTCTTCATTTGCCTCAATGTTTTCAACTTTTTTCAGTAATTATACGTACAAGTATAGAGATTTTCCATATTTCTTTAGTTGATATTTTCAAAGTCGTCTGCTACAGATTTGCTGTATGTGGGAAAGCGTTAAGTTGATGTAAAAATTGCATAAAAATAGCGTGAAACATCAAATTGATCCAATGAATGTGATAACACCCTCTGGTGGCTATCAGTCATTTCTAATCAAGGTCGTCGACCAGACAGTTTAGACAATTCATCATTTATCAAAATTTAAATCCCTTTACCTGACATGTTATATTATAAGAATTGTCTGCTTTGTTAACATTACAACTGGAGGAAAACAGTGTTGAGCTTTTCAAATTAAAGTATTTTTTTAATTGAAAACATATTTGAAAAAGGAAAAAAATGCTGGATTTAAACACTTATAGGCTTCATATTGTCTTCTGTGTGAGTGAAAGTGTTAAAACCTTTAAGCTTTAGGAAATAAATAAGTTCTAAGTCTGACATATTTCAAGACAAAAATGAATCTTAAACAAGAGATTGACCCTGCCAGTCTCCTTCATGCTGAAAACTTTTGAAGACATTTTTGATTAGGAGAAATTGCTCATTTTTCCTTCTCTCACAATGTTTTCTTTTTTTACAAATCATATGTTGATCTTATTTGAATTATCTTGGTAACAAATTGAGTTTAGTGCAGAATTAACCCTCTCCCACATACAGACGCCTTCAGACGTCTCTACAGCAGACAACTTTTGGAAACATTGTGTGGCAAAAGGAGGAATCATGTTGAGCAGCTTCTCTTTGTCCACAATATTAACAACTCTGTTCTCTAACTAAACCCTTTCCCTCATATAGGCGCTTTCTGACGCCTCTGCAGCAGACAGGTTTTTGAAAATATAGTGACAAAAGAAGAAATTGCTCAAAACGAGCAATTTCTCCTTTTGACACAATGTTTCCACTTTTAGTCATAGGTTATCCATTCAATTATAGAGATTTTTTATTTTTTGACAAAATATGTTTAAAGTTGTCTGCTGCAAAATTGTCATATGAGGGAAAGGGTTAATTTATAGAGATTTTCCAAAATTTTGCCTAAATGTTTTCAAAGTTGTCTTCTGCCTTAAACAGAGAATTAGCACAATAGCTCAAACAATTTGAAGGATATGTCGATCCACAAGGGGTGCATGCGTTTGGGACAAATTTCTAGTTCTCATGGTTTCGAACCAGACGAATTTAAAGTGATCAATCAAATCAGATAAATGTTTAAATGCATGACATAATTAGTTTTTCTTTCTATTTTCAGGTAAGAACTTTTTAAGTTTGGTGAAAATCCATACCCTGACCTTGTTAGAAAGGACATGCTGTAATCCTATCTCTTCACTCTACGATTAATCTACAACATCAACATTGAGGTAAAAATCTGGATAAAATCTATAAATAAAAGTATATTTTTGAGAAGATTAAAAAACTTATTTTGAGCAATTAATCCTTTTGCCATAAGATTTCAAAAGTTTAATTCTCCTGCAGATGTGTCAAATTGTGTCTGCAAGTAAGAAAATTTACACATAGACATTTTTGTTAACAACCTTTTCATTCGGTGTAGACATGTTACAGACAGAAAAGGCTACTATGAGCTAATCTAAGTTTTCTGGATTCATTGTGATCTTTTTTACGAATTTGTAAACTGTTGTTTAACAAATACGGTAGACAAAACTGACTTAAACTGTTTTTGACCCCTAATTGGGCAGGCACCCCCCCAGTCACGATTGTGATGGCGGAATACCATTGGGCAGGCAGTCACAGTGGTCATGGTGGAATACCATTGGGCAGGAACCCCCAAGTCACAGTGGTCATGGTGGAATACCATTGGGCAGGCACCCCAGTCACAGTGGTCATGGTGGAATACCATTGGGCAGGAACCCCAAGTCACAGTGGTCATGGTGGAATACCATTGGGCAGGCACCCCGTGGAATACCATTGGGCAGGACCCCCAAGTCATTGTGGTCATGGTGGA